>LNAC01000044.1:5580716-5603225 GCA_002007465.1 Ailurus styani | reverse complement strand
AGGCGGGACCCCAGCGCAGGAGTGGGAGTGTCGCCCTCCCTTGGGTGCTGGGAGTGAGCCAAGTAGGAAGCGCAAGGCACCTCCCCAGGTCCGGGTTAGCTACATGCCGCTGTGGAGAGCACTGGAGGGAAAATGAGGCCAGGAGTGGGCAGGTGCGCAGGGACAACTGCTGGATGAGAAAGACGGGACCTCCTGGAGTTCAGGGTTTATGCTACACCCGTCCGCAAGACAGCAGTGACAGGGGTGTGCTCGGAGGGACTCAGAGGATGGTCACCCCTTGACCTCTGCCTAACATCCCCACCTGGGATGCCCCATCTCCTCTTTCCTGGGGTCAGAGGAAGGCGCTTAGATGGGGAATTGGGGCACACCCCCCAGTTGGCTGGGATCCTTGAACTCCAGAAAAGGTTGAGGTCACCATGAGAGGCATCTGGGCGTTCAGCTGCCTCTCAGAACGTGCCACCCATCCCCAAACTGCTGAAGTAGCCGTCCAGAGTCTGCAACCTGCACCCCACCCCGCATTCCTTCTGGTCTTCAGTGCCGAGGAAGGAGGTCTTAGAGAGCTGTACTCAGGTGCCTCTGGCCGCCTGGCGGAGTTCCCTTTGTCTAGAGCAGGGAATAAATCTGTCACCAGAAGGAGGGGAGTGGGGGGGGGGATAGCGGACTGAGGCGTAGCCGGAAGTGGGGAGGGGGAGAAAGGCCAGGGGGCACTGGCTCTGTTGTATAGGGGGAGGGGCAGCCTAGTTCTCCCCCAACCCCCATGGCTTTGGACAGGTTCTCAGAGCTCTGCCCTTACATTGGGCCCTAGGCTGGGGGCTGCCTCTAGACCAACTTCTCAGAGGCTCGGTCCAGCAGGGGCCCCTGCATGATCAGGTGGACCTGGGAGAACTTCCCAGAGGCCATCCTTGTGCTGGGCCTGGGAGGATGAGTGAAGATAAGTGGAAGGTGTTTTGGCTCAGACAAAGTGTGGATGTAGGACAAAGGTTTGAGACAGGAATGATCGTGGCCTGGGTGGGGGACAGCCTGGCTGCTGGGATGTGGTGGGATAGGAGGTTGTTTTCTCAGATGAGGCCTTGAATGCCAGGCAAGAAGCCGGACTGCTGAGGTGGGGTGGGAATGATGATGGCATGAGGGATTTTGGGCTTCAGCAACAGGATGGAGTTAAAGCAGGGTTCAGGCTGGATGAGTGGGACCTGAGTTCAGGGTACAGTATGAAATTTCAGGGGATTGAGGAAGGAAAGATACAGACGCTCCTGGTATGAAGCAGGAACTAGGTTGTGAGCTGTGCCTTCTAATGTGTGAGCTGCCTCAACAGGACCTGGGCGGTCTGCTGGTACTGCCGACCCAGTGGGCAGTCTTTCCCAAGATCTCCCTTCAGGCCTTCATGCTGCTGCTGTTACTTCTCCTTGCCTTGAGCCTGAGAGTGAGGGGAGAGATGGGGTGTCAGCTGAGGCTTGGGCTCCCGAAACTCTGGTTGTAAAGCCCTGTGATGGGAGAGGGGAAGAGCACTGCCCACTCCAACCTCTCTGCGGTTTCCTCTCTCATCACCTGACTGCCAGACAAAGAGGTGACCAGGCCCTGCCTCACCTGCCAGGAACATTGTCTTGAGCCTGCCAGAGCTGCCTGAGAATGCCCCTGAAAACTGTTGCCCAAGGCCACTCTAAGAGCTCGGCTGTGGGGTCAGAGTTGAGTGGCTGAGAGCCTTGTGTGCACATTTGTGCACCGATGGTGGCAGGGGGTCTCCTGGGCGTGAACCCCCATGTGAATATGCAGCCAGGTTGGAGGTATGTACAGGTGTCTGTATGTGTACAGGTGAACAAGAGGGTATGCAAGGCAGGAGTGACTGCTGGGGCCGCAGAGCTGAGGCTCTGGAAGGCCCCCCTCTCCCTGTGAATGGCCTGCCTGGTCTGAGAGGGAGCTTAGGGGAGTGTACAAACATGTGCTCCCTCGCCTCCCCGAGCCACACTGGCCCTGGAAGGACCCGTCAGCCCAGGGCTGTCTCCAGTCCCCCCAGCCACCCACACAAAGCCCAGCTCACAGCCCCCTGCCCAGCTTTGTTCTCTGCCTCCACAGAGGGGGCGGGGCTGAGGTGGGGAGGGATTCCTGTTCCAGAGCATCCAGAATTGTCCAGAACTGGGGAAGCAGGGCCCCTGTGAAGTTTCTGGTCAGCAGGACCTCCAGGGAGGCAGGCTTCAGAGAGCCTCATCCCTCACAGGCCTCTCCCTCCCGTTGCTGGCTGCCCATGGAGTTTCGAGTGAGGATCAGAATGGGAACAGTCAAGGAAGGGGGCGTTGCTTATCAGACCCTTACTCTAGCTCTGCCTGGTGGTTCCTCTCTCCACATACCAAAGACAGGAAATGAAGTCTCCAAAGTGGTAACTGACCTCAGGTCATACTTGTTGGGTGTGGGAAGGGATTCAAATGCAGGTCTGTTCTCTTCTCCATCCATCATCTTGCCTGTCCTGGGGGCAAGTGGTCTGAGGCTCAGAGAATGCCCCACTGTTGCCACTGATGGGAATTTCAAGACCAGGGGTGAGGTGGGGATGGGCCTCCAGCTTGCCTGGGGCCTGGAACAATTGTAGGGGTGTTGGCAGGGAAGGGAGGTGGGGCTCAGGTTGTGATGACTGGTGCTGAGAGCTTGGGCTTCATCTGGAGGGGTGGGGTGGGGGGTGTTGGGAAGGTTTTCAGCTGCAGAGTGATATCGTCATTTTTGGAAATATCCCTCTGGCTGCTTAGGTAGAGAATGGATTCAAGGGGGCAAGATGGGACAAGATGGGCAAGAGGGGGCTGCTTACTAGGCCAGGTAAGAGCAAGAAGCCGGGCAAGGGCAGCAAGAAAGGAAGAGGCTGTGCTACAAGAGGCTGTATAGACAAGCCGAGGCGTGAGAGCAAAGCAGGCAGGACATCAGGGCTGAGACAGTGTCTCTTGCGGACCTCCAGGAGAGTCCTGGCCTTCCTCTTTGCTGGCTAAGTGACTTGGGGAAGCAACTTCAAATTCCTTGGTCTCCGTGTCCTCACCTATAAAGTGGGACTCGTAAGCCATGTGTAGGGTAGCTATAGGGGGTCAGGGAGTTGGCAGTTGTGAGAGAGCTGGGGCCCAGGTGCTCAGGGGGTGAAGCCTGCAGAGGTGAACCTGGGACAGGAGGGAGGGCTGCTGACTACTGGAAGATTGGATATCCGGGGGTCTGGATCCTGTCCGGACCCTGGTGATCCTAGAGTTGTCTCAGGCCGGACTGGGCCACAGTGGGAGTTGACTGGCTGCTCTGCCCTGGCCAGGCTGTGACTCTGGGTTTGGCAAGGAGACGGCCAAGAAGCTAGACGCCATGGGCTTCACAGTGCTGGCCACCGTGTTGGACTTGGACGGCCCCGGTGCCCTAGAGCTGCGCGCGTGCTGTTCCCCTCGCCTAAGGCTGCTCCAGATGGACCTGACCAAGCCAGCAGACATCAGCCGAGCGCTGGAGTTCACAAAGGCCCACACCACCAGCACAGGTCAGTGGCCGTGGCTCCCCAGGAGAGGGTGTGCTTGGGTGGGAGTGAAGGGGCAGGGATTAGAGGCTTGCTGCTGCCCTGACCCAGGGCCTCATCCTCCTTTCTTTCACCCCCTCCTCTGTGACCTCAGGCTTGTGGGGCCTGGTCAACAACGCAGGCCACAACGATGTAGTGGCCGATGTGGAGCTCTCTCCAGTGGCCACTTTCCGTAGCTGCATGGAGGTGAATTTCTTCGGTGCACTTGAGCTGACCAAGGGTCTCTTGCCACTGCTGCGCCGTTCTAGGGGCCGCATTGTGACTGTGGGTAGCCCGGCAGGTGAGTGCCCTTCCCTACTGTAGTAGAAAAGGTGCTGCTGCAGAGCGGGGAGGGATGCTCGAGCCTCTGGCCGGGGCTGAGCTGCTTCATTCCCAATCCCTTCCCAGGAGACATGCCATACCCGTGCTTGGCAGCCTATGGGACCTCCAAAGCGGCCATGGTGCTGCTCATGGACACATTCAGCTGTGAACTTCTGCCCTGGGGGGTCAAGGTCAGCGTCATCCAGCCTGGCTGCTTTAAGACAGGTGGGGGTCAGGTTTGGGATGGGGCATGTAGGTGTGGTCCAGTCTGGGGCGGGATCAGGGCTGAGGAAGGGGCATGGCTCTGGCTGGAGGCAGGGGTCGGTGTGGGGGAGGTGGACTGAGTCTGGCTTTGGCTTCCCTAACTGACCTCACCCCGACCTTGCCGCTCCTTCCCCCACCAGAGTCGGTGCGCAATGTGGGCCAGTGGGAGCAGCGCAAGCAGCTGCTGCTGGCCAGCCTGCCCCGAGAGTTGCTCCAGGCCTATGGAGAGGACTACGTCGAGCACTTACACGGGCAGTTCCTGCACTCACTGCGCCTGGCGCTGCCAGACCTCAGCCCGGTTGTAGATGCCATCACTGATGCACTGCTGGCGGCTCAGCCGCGCCGCCGCTACTACCCGGGCCGTGGCCTGGGGCTCATGTACTTCATCCACTACTACCTGCCTGAGGGCCTGCGGCGCCGCTTCCTGCAGACCTTCTTCATCAATCACTGTCTGCCAAGAGCACTGCGGCCTGGCCAGCCGGGTTCCACCCTAGCCCAGGATGCAGCCCAGGCCCCAGGCCCGGACCCAGACCCAGACCCCGACCCAAACCCAGGCTCTTCCCCCGTGGCAGCCCAGTGAGCAGTGCCCACAGATGGCCTAGCTGCTTCGGCAGAGGAGGTCCCAGGAGCCCTAGGCCCTCCCCTGGGCATTGTGACCCCCGAGCCTGCCCTAGAGCCTGGCCTTAATGACCCTAGCATTACCCACTCAGTCAGTGCCCCAGGCCAAGCCTGGTGAAGCTGAGGTTTCCCAACAAACCTCCAGGCCTCTTTACTGCTTCATGAGCCCACACAGACCCTCCTGGGCGCAAGGTTCCACCATGTAGCTGGGAGAACCCAGCTGAATGGGGAGCTTTGTGCTAGACTTAGCTGTAGACTTCGACAGGATCCCGCAGACAGTGTCTCTGCAAACTAAGGAGTGACTGCGTGGCGTGGGGACCCCCCCCACTCAGGATTTTTTCGAGGCATCAGTGCCTCGGTGCTGCAATTCAAAGGGTGAATCCTCTTTCTTGACTGGCTCAAGAATTAGGGCCCTGACCACCCACCCCAAGCACCCCTAGCCACAGGGAGGCTGCTGACCCCACTTGCCCGACTGCCACCTTTTAAATACAGACAAATTTTTATTTCTCCTACAGTGGAAAGATGCTGTGTGGGAAGGGGCTGACTGCCTGGGTGACAGGTTGTAGCTGGGTAACAGACTGGGAATGGCCTGGGCAACCCCTGGGCACAGGCTCTGTGGTTCACACAGAGTTTCCCCTTCATTGACTGGGGCCAGATCATTTATCCACAGATCTGGGCTTTCTCACAGTGACATGGGCGTCGCACCCCTGGCCTAGGGCGTTAGTGGAGCTCACTAAGGCAAACAGGGAGGCCTGGGACCCTCCCTGGTCCTGGTTCAGGGCCAGGACCCAACTGCACAGTCCTATTTCCAGCAACTTCCCCTGCCCTGCAGAACCTGGCAGCACAGGGAGAGGGCCAGCAAAAGAGGTTGAAAGCTTTGGTGGGGGCACCCGAGGGGAGTTGGGGGCCCGAAGGAGACAGCAGACAGCTAGGCTCAGAGAGGCCGGTTTATTGTCTCAGAGGGCAGAGCTGAGGGACAGGCTTGCAGAGCTATGCCTCAAGGGCACACACTCTATCCTTCCTCAGAGCCAACCCCAGAGGGAAGAGGCGGCTCCCACTGCCCCGAGGATTCTCAGGGAAGTGACCACATGCTTCTCAGACATGTCAGTGGCTGTAAACAGAGGGCTGAGGGGGCCCCCTTGGAGAGGGGAGGGTTGGTCCGTCCTTGGTAGGGGGAGCAGGTGCCCAGCCCCTTTGCAGGCCCGAGAGCCATCGCAGAGAGGGTCAGGGAAACCAAAAGTCACTAGGGCAGTGCTACCCCCCAGGGAAGGCATGTGAAGCACGGGCTTTGTGCCCGTGTAAGGAGACACACACTTGGGGGGGCACTAGAAGATGGGGATGTAGTTGTCGATCTTGGCGCGGTGGCGCTGGGCAATGCACTCGGCGATCCACACAATGTTGCGGCACTCTTGCTCCTTGAGCTTCACAAAGGCGTAGAAGATACCAAAGTGGAACTGGTTCAGGAAGGCCAGCTTGTTCAGTTTCACCTACAGACAGAGGCAGGCGTGGTGTGCAGGTGGCCGTGAAAGCAGCGTCAGGCCTGAGCCACCCACCCCTCTCTAGAAGGGGCAGGGAAGCAACCCCTCACCTCATGCTCGAAGAATCGGTCCTCCAGGGTCTTGTCTCCGGGGTTGCTGCCTGCACCCTCGAAGAGCAGCTTGTACTCCTGGCTCAGGGGACGAAAGGACAGTGTGAGCGGGAAGGTGCTGTCGGCTGTGGGATGGGCATGCAGACACCAGCATGCCTGCCCGTCACCCTGTAGCCAGGGCACTCACCGGGTAGTAGTCGGCCACGCTCTTCACCTGCTCGTAGTCATCAGCCCGAGCCAGCTGGGCCAGGCCCTCCGGGTAGAGCCTCCCGCAGTGCGGAAAGAGCTTGGCACGGTCCTCCTTGGACAGCTCTGTGTCAAATGAGTTGATGGTGATGATGAAGGCTCGTCGGTCGGCTTCAAACTGTGGGGCCGGTGGACAAGCAAGGCAAGAGGGAGGGGGAAGGAGGCAGGTGCCAGTCAGCCGGCAGGGCCTCCCCCAGGCCCAGGCTCCCAAGGACCGGCAGCTGGGAGGGGGCGCAGGCACTCACCTCCAGGATGGGGCACATGGCATCGGCCGTGGTCCCGCCCAGCAGGGTGCAGAACTTGTAGAAGGACTCCAGGTAGGCCTGTGCACAGCAGGGGGCTTGCTCAACCCAGGCAGGGAACTGGGGCACGTGCCAGGGCTCCTCCTCACCGTTCCCTCCTGCCCTCCCCAGACCCTTGCACAGTGAGTCCAAATCTCACGCCCACGGATGGGCCAGGGCAGCCCCCATTTTGGAGCCTTGGAAACATCCACAAATTCCAACAGTTCATCAGTTGGTGTGGTGCCTCTCTGCACCCAGGAGTGACAGAGCGATTTATGGCCGAGCGTCAGCTTCGTGGTGTGCTGCCCCCTCCACGCCCCTCCACTGTCACCCCACAGGAGGCCAGGCTCAGAGGTGGGGCTCGGTGTGCCCCCAGCTGTTCTGCCTGCCTTTCCCTCAAACCTCCCCTCCTCTGCCTCAGCAAACCACATGTTGCTGGGCTTAGTGAAGGAAGGTTACTCCTGAGTTCACTGAGGTCACCTGAACTGGGCGCCCTGGCCCCTCTTGGCCCCCCTTGGCCCTCCACCTCACAGAACTCCTTCCATCCCTCAGGTAGCTCCCAGGCATCGTGAAGCAGGAAGCAAATTGTCAGCCCTGCTCCTGCTGAGGGATGGTTATTGCCCTCACAGACATCAGCCCTGCAGTGCAATGGCTGGACACATGGGCTGTGGTGGGAATGAGCACTTCCTGCCCAGGCAAATTGGGTCTGCTGGGCATGAGGAAAGGACAGGTCAGCTCAGGCCCTAGTTCCGGGCCAGCACTCACTCATAAAACCAACTAGGCACATGTCAGGGGCGGGGGATGATCTTGCAGCCCTCCTGGGGAGCTCCCTTCACTCAGATCCTCCTGGGTCCCTTCTGGTAGCATGGTCACAGGGACTCTACAGGCTAGAGCTTATTCTTCAGGGTTAAGGGTGAGAGCTGGGAGGCCTGGAAAGCTTTCAGCACGAGGTCTGCCCTCCAAGGTTCGGAGAACTTTCCACCCATCACCTGCCAATTTGGGCCACAGGCTCTGCTGCCCCAAGGAGGTAAAATGAGACCTAGGAGTCCACGAGCAAAGACAAGGCCCAGCCAGCTGCACTGGGCAAGCTGGGCTTAGGAGGAGGCCTGTAGTGACCACCAGGGTCACAGGAAACAGAAGTCTAGGATAGTCAGGGAGCCAGAAGCCTGGAAAGAGAGAATGGACCCCAGCACAGCAGATCCCCAGGAATCAGAGAGCTTGGGGGGCAGAAACCTCTGTCAATCCTACCATGGCTTGTTGGTAATTTAGTCCCTTTATGACTGTCCCCAGCCACTTTTCTCCCCACAGCCAGCCAAGTTGGCTGTACCCAAATCTCCAGGCTTGCCCCAGTGGGGGGCCTGCAGCTCCAATCTGTGGGGAAGCCACCAGCCTTCCCTGAGCAGTACCAGTCCCTGGAGAGGCTAAGCCCAGGGTCGGTGGGAGATGGTGGGATAGGCCCAAACTCTCTTCTGGAAGTGAGGGCAGCTGAAGAAACTGGCAAGACCCCAAAGGCCCAAGTACCAAGGTTACCTCCCCACCCCCACCCACCCTGTCCCCTGGAGCCTGCCAGCCCATGGCTGCTGCACCAGCTGCCTACAGTTCCCACCCGCCAGGCGGTTGAGGGTCCGTCTAATCTCCCATCTGTGGCCACTGGGCTGGGACATTGCCTGACGAGCGGGCGGTCCTGGCACGGCGCCCTCAGCCTTGGATCGGTGTTTATGAGCTGGTGCCCAGGCAGCCCTCGCCAGTGACTCCAGCTAGAACCAGTCAGGCCCGGTGAGGGTGTGGGTGAGGCTGGGGGGACAGCCGCACCCCTCACCCAGTTTCAGGGCAGGGAGCCCGGCAGCAGGCCAGCTGGGGGCAGGCAGGAGCACTCAGATGGTGTGCATGCATGCGTGCACAGCCTCGGCTGACTGCCTGGCCCACCTTTAGCGGGGCAGAGCAGAGCACATGGTGTGCAAACAGGCCGAGCCAGGTGTGATCTGGAGCTGCCGGAGTCTAGCAAGTGGCTTCAGACAACCCACCCGGCTTCTTGGAGCCCTCCGTTTCCTCATCTGACTGGTGTGGAGACTGACACCCTCCTAGCTCCTACGGCGGTTAAAGAAGTCAGCAGTCTTCCCACCTGAACCTCACCTCTCTACTCTGTCCTCTCCACACTGCAGCCAGAGGGGACTTTCTGATGATACTCGGCCCTGTTGCAAACCTTCAAGGGCCGACCCCATCCTCAGGAAATAGTTCAAACACCAGCCTGGCACTCCGGGCCCTGGGTGACTCAATCCTGTGCCTCTCTACTTTTCCAGACCTGTGTCCTGCCATCCCCCTGAAACCTGCACTTCCACAGCAAACTGCGTGCCACTTGGCCCATGCTCCCTGCTTGCTTCTGCATGTGCTGCTCCCCCGCCTACACCTCTGCAACCCACAAGCGGGCTCCGCATCCACCCCCAGAGCCTCCCTTGCGCTCTAGCCTGGACTCCTGGAGGGAGACTGGAGGGCCTGGGCTCAGGCGGTGGCTGAGTGTTGGCCCCCTAGCTCCAACCCAGGTAGGAGAAGCCCTTCTGTGGAAAGACCCGACAGACAGATATTCTCAGGGTTAGGTAAGCAAGGCCCTTGGCCTAGGCTCTCCTCAGCCCCCAGTTTAGGGGCTGATCCATGTTCCTAGCTGCAGCCCACCAGGGGTCTTGGCACCACAGCTCAGTGCCTCACTACAGCTAGAGCCCAGTCTGTCCCAAATGTCCTTCACTGGTCCCTGGCCAGCCCCCTGCCTTGGCTCACAGCCCTACTCCTAGCCTCTCTGGGCCAGGGCAGTACAGACCCATGAATCCTGAGCTCACACTATCTCCAGGGGTCACCAACCTATGCCATAGCCTTGGGGGAAGCAGACAGTGGGAGCGGATGTTGGGACGTGACTCTGGTTCTAGGCCTGGGAACCTGACAAGGACGTGGTGACCCGGCTACACCTGGCTGGGTCCCTCCCTCCACCATAACTGAGCACCCTGTTGCCTCTGCTCAAAGCCTGTCCTTGCTTGGCAACAGCCCAGCCGGGGTAAACCTGAAAGCTAGGGCCTGGATGGCAGCCTGTGACCCTATCGGCTGCAGGGGGAGCGGCCATCCAGAAGCCAGCTCCAACAGGCCAAGCTGTGGGGCACCAGCCACTCCTGCTGATCTTATCAGGGCCTGCCGCAGGCGCCACAAGACGGAGAACCTGTTCTATGCAGCCTGTGTCCATCACGGGAGCCAGCAAGCGAGTGGATGAGCCCCCAGGACAGGAGCTTGGTGCAGCTGTGTCCTGTCGCAGCACCCCCCCAAACCACCAGCCCACCATAGCAGGGGCCCCTGCCTAGAGGACGGTCCCCACCACCGGCCAGGGCCCTACCTTGTAAAGAGTGTTGCGGATGATCTCGATGTTCATCTCATCAAGGTCCTGCTCTGAAATGCAGTCCTGGAAAAAGGCCGCTGAGGAAGAAAGGTGTGGGGATGAGGGTGGGCAACTGGATTCAGCCGAGACAAGAATCCAGCTGCTGTTTCAGCCACCCCTACAGGGCACAGGGGGCTCCTGTCACAAGGCCCGACTGCCTGGGGGTTGGGGGCCTCCCAACCCACCCTGGGTGATTGCCTGGGAAGTGGCAGAACCAATACTTGGGGCCTTGTGCACTGACCTGAGCTTTTCCTGCATCCTTGCTCCTAAAACTGATTTATAAAGAGGCGGCCAGCCATAACATGATCTAATCGCCTCTGGGGCAGACCCAAGCTCGGACCATGCCAGAGACAGACTTGCATAAGAGGCCATGACATCCTCCTTCCTTAAGGGGCAGCTGTGGATTTGGGGCCTGATGCCCACAGATCTGCCACCCCTGGGAGGGCCTGGGGCCCACATGTGGAAAACCAGCCTCCTTCTCTTCCAGACAAAGAATGAGCTGGATGGGCATGGACCAGTAACCCAGAGGGTCGCTGTTGGGCTGGAAATAGAGGCCAGAGCAGGACAGAGCCCCCTCCCCTGATGGGCTCTCAGACTCACCGGTATGCCTCTTCTTTAAAGATGGAGAAACTAAGAAGCCACAAAGAGTCCAGAACTAGCTCCGAGTTACTGGGAGAGCCTGTGGCAGATATGCCCAGCAGGCAGGGCTCAGGCCTCTTAGTACAGAAACAAGTACAACTTAGAACCCAGTGGTTTAACCCTGGAGGCTTCCTGGAGGTGGTGCCCTGGGGACTAGGATTGTGGCTATGAGGGCACTAGTTGTTGACAGCCTTAGTGCCTTCTCCCCAGCCTCCAAGACAGGCAGGAGCCAGCACTGCCTAGGTGGGGCCCTGCAGGAAGCTCCCAGTTCCCCTTCCTTTCTTGGCCTCTGACACGAACCCTGCATCCTGCCGGACACTGCCTGACCTGGCCCCTGGGACCTGCTCTGCAGAGGCCAGTGAAATTATTTGCTTCCCTCCTCTGCCTCACAGGCAGCCAGCCACTCTGGCCCCACTTGGGAGCACTGTGCTCCCAAGACTAAGGGACCCGGACCTCTCCCCTCTCCATGAGCTCAGCCCTACTCTGCATCCTGAGAAATTGGCCAGTTTCACAAAGTTACATGCTCCAAGGCAGGCCCTGGGGGTAGCCTTCGTGGCCCAGAAAAGCAACAGGGAAGGAGCAGAAGGCAGGGTGAGAGAATGAAAGGGAAGTTGAGGGAAAGATAAAGATAAGCAGCAGGGGGCAGGCCTCCCTTTCTGGCTCAGCATCAACCCCCACCAGGGGTCCCCACATGAACCCCACATGGTAGCACTGCCCCCCTGCTCCCCGCTCAGCCCCAGTAGCTCACCCAGAGGCGTGTCCACCAGAATGGCATTGTAGAGCTCGGCAGGTGTCTGCGCGATGTTCACAGCCTCCATCTGCTCAAAGCTGCCTAGCGGGTGGCACTTGGGCACAAGTTCGGCGATAGAGCGCTGGTGCAGCGTGCCCGTGATGAGCAGGATGACATTGTCAATCATGTAGCTGTAACTGCGGGAGGCACACAACAGCAAGGAAGCCCGTCAGGGAGCGGGGGGTCTGCCAGTCCTTGTCCAGCACTGTGCCCTGCCCCCACCCCGCACAGGTTCCCCGGCTCCTCCACGGTGATGCTGCCTCGAGGACGCTGCAGGCCACCACCACTGGCTCACCTCACTGCCCAGGTGCACCCCTACACTCCAGAGCCAGGAGGCTGGGACACAGGCAGCCCCTCCCTCCAGGGGTGTGGCACAGATTCATGCCCCTTCAGTGGTTGGAACAGGTAACTACCCCACCGTGTGAACAGTTCCAGCAGGGCACAGTGGGGGGTGGGCGGTGCAAGGCCAGCCTGGGAGATGAAAGAACTGGGAGATGAACGTGTGTTCTGGGAAGAGGGAACAGTGTGTGCAAAGGCCTGGAGGCATTCACCGAGTGCCTGCTGCATTCGAGGAACTGAGCACAGATCAGGGTTGGCAGAGGGAGGGAACCAGGGCCGTGTTGCTAGCGGGCTGGGGCCTGGACACTGGTACTCCAGGCCAGGCTGAGGGTCCTGGCTGCATTTCGAGTGCTAGAGATCCACGAGCAGGATGCAGGCAGAGAGTACCCCAGTCCCATTAGGGTCAATCTGGCTGCTGGGTGGGAAAGGCCAGGGGTGGTTCGCAAGGAGAGGAAACGCTGAGGGGTAGGGTGGGGAGAGGCCAGAGAAGGAGGGAAGGTCAGAAGGAGCCAGTGGGAGGGCCCCTCTGGAGTAGGGCCCCAGGTCAGGTAGAAATGGAACAGGTAGGTAGCTGCCCTGTGCACCCCCACTCCAAAGGCAGAGCATGGCCTCCTCTGAAGGGCCAGAGGCTTCGGCCAGGTATCTAGCCAGGAGGCCTGGAGGCAGGGCTCAGGTCATCCCAGACCGAGGCTCCCCCTGCCTCTCTGCTCCAGACAGCGCATGGGCAGCAGAGGGGCCTGCGGAGCTGGAGAGGGTGGGGCGGCTCTGCCAGCTGACCTGTAAGACAGTGCCACAAAGGAGCGGAGGCAGAGTTCCACGCAGTCACCCATGGGGGGTCAGGGTGTAGATGGGGGAAGGCCCCAGGCACAGTCAGGTGGCAGTACCCACAACATTCCTCCGGCCTGTCACCAGTGAAGAACTCAGGGTACAAGGGAGTGGATGAGGGGCACCACTGAAGGGTCAGTGCTGACGTGGAGGCTGCAGCCCTGAATGGGCACTGAGCACAGGCCTGGCCCCAGCGTTTGGGTGGTCCACAGGTAGGCCCCTGTCCTGGGACAGTATTTTGAGCACCTAAGGCTGAAGCTGTCCACAGAGGTAGGCAGTGGCCTAAATACCAAGAGAATAAAGGGAAAGGGGTGACCCAGACCTCAGCTCCAAGGGCCAGCCATGTGGGGGAGCTCCCACAAAGCCCTCCAGTTAGGTGGCAGGAGGAAGAAGTCACTGCTCTTGTCCTGGCCTGACCCCCACGCCCCCTGCTTGCTGAACCCTCCCCCAGCTCCCACCCAGTCCAGCGCCCTGCTGCGACCTCTGCTCTCCTGGGCTTGGGGCCAGGCAGCTGCCCTCTCTCCGCCCCCAAACCGGCTGGGTCAGCGACAGGATATGCACTGAGAAGAGACAGCCCCCCTGCCCTCCAACTGAGGGCTTCAGGCGGGGCCCACTGGTAGCTGCAAGCCAAGAAGCCCAAATGGCCAGCCTTCTGCCCCTGACCTGACAGAGCTGGCAGAGCAGACGGACCTCAGAGAAAGCTCGCTAGAGTTCTATGCCTTGGCCTCCAGCCGAGCCTGCGTCCCCTCCACCCTGGACAGCATCCCTTGTTCCCGGCGCCTCCAGCATTCCATGTAGCACAGTACCACAGAGCTACCTGTCACCACCTGCAGCCCTCTGCCTGCACCCCATCCAGCCCCCCTCCAGCCATCCTGTTCCCCAAGACAGCCGCAAAGACCCCTGCCCCCACCCAGAAGATGCTTTTCTACATTCTCATAACCCTTTGGACAGGGACAGGGAGAAGAACATACTTCTCATGCCTGTATTTTCCTATCGATCCCACAACCACCAGCATCAGCAACCCCACTGCCCAAAGAAGTAAGACAGTACAGGCACTCGGTCCTTGCACACCACTGGGCAGATGAGCTCTACGTCCCCATTTCCAAGGTCCCCGTGCCCTGGCACAACACTCACCATCTAGGCTTGTCTTTCAGAGGGATCCCCACAAGCCAGTTTTCTTTCTCTAAACCTCCCCACTCCTTGTGTCCACAACTTGGGGTATCTGTTTATGTTGGGGCTGGGCCAGGGTCAGGGCCCAAGGGAGGCGCTGGTACTCCTCAGAGTCCTGGCCGGGACTCAGAGGAGAGCCCTGTGGGAGGACTCTACTGTCCAGCTTTGCCATTACCCCTCCAATGATGTGGAACAGGCCAGCTATGATTCATGTTTCAGCCCTGACAGCAGACGTGGGGGCCAGTGGTAGCAGCCCCTAGCTACCCCCAGCCTCTCCTGCTAGAAGTCCTGGCGGGGCACCAAGGAAAATGCTGAGCCAATTAAGAGCCACTTATGATCACATATCCCCAGCCCCTTCCAGGGCCCCATTCTAACCCATGCGAGGCCAGCCTTGGATAATCCTATGCCAGGCCCGGTTCTTCCCTCTCCCTGAGTCAACGACAAGGTTCCTGCAGAAGCAGCCCCTGCTTTTCTCCCCGGCCCAATGAAAGCCAGAGTTGTCTTTCCTGGGAGAAAAGAGGCAGAGCAGGCCTGGTGGAGATGGTGCTGGCTAGGCTGTTTGCTTCTCCCCCAAGGCCAAGGCCTTCAGCAGGCAGGGAAATCCTCCTCCTCCTCCTCGCCTGGCTTCTGCAGCTGCCTCCCTGCCCCCAGAAAGCCACTCCACCAGTCCTCCCCTCATTTGGCCTCAACAGGAGAGAATGAGGTTCCAGCTGGTCAGTGTCTCCCTCCAGAGGAAGACAGCTGGGGAGTGGACAGGCGGCTGCCCGCCAGGCCAAAGAGGCCCTTGCAGGGTGGGAGTGGGGAGTCTGTATTCCTCTGCCCAGAAGCCCTCCCTCACCCTGAGCCTTTAAGACTCAGCTTGGGCCCACGGAAGTCTCCGGCTGGGGTTTAGAAAGCCCCTTCTTTCAAGAAGTCTTCAGAGCCCCTAGCCAAGCCCGGTCCCTCTTCTGTGCCCTTTGGCGCCACCTGCTGGACAAGCATGGCTAGCTTCCATGTTCTCATCACCTTGGCCCTGGGGGCTGGCCTGGCACTGATGAGCAGGCCCACTGACTAGGTACCTCAGCCAGTCTGTCCAACAGAGCTCCCAACAGAGGCTGCTCAGAAACAGTATTTGTGCTCAATCGCATCAGAGTCCTGCAGAGCCCTGCCTAGGGCAGAAAGCGAACAGAGATACCAAGTTCTGGCCTCAGCAAACTACCAGTGAAGCCTCAGTTTCCCCTCTGCAATCAGGATGACTCCCCAGAGAGCAGACTCACCTCCCACAAGCAACTCCCCCAGGTCCCCTTTCAGGGCCTACTCTCCTATGGAAGCTATCATGGAATGGCCCAGATCAAGACTCCCCCTCCAATCTGGACCACAACAGAGCTGGTGAGGCCCTGACCTTATCATTAAAATCCTGCCCCTCCCGAGAGGCCCAGCTGGGTCTTCCCGCTTGACCTAAGCCTTCTGGGCCTGGAAGAGCTCCTACGTGCTCTCCCTCAGTCTCTGGAAAAGAGTGTCGCTGCTGGCTCTGTCAAGGCAGGAGCCAGGTCTAAAGTGGGACCCAGAAACCATGGCAGGTCTAGAGCCCCAGTCTGTACAGACTCTGCTGGGATCCAAAAACAGTGGCTGTGGAAAGAGAGAGCTAAAGGACCAGGATAGGGAGGCCTAAGGTACCTGACTCCTCTGTGGCCCATGGTACAAAAAGTTCTGGGGAGAATGGCAGGTATACTAAAAGGCCCACTGGGAACTTGAGGCCACTGTCCTGGGACAAAGCCTTCTTCCAGCTACCCATTCCAGCTGGTGGCACTGGAGTCCCCGGTACATAAGAAAGACTGGACCTCACCTCTCCCCCCATGGTGCAGCTTACCATGCCCAGGCTCTGCCAACAGGTACCTGGATGCTGCTCACGGGGGATGGCACCCTGCAGGGAGGCTTGCTCATCTAAAGACAAAAGCCTCCAAGGCCCACCTGAGACTCCCCAGAGAGCAGACTCACCTCCCACAAGCAACTCCCCCAGGTCCCCTTTCAGGGCCTACTCTCCTATGGAAGCTATCATGGAATGGCCCAGATCAAGACTCCCCCTCCAATGCCAAAAAAACACTAATAGAGGCTCCAGCCGAAGTCACAGAGCAAGTTAATGGCTGGGCCCAGAAAGGACCCTAGGTACAGTGACATATTACGTTTGTCACCATGAAATTGAGCTAAATCATTTCAAGACCAGCCTACTTCACAGATTCTTGCTAGCTCAGGGCCTGTCTGCCCCACACCAGGCAGCTGCCTCTGCTCTCACCACCCATTCTCCTGAGCAGCCTCTCTAACCCCACCTGATCCTGGAGTCCTCTTAATGCTGGGAAGCCTCCTGTGACCCCGGATCCATGTGTAGCAGCTGCCCACAGGCCTCTCCAGGAGCTGTCTACACCACCGCTGGCACCCATCCCACTGCACTCACACGTCCCCCCACCCCTGGCGCCGGGCCTAGCCCGGAGCCGATACTGGTCATGTGTGTTGGCTGAAGGCTGACTGGGCTCTACGAAACCGCTAGACCCTGTCTTTCACCATGGGAGGGCAGAAAAGGCCTTGACCCCCTTCTTTCTGCACACCTTCAGTGACAAGGAACCCATCACCTCCTGGGGAAATCCTGTTCCAGCCATCCAGGGGCAGCTCTGCAGGCAACTAAGAGACCCTGAGAGATGGGACTAAGTGGGTCTCCCGTGCTGGTCCCACCCTCCACCCCAGCTGGGCCAGCTTTGCCTGTGGGCGGCGATGGCACTGTTCCTTCAAGTACTCACACTCAGGACGGAGCCACTAACAGACGCGTCCCCTCCTTGGGAGAACCACACTGTCCTCGCTGGTTACATTCCTCCGGACATCGCTAGGATTTGAGACTCCGTGCTCCAGCTGCTCAGGACATACATGGTTCCCTCAGGCCAGAAGCCCCCCTCCTCCAATTCTTCCTTTAAATACCCTTCTCCTCAGCCACACAGCCACCTCCTCAGAGAAGCCAGGTGTGAGTTCCCAGTCTGGGGGAGCTGCCCTGGACGGGCCCTGGTCCCGACGGAAGGGATCCCTTCTTTCTGTAACACTGTGGAATGACCCAGAAAGGAGGAAGTGGAGGAGGTGGAGTGGAGGACAAGAGTAGACAGGGAGGCAGGAGTGAAATGGCAGAGATGCCATGGGAGGGAAGAGACTGCTGGAAGGTGAGAGGGCCGTGGCTCCCGATGAGGCCCGGAAACCCTGCCACATACAGGTCAGCGGTGACTTTGGTTGCGACCTTGTGGTGAGTGGTGGGAGGGCTGGGAGCAGACTGGAGACACACAGGATGGGCAGGGGTAGGGGCAGGGCTGAGAGAACAGATAGTGAGTGTAAAAGAGTAGGCCCAGGAGATGGGTTTTAAAGATGCCCCAGGTGAGAGATCTGTGCTTTTTCAGATGCTGATGGGAAGAATGTAGAAGGGGAAGCCAGCTGTACAGACAAGTGAGTATAGGTGAGTGGCCACTCAGAGTCCAGGGGGTGGGGTGAGGGCACTCAGGACTCTGGCAGAAGGACCCAAGAGAAGACGGAGCCTCTGCCTTTGGATCAGGATTGGGGACACAGATGCAGTGGCGGGAGGTGACTGGTTTCTACTCTCTCCATGGAGGAGGAAGGTGGGCCATCTGCCCAGAGAGAAAGCTGGAGGCAGGACAGGGGTGTGTGCAAGATGGTGAGGTGGTCTCCCAACCTTGGCAGGAGGGCTGCAGGGTGCTGGGTAGGGAGGGCACACGGCCGGCTGGGCAAAGACAAGCCGAGGCCAGCTGAGCTGGTGAGCAGCATGTCTGTCTGGCAGCAGGGATCACTGCCCAAGGCCGGCTTCCCCAGCTTTGCTCCAGGCTTCCGAGGTGGGGGAGGGCGCCTCTAGGCCGGAGGCTGCTGGGATTCCTCCAGGGCTGGGGGGCTGCCAGCCAGGGCGGGGCCAGAAGACGGGCGGCCAAGAGAGCTGCGGATGCTGGCAGAAGAGTGCTCAAATGATGGACCAGGGAACCTCAGCTGGGGAGGGAGGAAAACGAAGACAGAAGGGGCAGCAGGGGAGGAAGCAAGGTCCAGTGTCCTGCTGAGTCCGGAACCCGCGTCCCACAAGGGACTGAGAGTGGGCTGGAGGGCCTGAACACTGTGGGTGGGTGGAGGGGGGGCCTGACTCAGCAGTTCTGGGGTGGACCGCTTCCAGTAGTGACACGGCCTTGGGTAGCCATCGGTGGGGGCGGCTAAAGTGGAGAGCAGAGGAGTGGGTCACTGGAGATGACGAGGTCATGGAACGAGCAGCCACAGGCTCAGACAGGCTGACACGTGGCTGCTGAGCTCTTCCTGAGTGAGGGCAGGAGTGAGGAGATGGGAAGACTTAAGCCACGATCACCCATGAATGGAAGGGGCGGGGAAGTGACGGCCTGCCACACGATAGTGCTTGGCTGCTTTAAGCACGCTTGGTGCTCGCAGCCAACCTCCAGCAAAGAGCTGGCGGCTGTGTGGCCTCAGTCACGCTCAGAGCCCTCTCTAGTTTCATGGCCTGGCAGGCTGCAACCAAGCCTCTAAGGGTACCAAGAAAGGCCAGGAGCTAGCTGCACAGGCAGGTGGCCAAGAGGGCAGTGGGATGGATGACAACTGCCCTCTGACCACTGGCATGGGTCAGGCCTCCTCTGGCCAGCCTAGCTGGCAAGGCCAGAACATTCATCAGGAAGCTGAAAGAGCCTTGTGCAAACAAGGTGAAGGCTGGGCTCTGGCAATAAATGCATTGCTTCCTGGTATGTCCTCAGCTCTGGCCTTGGGGCAAGGGATACGCAGGCCCAGGCCAGGGGTTGACTGACACATGGGACGCTGCAGCATGACCCCCAATTCAGCAGCACAAGACATGCCCCATCTCTGGCCTCCTGCCCTAGAAGGACCATGTAGCCTGTACCTTGACCAGAGCCAGAGAGGTGTAATTACAGGCTCAGCCAGGATAGCAAGGAGGGCCCCACAAAGGAGGCCTGTGGCCAGGAAACAGACTGCTTCCCAGCCTCGGCAGGTTCCCTGAACCCTTCAGGGGTCCCAGCCTGTGACCTCCACCCAAGGAGGGAGCCGTTCTGGCTGCTGCCCCTCCTTGAGAAGTGTATCTTGAGTGAGTGGCTGCTCTTTGCCAGGGGTGGGAATTGGGACAGGCAGGAAGCACCAAGCCGGGCAGGTGTGCCAGGTCCCAAGGAGGAGGGTGGGAGCACTGAAATCGGAATGGTCAAAGCTCGGCAAGACCCAGAAGAATATCTGGAAATGCTTCCCCACAACACACGCTCACGCTCCACTAACACAGAGCATACTCATTTCAGCTAGCCACCAATCACACCTGTCGGGCCACCTCTCTGTTCACCAGGCCCTGGCTCATGGCTCCTGGGCTACCCTGGCAGAAGCAGCGTCTCTATCTCCCTGTTTCCACAGGCATACCTGGCAAGCAGAGGCTGCCTCAACCAAATGCCCCTGCCTGCAGGTCCCAGCAGCTTTTCCTCTGCTCAGCTTCCCCAGGGGCTTAGTGGAAGCAAGGCTACACCCAAGGGTTAGACAGTCACGAAGCCAGGCAGTCAAGGATCATAAGCATGGGGAGCTGGGGAACTGGGAAAGACAGCCAGTTGTTCGGCCTCCCCCTTCTCCCTAAGACCCAAGGCCATGGACAGAGAAGACAGAGAATGGGCCTCAACCCAGACAAGGCTAGAGGGCCTGAATGGTCCATTCCAAGAACCTGGCTCTCTAGAGCTCTGCCCATCCTCTTACCCCTGATCCCAGGATGGGAAGTGGGGACCTAGTGAGTATTCAGTGTGGATGCTGCAGGGTGAGGGAGGAAAAGTGCTCCCATCATCCCTGGTCTCCCCACCCCAATCTCTGTAATGCCAGGGGTACAGGGAAAGGGGCTTCCTAACACTGCAGTATGGGACACTTGTGCCTGCCCCCCAGATTCCCAGGCAGCAGTGAAGTGGCTGGTGGTGGCCTGGAGGTCCAAGGCTGCCCGATGACCAGCCTGGCCACACAGCCCAGGAACACTCTGCAGGCAGCTGGCCTGAGCCCATGCTGGGCCAGCTGTGGCAGGTGCAGCTGTCCTGCCCAATGGGAAGGGAAGGCACTGTAGGGCACACTTACGTAATGAAGTCCAGGAAGCTGGCGAGTGGCTCATAGGCGTGGTTCCTCATGTGACGGAACTCCACCACCATCTTCTCCTTAAGCCGGTCATCAATAACTGACACCGTCAGTGGTGATGCCTCATTGGCCAGGAAGTTGCCATAGTCAGTGCTTTGCAGGTGCAGCTTCAGGTCTGAAAGCCAAGACATGGGGGTGTAGTTGGTGAGCTCTGGCCACGCTGAGCCTCCCCAGGACCCCAAGACCCCATCCCCACACGGACTCTGGGCCGCATTCGCTCCCCTGGAGTTGTGGCCTGCGGCTACCCCGACCTCCCATCCCCACCTTCGCCTCCCTGTTGGCTCAGGGCCTACTCCGGGGCAGTCAGGCCAAGGCTCCAGAGATATCCCTGACCCTTGGGCCCTAGAGTCCCAACACAACTGTGCCTCCAAATGACAAGAAGGCCTGGGAAACCCCAACAACAAGGTGCCACTCACAACCCATCACCTTTGAGGCCCTTCTACATGGTAGGCTCTGGGATGGCCTTAATCTAGAGCGGGCGAAGACGTGGGCCCTGCCCTCCAGAGCTTCAGAGCTAGAAGAGCAAGTCAACACACCCTGGGCAGAAACAATGCCTATAAAATAAAGGAGACAGGAGTAGAGCGGACACCGAGATAAGACGGAGAGGATGAGAGAACACGCCAGGCTGGGCCACAGCAAAGGGCAGGGACAGGAACATACAAAGACAACAGCCAACAGGATGACCTGAGTGACAAGTGGCCTAGAGGGCAAATGAGTAGTGGGGGGGGGGGTAAGGCTGAGAGGGACGACTGACCTTGCTGTAGGAGTGGCTGGAGCAGACAGGCCAATCCTCCAAGCTCTTTTGAGCATTAGGGATGGGGCCTAGGAAAAGGGATGAGAGGACAAGCACTAGGGCCCCAGATGGGAAGGTCAGGTGAGACGCAGTGGGATCAGAGCAACGACCTAACAGTCGTCTGGCTTTTGCCTTTGTCTCCCACTCAGCAGCCAGAGTGACTGTGACACAAGGCAGAGCATGTCACTTGTCTGCACTTCCTCACCTCAGGGCCTTCCCTGTCCCTCTGCCTAGAAAGTGACACGCTCTCCTCAGACATCCCCTCTTTGAAGACCTCTCGCCCTGTGCCTTCACTTGTGCTGCCCTTCTCCATAACACTTGTTCCACCCGTCACAGGAGCCCTAAATTCCATGATAGCAGGGATCTGGGGTCACAGCAATGTCCTAGGGCCAAGGACAGTATGTTCTGGTGCGTTTTCATGCTCAGTATATAAGTCGGGAATGGACAAAAGTCTGCGGAGTGTGCTGGTGAGGCCAGCGGGTGGGTTTAATCCTGGATTTTGAGACGGGGACACTGTAGCAGTGACAGCAGTACCAAGGACAGTGGCTGGGAAGGTACCCGTGTGTGCGTGCGTGCTGCGTGCGTGTATGCATGTATGAAGGCCCAACAGCCAAGGCCGACTTCTGCTGTAAGGGACAACAGGTTTCTGTCCCCTGGGGAGGCTGTCCAGGGGAGGACAGAAAGGGTCACACTCGTGAACGTTTCCACAAGCCCCCCTGATAAAGCCTCCCTGTGTGTCCGTGGGCCTGGAGGGCTATGCTAGCCGGGGCTGCGTCGAAGGAAGGGCCAGTGTGGCGCCTAATTCCCCATGAAGCCCCTACCCCTGCACCCCATCAAGAGAACGTTCCCAGCCTGGAGTAAGGTGTGCTAAAGGAGAGACAAAAGAGTATGTGAGGGGGGAGGGGGGAGGGAGGGACTGGCGTGCACGCCCTTGGGTGAAATGCCTTCTCCCTGCAGCTCCGTGTGGCACCCAGGGGGCCACCAGCACTCATGTCCTCTGTGGCGCCCGGGCCCTCACAGAGTGGACTTTGACCTTGCGAGGTCTGCAGGAGGCCTTCGCCGTCTGCTCTTCTTGCCATCGCCCTGCCACTCACACCTCCTTCTCTCCACAGCCACCCAAAAGTGGGACAGAACCGATGGTAACGTAGAGCGGGAAGAACCACCAGCCCCCTGCTCCACACCATGGACCTCACTGCCTTTGGCTCAGCAGGTATGCACACTCCTGTGTCCTCCCCCCAGGCCGTCTGCCATGAGTCCCTCCCCGGGGTTCCATTCTTCCCCATCCCCACCATGGTCTGGCCAAGCCCACCTATGTTTAGAATAAGGCATGGGTGAGAGAAGATGTTTTGCCTAGTGGCACTTGAGTTGTTGCAATGTTTAATTACCCATTTGGTTGTCAAAGAAAAATCCTTAACCATAACTGATGGTTAGAACTGATGGCTGCTGGAAGAGTACCTCACCTTGTATTCCTACCTCTAGTAATGGGCTTTATGTGCCAGATTTTAACATCCTCGACCCTGGAAAAGCACACAATTCTTTTTTTTTTTTTT
>LNAC01000044.1:5502055-5570933 GCA_002007465.1 Ailurus styani | reverse complement strand
CCCCCCCCCCCCCCCCCCAGCCCCGCCTCTACTGCCTAATGCAAGATCTAAAAAAGCAGGCGCTGGCGAACCCACCTGGCCCAGTGGGTAGTGCATGTGACTCCTGATCTCCAGGTTGTGAGTTTGAGTCCCGTGCTGAGTGCAGTGATTACTTAAAAAATAAAATCTTTAGGGACGGGTGCCTGGGTGGCTGAGGTTCCGGCTCAGGTCATGATTCCGGGGTCCTGGCAGCGAGCCCCAAGATGGGCTCCCGGCTCAGCGGGGAGCCTGCTTCTCTCTCTCCCGCTGCCCCCCCCAGCTGCTTATGCATGCACACGCACTCTCTAACAAATAAAATCTTTAAACTTTTTAAAAATATTTTATTTATTTGAGAGAGTGCGTGTGCACGTGCAAGGACCCTAGGATCATGACCTGAACCGAAGGCAGCCGTTTAACCAAACGAGGCCACCCAGTCAGCCCTAAATAAAATCGTTAAAAAAAAATCTTTAGGGGCAGCTGGGTGGCTCAGTCTGTTAAGCATCTGACTCTTGATCTTAGCCCAGGTCTTGATCTCTGGGTGGTGAGTTCGAGCCCTGTGTTGGGTTCTGTGCTAGGCGTGGAGCCTACTTAAAAAAAATTAAATCTTTAAAAATTTTTCAAAAAGCATGTGCTTTTTGTCCAGGAACAGGACAATCTATGACAAAGCACCCCCCCTCCAGGATGGGGGCATATTAGCTTCTCCTCCCCTGTACACCAAAGCCTAGTAGTCTGCCAGCACCAATACTGAGTCATCACTCATCTAATCATATAAATATCTACTTAGCCTTCACTCTGGGTAGGCATTGTGCTGTTGAATCCTCACAGCCTGCAAGTGATTTCATTTCACAGGCGGATAAACAAGCTCTGAGGTACTAAATCACATGCTTAGCCTCACACAGCTGGCCAGAAAGGAAGCCAGGGTCTGCCTGATGCCCCACCCCACACAGAACTCAAGAGACGTCCTGGCAACCCAGGGGGACCCTGAGGCTCCTGACCCTGAGCAGGCACAGGTGATTCACAGGAGAGGCCACTACTTCATGTTCTCATACCTATTTGTTCTGGAAGCAGACCCTCTAACAAGTTGCAGTATGTCTGATCACTGAGCCCAAAGCCGGAGAACAGCTAGCTACGAGTTAGAACAAGGGTGTGGGGTGCTGTAGTGGGCACCCTGCCTGCGGGGGGTGGACAAGCAGGTAGCCTGACAGGGGGCCAGGAGCCAAACCATCCCAGCGGACTTGGGCCATTGGGGACAGCGGTTCCTTCCATGCGAAGTCTACCAGCCCTGATGCAGGACAAGCTCTCCTGTGCTCAGTAGGTGCCGCTAAGAAAGCAGGAAAGGGAGACTAACACATTCCAGAAGGCTTCTTTCCATACAAAATATTTAAGATGTTGGGGCCTTTCTTCTCTACCATCCAGTAACCTTGGCCACACAGAAAGCCTCTCTTCAAGGGTCCTGGATGGCTCGAATTTGCCTCTGTCGAGGGCACCGCCAAAGGCCCTACCTAGGCTTGGGTACAGATACTGACTCCATCTCAGGAACCAAGCCCAAGAAATCACTGAGTAAAATCCAAGAAAAGGTGTGTTACCACCCAGCAGAGCAAGTTCTGACATGACCTCTGGGGCACGGCTTGTGAAACAGGGGCTATCAGGTCCCGTGCTAAAGTGTGTACCAGCACAAGATGTAATCAGGAGAGGAAAAGCAAGAAGGGTTGGGGGTGGGGGGGAGTGAAGAAGAAAAGAGAAAGATGGCCAGGTGAGACGTGAGCAGGTGAGCTGTACCTGGACAGAAGCCCTGAGGTTCTGGCCTGGTCACCAGCCAGAGGTGTCTAGCCCCCACCTGGGCCCTCAAGTACCCCGTGGGCTCTGAGTCTTCAGGTGTAAAGAGAAGGGACTTGATGGGGTTTCCCTAAGACTCAGACCGGCCCCAGCAGGCTGTGAACCAAAATCTGGAAGTCACATGTCCAGGGTCACCAGCAGAGGTCTCATCGTGGATGGCCGTTGGGTGTAAATAGCTTCTCTTTGCATATCTGTATGTTCTAATTTCCCTTATTTTACATAGCTTTATCAGATATCTTAAATTACAAACTATTTGTTCACTGCAATAAGTCCAAAGAGTACATAAAAAAAAGGCACATATTCCCCTCCCAGCCTCTTCAACCTCCCCCTAGAGAGGCTGCTATTCTAGACAACATGGTGTCTATGCTTCCAAACAAGTGCAAACAGTATTCTTCTAAAATGGGAACATATTAACAATATCTTTTTAAATCAGGCCTTCTAGAACTTCATGCTTTTGAGCACTTGCATAGTACTCCACTGTAAAGACAGACCATGCTTTATTTAACCACACCCCTGCTAATGAATATTCTACTCGTTCTAACAGGCTGCGGTTATGAACAAGGCTGATGGGAACACCACTATACATGCCATCTTGTGCTAATCTAGAAGGACACAATCCTCTAAGCGGGGCTACGGGGACACAGAGTATATACACATGCAATGTTTTCACAAGGTGGTGAAAACCTTGGGGTTTTGGGGTGAAAACCCCAAAAGGTCCACACTGAGTCACCCTTCCATCAATTTTACTTTTTGAAATTAAAAGTTATATATATATATGTGTGTGTATACACACACACACACACAGAAAGAAATAGATAGAGAGATTTATTTAGTAAAAAACCAAACCAAACCACCACCATGCTCAGCAATGCAGGAGAATGCACGGAAAGGATCAGTGGGGAGTCCCTGGCTGTTGCTCTCCCTGCGCCACTTGCCAAATTAGCCTCCATGTCCAGTGTCCTTGTCAGACCACGCTTGCGTCTGCTTGGCCTGTCCTTAAGGCTGCTCTCCAGCCTCATGGCAGGACTAGGCTTCTAAGGGAGACTTGGCCTGGCCGCGAGCCTACGGATGGCCGAGCGTGGGCTGAAACGCTGCCAGCCAGTCAGCGTGCTGATGACTTCCAGACTGGTACCTTCAGTGCTTCTTCCCCTGAGCTCCAGGCCCACACAGCCGCCTCCCTCAGACACCCCGACTCAGCATAACTGAGCCAGAACACCTCCTCTTCTGCCACCCCATTCATACCCCACACTGTCTCCTCTTCTGCAGGTCCTCACCTCAGAAGCACTTCCAGCACCGACCCAGTCATTCATGAAGTCAGAAGCCTGACTTCTAAATCCTCTCATCCCCACACGGAATGAAAACTGGCCCAACCCTGTGGGTCTCACCCCCTAAGCTGGTGCCTGACCCGGTCCTTTAACTCCCCTCATGTCACTCCTGCCCAGGTTCGGCCATGCTTTCTCACCTGGAGAGCCCGAAGAGCTGCCTGCCTCCACCATGGCTCCGCCTAAATCCAGCCTCCAGAGCGGCAGATCAACTTTCTAACTGCACCCTCCTCCTACTCCCACTCCCTTCACAACCGCCCCCTCCAAGGGACCAAGTCCAAGCTGGCTCCTGGCAGCAAGACCTCTCTCCCACCCTCTCAAGCCTCCACACCCACTCTGGAGCCTCCGCCTCTTGGGGAGCAGCAGCAAGCTGGAGACGAACAATCAAGGTATCAGGGGGCCATGGTCACCACCAATGACCCATGCCACCTCATCCATCACTGGGTACCGGGGTTCTCTTCACTTGGCGATGCCATTGCCCAGGGCAGTTGGGGACAACATGGATCCTCAAACACCGAGGGGAAAACTGCAGGCGTGTTTGGGGCCGGGCTCTCAGAGCTCAGAATCAAGGTGCTTGTTGCCTTCGATGCGCGCTGCCAACTTTCCCAGGTTATCACCTTCTGCACACTCTTCTCCCAATGTCCCCAAGCTCCTCTCTCTCTTGCTTGTGGCCAGTGGACTCTCAGGGCTGTGTTATCTCTTCCTTCAGAATACAGCCGACTCTGAGGAATTTTGCACTGAGCTAAGCTCGACTTTCTGTCCCAGACACGGTCCTCTAACTTCACCAACTCAATAGAGTCCCTGTGACCAACAAAATGCAATATAGGAAATATTTCCAGGCAAGACTATATGCAGAAACTCTTAGACATTTCCCACACACTGGCCTTGACCTAACCCTAAGAATCTCTCCCTTCTCTCTTTTTTTTTTATCGTAACATTCATCCCTCCTGAGCTGTGTCCAAGGCACTCAGTCATTCATGAACCAGCCTGATGTAGCTATCCACACTCAGCCCCTGCACACACTGACACGTGTCCTATTCTCTCCTTCCAGTTCCTGAAACTCCTCGGACACTCTATGAAGTTTCATGTTTCTGAGATGCTAACGCCATTCCTTCTTCCCACCTCCTTGGCCTGGCTGACTTTTTTTGGTAAGAGCTCTACTGAGATGTAAATCATATGCCATTCAACCTTCCCATTTAAAGTGTACAATTCAGTGCATCTTAGTATATCCACAGAATTGTATGATCAGCACCACCATCAATTTTAGAGCCCCCAAAAGAAACCCTGTACACTTTTACCCCACCTGCTCCCATCCCCCTAAAAGTCACCTCGTGCCTACTATACTTTTGATGTTGTCTGCCCATTAGACAGCACACTTACCCCCAGGCAAGACCTGTGTGCCCTGTTTCCATTCCCCATGCAAGGCCCAGTGTGGCACCTGTCTCTCAGGAGCAATAGGAGGGACTGACCGTGGTGAGAGCAGCTGGCTTCCCTGACTGTTCACTTGGCACTGGGCCCTGTGGTTACACTTCACACACATCTCGGAGAGATGCTATTAACATTTCCGACTGTACAGCTGAGGACAAACGACTTGCCCAAGGTCACAAAGCCAGGAAGTTGCTGAGCTGGGATTAGCTTCCCAGTGAGCTCTGTTCCATCTGTATTTCATCTCTGCCCATACACTCCATGCACTGCTCTCACTTTCTAGTCCTACTCTCTTCTCTTCTCATTCAGGTCGCCATGACCTCTGAATGGCAAGTCCAAGTGAAAAGCTGTCTGACTTTTTTTCAATTTCTTGGCCACATTTGGCCTTCATCACCACTTCTTTTTCAGGTTCTCTGCTGAAGCTGCCCACCTTTCAGGGGGGTGTCTTTCACCTTTCAGCAGGACCCCTTGCTTAACTGGAACCTTTCCTGGGGGAGGTCTCATCTTCACCCTCTAGTCTCCTGACTCTATGCTCTCTCTGGGAGGCAGCAGCCACACTTCTACCCTGATTCCCAAAGTTGTCGCCCAAGCTCAGACTCACTCCTGCGCACCAAAAATCGCCTCTACATTGCCACTCAAATGGCTCACAGATCCCTCAATCTCATTCTTCTCCTTCTTTTTCCAACCTTCTCTTCTGCATTCCACTATCATTTCCCTCTGCCACTGACACAGTTGCCTATAACAGCAGTGAGGATGTGGGTTTTGACTGTTCCTTCCTCCTCAGTGCCTTATCCAACCCCTCAAGTCCTATCCCTTCCTCTTTCTAAGATTCCCCCATGATGATCCTTGCCCATGTCAAAGGCAAGCTGGCATCACCTCTGACCTGGATTACTTACAAAACCCTGCAAGTTGTTCTTCCCATTTTTGGTGCAGTCCCCACTTCCAATCCCCTTCTCACACTGCAGGTGCACTCTAAAGTACAAGTCCAATAGTTTTACTCACCCATCCCCTCACTCAGGACAAAGCACTTCCTCTACGGCTTTTGCAATCCCTCCAGACCTGATCTCTAGCCCTCCAGCCACACTCCTTGCCACAGCACAGTTAGCACTGAATGACTTGCCACTCTTGGAGGACACCATCCACCTCTTCACCCGCAATTTCATCTGACTCGTGACTGGCCAAGGTCAGCCTGGAGTCTTGCTTTCTTCTTCCCATAAGAGACAGTCTTTTGTGAAAAAATGTTGAAATGCAGAAGGAGATGTTGTAATGAAAAGAACATAAGCAACTCAGAACAGAGAGGAATAAAGAGTTCTGGAAGGCAGCCAGCATACCATACATGTGAGCCCTTCAACTATGGTCCCTGAGCATCTAATCTGCTGGCTCTCCCCCTCCTGAATGTTAATTATATTTCTTTACAACAGGAAAGAGATGTCCTGACTGGCCCAATTGTCAGGTGGAGGCTCCATTCCAAATTAGGAAACAAACATCAGCTGAATTGTGGCTGCATTATCCAGCTAGTCATATGCTTTTCTCCAATTTCTGTGTTTCTGAGTAAGAAGAATTAATCCATAGAAAAATCCTGGAAACAATGACCAACCCAGTAGCAATAAGAACCCCTTAGACTCATTATGATCTCTGAATACCATTTTCCAGTAAAAAGAACTAGGTCTCCCAAGAGAAATGAGGACTCTAGGTCTGGGTCAGGAGATGTATAAGATAAGATTAGAAGATATTGTTATCTCCAAAGTAAGGAAAGCTCTCAAAGACTACAATATATATAAAAAAAAATAAAAAAATAAAAAAAAAAATAGAAAAATCCTGGAAACAATGACCAACCCAGTAGCAATAAGAACCCCTTAGACTCATTATGATCTCTGAATACCATTTTCCAGTAAAAAGAACTAGGTCTCCCAAGAGAAATGAGGACTCTAGGTCTGGGTCAGGAGATGTATAAGATAAGATTAGAAGATATTGTTATCTCCAAAGTAAGGAAAGCTCTCAAAGACTACAGGATTGTGTCAAAAAGACTCAACATCCTATTGAATAAGCTCCCACTGGCCAAGGGATAATTTGAGCATCAATAAAAAGACTGAAAGACAAAAATATATCAAAATCCATATGTGACTTATGATACTACACCAAGAAATAGAACAAACCCCATTAGTCCTCTCTGAAGGATGTTGGAGAACCAACTCATTATTTTGAAAACTAAGAAATACAGGAAAGAATCAAGCATTTATCCTACCCCACTTGTATAGACTGTATTTCAGGGTGACAAAGTAGTTGATTAGTGGAAGTCTCCTAATACAGAAATATCCAAGCTAGCGATCGAAGAAGGAAACATAGAATTAGCATATCACCATTTTTGCAACACTTAATGAAATCGTGATTCTAGGCGATAAATGTCCATGATTTCTTATGTCACAAAAAGAGAAACTAGATGTTACGTGCCTCCCAATGGAAGTACAAAATCACCTATTAAATATTATTTTTTCCAAAAAGTTGAACTAGACTCTAATCAAGCCTCTACATCTAACTACCAATTTACAGGAAAAATAAGGGACAGAGGAACATGTCCAATATATAGCAAGGATACCAGCAAATTTGAGATGAAGGGAAAACCCATAAATCAAACGACCCAGTTTCTTCAATAAGTAAAAGGAAAAATAAGAGAGACAAAGAACCTATATATTAAAAGACCCAAGACAGGGCACCTGGGTGGCTCAATGGGTTAAAGCCTCTGCCTTCGGCTCAGGTCATGATCTCAGGGTCCTGGGATGGAGGCCCGCATCGGGCTTTCTGCTGAGTGGGGAGCCTGCTTCCTCCTCTCTCTCTCTCTGCCTGCCTCTCAGCCTACTTGTGATCTGATCTCTCTGTGTCAAATAAATAAATAAAACCTTTCAAAATAAATAAATAAATAAATAAATAAAATAAAAGACCCAAGACAGCATCAACCAGCTAAAATGTATCCATCATATTTGGATCCTGCTCGAAACAAATCATATTTAAAAAATCTGAGATGATGTGAGAATTGTGAATACTAAATTGTGATGACATTAAGAAATTATTGTTTCTTTTAAAGGAGGAATAACAGCATTGCAGTTATTTTTAAAAAAATTAGTCAGGACCTTTTTCAGAGATATTGAAATATTTACAGCTGAAATAATGCGTTGTCTGGGATTTACTTCAAAATAATTTAAGAGTTGAGAGGGTAAGTGGAGCTATTTAGTGAAACAAGATTGATAACTGTCGTAATGACAAGAATTGATCATTGTTACAGTTAAGTGATTATTACTTAGAGATTCGTGATACTATTCATTCTAATTTGTATATACTCGATATCATCAGTTCAAAATAATTTTAAAGAGGAAAGAGGAAGGGAAAAATTCTGGAGGCAGAGCTGGAGCCTCACTCACACCTGAATTCCCCGCATCCAGTCAGACAAATTACTAGCAATGCTCTTAGGCTGAACCCAGGGTCAAAGCTCAGAGCTGAGGCTCAGAACGATGGTAATGCCTGAAATACCTGCTTGGCTCACTTATAAAGCCCAGGGGCTGGCACACAGTAGGCCTTTAGGCAGTGTTACTTGCATGAGCAAATAAACATCTGAACATCAACGTAGCACTACATATGCTCCTAATGCCTGAAATACATCCAACAACCCCAAAGTTGGCAAGCCTCTGTGGAACGCAGTGCTCCAGACCATCATGTTCTCCACTATCACCCTCAGTATGTAATTATATATTTAGTCCACTATAAAATAACAGTAACGGGGCACTTGGCTGGCTCAGTCAGAAGAACATGCGACTCTCAATCTGGGATTCAAGAGGCTAATTAAATAAATAAAACTTTTAACAAATTAAAATAACAATAACAGCCGCTAACACACTGACACAACACTCATCAGGTGCCAAATTCACGCTAACTCCTTTATATGAATTATCTTGTTTAACCTTCATAACCAGCCCATGAAGTAGGTGCCATTATGATTACCATTTTACAGGCAATAAAACTCTGGACAGAGAGGTTACATGGCAGCCCCATGAAGTAGTAAGGCCACATTTGTAACTTCTATGCTACATTGATCTCTTAATGTCTTTCCCCTGCCCACGCTCCACCACTGGATTATGAGGGTCAAGAGAACATCATTCAACAAAATATTTCAGCCCCTATCACGGCGCCTGGCAGAAAACAGGTGCTTCCTAAGTGTATGCTGGGCGAATGAAAACATTCAAAGTAATACTGTAGGATTTCTGTTTGTGTATCTCTGACCCACCTCGTCCTTCCCACAATTTCCAGCCCAAGACTCAGCCCTCAGAAGGTACTCTACATACCCAGAAAAACTCAGAGTTAAAAAGTGCTCTTGTGACCCCCCAACTCTGTCCCCTCGGTTAATCTCTCCAGGTTTTTTCTCCTACCTCTGAGTACAGACAATCAAGCAAGATGGACAATGGAGAATATATGAACTTCAAAGGTCCTCAAAGACTGAGTTCTAGCAGAAGAGGTGAGCAGCAGATGCCTTCCTGGAGTGGGATTCAGGAAGGAAAGCCTGGGGTGTAGTGGAGGGTATGCACTTGCCCTTCCTTGAAGAACAACAACCTCTGCCCAGTATCCTGTGCCTTCTGAGAACTGTCCAACACCTGAAACATCCTTTTTGGAAATCTTGTCACTTCAGGACACAGAGGCAAAAACAAACAAAACACCCAGCAACAGAGGCCTCTGGGGTCACCTTGAGAAGCAGAGAAAGACTTTTTGTAGAGGATAATGGGATTTCTGGTTACTCTTTCTGCTTCTGGTTATCCCCAGCCCCTGAAAGTCCTGAATATCTCCAGAACATAGGATCCCAAGAATCCCAAACTCTATGCCAAGAAACTTCTAGGAAAATAGCACAGACAACCACAGGAGCTGTAATTGGGTGGAGGGGACAACATTCTAGCCTACCATGATCACCATGGGGCTCTAAGATGGGGTGCTACTGGGGCTGGGTCTTGAAGGGTGGGAATCACTGGGCTTCGTGGGGGATGAGACAGATACAGAAGGAGTGGCAGGTGCAATGTAGTGCAAGCAAGAGCTAACATTTATCTAGCACATACTCTGTGTTTGTTGCTGGGCTAAGTGTTTATACGTAAAAGCTTGCTGACGTCTCACAACCTTATGAAATAGGTGATGATGATATACCAGATGAAGAATCCAAGGCCCAGAGGTGTTAAATAATTCATCTAAGGTAACCCAGTAATTGGCAGGGCTGGGATTCAAACTCAGATTTTTCCAGCTCTAGGGTCCACCATACTATGGGCACCAAGAGTTGAGGGGGATGCCTTGTGTGAGGGAAAGGAGTATGTGTGAAAGGGCAAGGAATCCTTGAATGTGACCCTAAAGGTCTAGATGGGGTGCCACAAGGCAGGCCATGTGCTGAGCAGTGCTGCAGGAGGAACGGCCTAAGAGATTTATGGAGGATAATGGTGGAGGGATTGCTGGGAAGATGGGAACCCCAAAAGCTCTACAGGAAGAGGAAGGACAGGCAGCAGCATGAGTGAGGAAAACCTAGAAAAGAAGCAAGGTTACCAAATGTCAGTTGGTAATCAACAGTGTTCACCTTCAGATAGAAGCAAAGAAAGATCTCCAGTCCCAGTCAGTCCACAAAACTCATATTAAATGCCAACTGTGTGCCAGGCCCTGCCCTAGGCAGCCTCCCTGTTTCTCCTCCTTTTCCCACTGACGATAATCAGATTGCTGGCAGGTGCCTACAACCCAGCACCCTAAGGCACTCTCCTCTCCTTCCCATCTCCACTCTCATAAGGCAAACTGCTTTTCTCAGATGTTTATGTTAAAATCCAGAATTATTGCATTTTAACTTCAGTAAGTTTTACATTTTAAAAGTATTTATTTTCACTTTACTGGTCCAGTTTACAAGATAACAATAACCGATTTTTAAAAATCGAATCCTCTTTTAACCCCAATAAGTTTTTGATGAGAAAATTTTCTCCAGAGGGCAAGTCGTCTTCCCCTCCAGCTACCAACCATGGAGACGGCAGTACCTCTGCTCAAGGATATCTCTTGAGGGTCAGAAATGGGAACTTACATCGCAAACACAATGCCCTTCGCTATCACCAGGGGAAGAGGGGACTCAGCGACATCTCTAATTCAGTAAATCTGATGCAGCTGTGCCTCAGGGAGTCAATCCTAGTTTGGAGCTAAGAAAGGGGAACTTCGTTTCTCATCATTCTTGTGCTTCAAAAAAAAAATCCTGTAACAGGCAACCTTCTCGCTGAGGAGGTGGGATTTATTAGCCAAATACAAGTGTAGGAACTTCCAAACTTGGAGGGCTACCTCTCTCTCGGAATCACTGCCCTCAGGAGAGACCCTGCTCAGCCAGTGGTTTGGCAATGGGAGCAAACTCCCACTAGGTTGGCTCAGCAATTCCCCAGGAAGGCTTACCGCGCCGGCCAAGGCTAAGAGACAGTGATCCCAAATGATTCGGTGTGGGTTAGGCGGGAAGCGGGGGCTCTTCCGCTTAGGTTTTCTAAGGGTTGCCACGGGGCCTTTCTTTGACTACGTCAGGGTAAAGAGGTTTGTATGGCCACTGCTCGCACCACCGACGAACCACTCTCGAGAGACCCTCTTTTTCAAACTACCCGTCAGGCATAAGGGGGAAGAGGCGGCCCCAGCAGACGCCAACCACCGCGGTTCTCAAAGCCTTGGTTGCGTCTAGGCCCGTGCGGAGCCGCATCTGGAGAGAGATTCCCTTCCGGGGCGCCCGCCATCGGCTGCTGGATTCCCAGCAAGGCCTTTCAGGCCCTTCGAGAACCCCCGCCTCCGGCTTCCCCGCCCAGATCTCGGAACCCTCAAGCCCGGGCCAGTCTCCTTGCCGGCCTTTCACGGCCCAAGGGCCCGGCCCCGCGGCTCACCCTCGAGCGTCTCGCACTGCACCAGATTGAGGTAGTCCGCCTGGCTGAGCACCCCGGCCTTCAGGCCGCGCACCAGTCCCTCCAAGTAGCCATTGTCCACGTTGAAGTAAAGCTCCGGGAAGAACGACATGGCTGCGGCGGGGGAGGCGAGACCGGAGAACCCCGATAGCCTGGTGGACAGCTTGATTCCAAGATCAGCTGACTCGGCGCCAGCAGCGGGCTGTCAAGCGGGTCAGGTGATGCGCGAGAGCCTCACGTGACCACAACGGGGCGGGGCTCTGAGTGGCGCCCGGCTTCCGAGTGGTTTCGTCCGAGAGCATTGCGCAGGTGTGGGCCCTCTGGCGCCTGCGCGACTAGGGTAGACGTGCGGCTCGCTACCGAGCTTAACTAACTTGGAGTGTCTGAGGCCGGCCGCGTGGTGGCGCACGTGGCCGCGGGGATTCGATTGGGCCCTCTAGCTTTACACCCCCATCTGGGGTAGCTGGCACTGAGGGCCCGGCCGAGTAAAGGTGCGAGTGGGAGGTGCTTCGTATGCTTGAAAATTTTCCAGACTGTTGAGGCAGTCTTCCCCCGAAGGGAGCTACGGTTCGAGGGGCAGGCTTCGCTGAGGTCACAGGTCAAGTTAGCGGCAAGCAGGCCCAGGAGCCTAACGCTTGCAGGCCCGCCAGGAGTTACAGCCCCTGTATGCACTGCGCGCTGCACCCGCATTTATTGTACGAGATTCTGGAGGGCTGGAGCCTGGCCCTTCTGCCTCCCCACCGGCGCCTGGCACCGTAGAAGCACGCATGTAAGTGATTCAGGTGATGGGTAGCCTAGACCTTGGAGTAGGTGTGTGTGTGTGTGTGTGTGTGTGTGATTTCTTGGCTTGGCTGTAACCCCTCCCCTACTGTGACCTCCATGACCTCCCGCCTCTGACGGCCACGTTCGAAATAACGCCACAGCCTTGGGGTTGGTCCCAGCCTTTATTCGCCACCCCGTGTACATCCCCGAGCCCGACGTTGGCCCACTAGGTACGGCTGCAGGGGTTCATGGCAGTACCCAGCTTGCGGCAGTAGCAGAAGGCGTTGAAGAAACGGCAGTAGCACGTGGCACATGGGTCGCAACATGGTACCTGGTGTCCCAGACAGGATTCATGCAGCCTTACGCAGCGACGCGGGGAGCGTGGCTCTCGGCCCTCCGGATCAGGTACCTGCAAGAGTGAGGGAGGAGGACTGCAGGCATGGGCCTCTGAAGACAGGTCCAGGGATGTCACCTGCCTCAATCCAGGCAGGATGTTAGTGCGGCATGGGGAAAGTGGCCTGCAGCATCACCCTAGGTGAGGGGGTCAGAGAGGGGATTACGCCTGACATCCCCACCCAAGGCCTGTGGCCATCCCCCTTTTCCTGGGCGGTTACCTCTGCCAAGGCCTCGGCCTCATGCAGCAGAGCTTCTTCTAACTGTTCTGCAGCTGTCCTTTTCAGCGAGGACTGCAGGCCCAGGCCTGGAACAGGTGATGTGAGGGCAGAACTCCCTCCCTCCCCATGCATAAAACACCCACCTCCAAGGCCTGGGATTGGGAAGGGGCAAGGAGGGCTCATACCAAGCAGGATACTTTGTGGCCAGAGGGTATCCAGGCTCCACCCAGCTCCACCCCTGCCCATACTGACCTGGGAGCTCTGGAAACAGGACCTGGTCAGGCCTTCTGATGCCTTCCAGCGGGGCCAGACCCATCTGGGCCCCCTGCATGGGGGGCAGTGCCAGCAGCAGGGCACAGCTCAGCAGCACTGCAGGCAGCATGACCTGGCCAGCAGTAAGACCCACCACTTAGTCCTTCCTCATCCTTGATGCACTCTCCAGGTGCCCTACCCCAGACAGAGACCTCCCAGAGAACAGGAGTCTCTGCCCAACCTGAGGACTTACCTCTGCTTGCTGGATCTTTGCCTGGAGAATTTCTGGCCACTCCGTGCCCTCAGCTTATATGGCAGGGTCTAATGAATGCCCCACACGTGACTGCTGCCTGCGGCAGGACATGAGGGGCCCTCCCCAGAGGGTGGGGGCACAGCTCAGGCCTCTCTCCCTGTAATCTGGGCTTTTGAATGCTCTGTAAGAGGTGTGCCCAGCTCCGATTTGGGGTGAGGTCCCCAGGTGCCAATCTAAGTTTGGGAGCAAGATAAGATGCCCAGAACCCCCAAATTTCTACAGGACAGGGACCTGGGTAGGGGTGGGGAGATGGACAGGCTGGAGCCATTAACAATAACAAGGCAGGCAGCCCTGAGATCTTAATTTAATTTGTGGCCCCGGAGATGCTCACTCAGACCTTGTGTGACATGTTGTTTCCTTTGCTTCCAGGAACTTTGGTCAAGGGCATTGAAGAGGGTGATGGGCCAGTGGGCAGAGTGGGGTGCAGACCTAGACCCTGGAGTTTTTTTAGAGGGCAGAGAGAAGGGAGAAGTCCATTTAGCCAAAACCAGGCCCTCCTGGCTCCATTCCTGGTCCTTCCTTCCCTCCCCTTTGTCCCTCCAGGCTTCTCCAAGACCCCCGCCCCTGCTCCTTCTCCCAAACCCTTTTCCGCCTGGGGTTCCTGGAAGCCAAGGAGGCAGAACGGACTGTTCCCTGGGTGGGCGAGCAGCTTCAAAGTAAAAAGCTTTCAGGCTGCCTGTCTCATTAGTACTAATGGCTGTTCCCTTCCGCCCTGTGTTGTCAGGCCTGTGCCCACGCCTGGTCTCATCAGCAGGAGGCCTGGGTGAAGACTGCCCTTTTGTGAAGGTGGGAGGACACAGCCAACTGCACCTGCCCCTGCCTGCCCTCTCCCCTCTGGAGGGCTCTCTAACACACACTTGCCTATCAGGGAAAGGGGTACAGGCTGAATTACCTCCAAGGCCTTAGTGTACAAACTGAGCTGGCCTAGACAGTAGGAAGTTGAAGAGGCTGTTGGGGTTTGCAGTGTAGGTTCACACAGGCTATTCTGCCCAGGGCGAGGCCTGAGGAAGTTCTCCCAGCAGCAGGTGGAAACTGTATCTTGTCATCTGACAGTGTTTAGCCTTCAGCACCAACAGTCAGTCTGGGGGTTCGGTTGCATGGGGAGGGGCTGCTCTGCAGATGGCGGCACTGTGGCAGCTGCTTTCACAGATGGGCACTGATGTCTATTCTGGTATCAGGCTAGCACTGGGCTTACTCGTGGTTGGCACAGGGTCACAGTCCTAGGAGCTCGGAGGGTCACATACTACTTCTCTGAGGAGGTGGCTCCAGGATAATCCAGCAAAGGGCCATCCCCGTTTCTCTCCCAACAATGCTACTGGCTGTTTTGGTGACAAATAGCCACAAAGTGGACCTGCTGTCAAGGCCTCCCTGGCAACTGACATTGACCTTTCTTTCCCAGAGGCTAGAGCTGGGTCCAGTCATCGACCCCAGGGCTTTTTCTTCTCAGAGTGTGCAGGGTGAAGGTATCAGGCCCTAGCTATCCTTCCATCTTGGTGGGGCCACTTGGAGTTCAAGAAGGACTATACATCAAGTGTACCCAAGGCACTTTCCCCCAATCCCTGGCCCCATCCATGGAGATTCTGGCTGAGGAGATGGAGGTGGGGAGCAGGGAGTGCATGCGGATTTTGGAAAAGTGCCTCAGGTCGGTTGAGGTGGAGGCTGTGAGCACTTGGCTGGGCCTGATCAGCATCCATGCTAAGAACAGTTGTCCATGTTCGAGGGCAGTGGTGGTGCTCACCCCACCCAGGCACTCAGTGTCCGCTCATCTGCAGAGCAGTGACTGTTGTCTTCCTGTGTGTGTGTAGCTGAAGACCTGGGCGATGATGGGCAAGGGCCGAAGCACTCCCAGGGGCAGCCCTGATCCCCAGTCAGGTCCGATGGGCGAGACACTCAAGAAAACCAACCATTGGGACGCCTGAGTGACTCAGTCGGTTAAGCGTCTGCCTTCGGCTCAGGTCATGATCCCGGAGTCCCGGGATCAAGTCCTGCGTCTGGCTCCCTGCTCAGTGGGGAGCCTGTTTCTCCCTCTCCTTCTGTCTGCCGCTCCCTCTGCTTGTGCTCTCCCTCCCTCTCTAATAAATAAATAAATAATCTTTTAAAAAAAAAGAAAACCAACCATCAAAACACGGGGATGATGAGAGAAATATGAACTTTGGATATTTGATGACATTAAGGAATAACTGTTAACTTTTAAAGTTGTGATACTGGTATTGTGGTTTCAAGTAGCTTTTTTTTTAGAGAACTATAATGAAGTGTTTACTGATAAAATGATATGAAATAATCCAAGGGAGGGGGAATAGCAGGACATGATATAGATGAAATAAAATTGTTCATGAGTAGGTAATTCATGGGTGATGAGTACGTGGGCTTCGTTATCCCATGACTGCTCTCCTTGTGTGTGTTTGAAAATCTTCATAACAAAAGTTAAAAACAAAGAGAATTATTTAAAATGCAATGGGATAAATGCTTTGATAGAAGAATGCCCCAGTTGCCTGTAAGACTAGGAGAGGCACCTACCCCAGCTGTGGGAGGAGCAGGAAGTTGGCTAGAGAAGGCTTTCTGGGAGAGGAAACTTTTACTCATTCATGAAGCTTGAGTAAGAGTCAAGGGTGGTGCCAGACAAGGGACAATGTAAGTTTCCTGGACCCATAATTGGCACATGCCTTACCAAGCTGCCTAGTTCTACAGCTTAACACTGGTACAGGCTCTGCTCCAAGCTTGGTTCCTGCTCGATGAGCCCCAGCCTGGTGAGCAGTCAGTAGACGCTTTTCTCCCCGCTCCCCTCCCCTCCCCGCGGGGGTCAGAGAGTTGGCCACTCCCAGAGTTGGTTCAGTCAGTGAGTCAATCAGTAAACATCTCTAGCCACCTCCACATTATATCGCTGCTGTGAGTGTACAGAGGCTCAGACCATAGCCACAGGAGCCCAGCAGCTCTGCTGCAGTCTGGAGGAGGAAATCAGCATTTGTTTATACCCTTTCCCACCCCGCCTTCCTTCTGCCCTCCAGCACTGTGTCACCTAGCCCCCTCCCACCACCACTGAATTAGCCCAAAACATTGCCTGTGGGTTTCTTTTTTTTTTTTTAAAGATTTTATTTATTTATTTGACACAGAGAGAGAGATTACAAGTAGGCAGAGAGGCAGGCAGAGAGAGAGAGAGGAGGAAGCAGGCTCCCTGCTGAGCAGAGAGCCCGATGCGATGCCGGCCTCGATCCCAGGACCCTGATGTCATGACCTGAGCCGAAGGCAGAGGCTTTAACCCACTGAGCCACCCCGGCGCCCTTATCTCTCCTTCTATATCTATGTCCATGTCTGTATCTGTACCTCTATCTAAAGTGAAATTTCATTTGGCTTATCAAATTTTATTTGTTTTTGCAAATAACCAGTCTTTGGCTTGATTTATCAAATTTTGTTACAATTAAGTTTCTGCTTTCCTACTATCTTCTATTTCCCTTGGGTTTGTTGATGCTAACATTTATCTTTCCTCCTGATGAACACAGTTGCCTACATCTTGTAGTCTGTAAAAGGCCCCCTGGGAGCCCCTTTCATCTGCTAATGAGTTTAAATACTGTGGGGGTGATGTTATTGGTTAGGAACTGTTGTTCCCAGGATCATGCTTGTTGGCAAAAAGACCTTCGGATATGTTCTGGGTGGCAGATTGGGAGACCTAGGGGGAGGCAGAGCCTACTTGGTAAGACTGGGGAGGGACCCTGACTTCAGGGAGAGGAAGAGGAGAATGTGGTTGCCCTGTAACTGTGCTGGAGATCAACTATGAGGGCAAGGAGGGGGCTTGACCCCTGCCTCTCCTCTTTTCCCTCCTCAAGGTAGTCCTCACCTCCTAGGGTACTGTTCCTAGTTTGTCCAGCAGGGGAGCAACAGAGCACCCACTGGCTCTTCCAAACCAACTTTGTTCTGAAAACCAGACCTCCTCCCAGTACACTGCCCCTGTCCCTGTGGCTCATCTGTAGGACTTCCAAAAGGCAGCGGATGCCTGGAGAAGTGTGGTTCCCTCAGTTATCCAGGGAGTGAAATCAGGATGGATGGGGGTTTATTTCAGGCTGGCGTATTTTATTTTTTTATTTTTTTTAAATTTCAGGCTGGCGTCTTAAGCCCTCACCTGGGAGGGAACCCATCGCAATCAAGTGCTCCTAGAAGAGTCATGTTTGCCGCATGAATGACAGATGCCAGTGCTTGCTATTCTACCATTAGTGCAAGAACAATTTATTGAGTGCATGCTACCTGAAAGGCATTATGCCAAGGCTTCCAGACTTGGAGGGTAGGTCAGAGGCCATAGTGACCTAAAATTCCCGATTCTGAAGTCAAACAGGCTTTGTGGGCTTTCCTGTTGCAGTGAAAGTGTAGGCTGGAGCCTAGCCAAGAGAGAGTGGCACGAGGGACAGAGACAGCTGATGGACAGACCCCAAGGGGGCTCAGGCCCAGAGACACCCTTTACCCTCAGGCCTTGCTCTAACTCCCAGTCCCCCTCCCCCTATAGTCCTCCCTATCAGTGCTGGAAGTTGGCCCTTTATTAGGGGTCCCCAGAATAGCTGAACTGTGGCTGGAGTGTTTAGAGGAAAATTCACAAAGGCCCAGCAGTGCCAAAGACAAATAGGTCCAGCTAGTCTGGCTCATAGGATGTGGCTTGCAGTCTGGATGCTTGGGCCCCACTGGTATGGCAGAGGTCATCCTAAACTCCGACCACTCCCCCTCAGAAGACATCTACAACCCGGTGTCCACTCCCAGATGCCCACAGAGGTAGCCAGTCCTTCCTCCCACCAGCCAGGCCTGACCTTTCAGTGTGAAATATTCTGTTCCTGGGGGGGGGGGGTTGCAGCACCCCACCTTCTGTCTCAGGGGGATTTCTCACTGTCAGCATGTCCAAACACGCAGACAGCACCCTCCACACTCACAGGAAGCCCACACAAAGTGGTGAGGGCCTCTCCACCACCTGGACCATTCCAGGTGATGAGAGGACCTCGGAATTTAGAGATTATTATTTTTTTTTTATTGGACAGAGCACTGCACACAAGCAGGGGGAGTGGCAGGCAGAGGGAGAGGGTGAAGCAGGCTCCCCAATGAGCAAACAGCATGATGCGGGGCTAGATCCCAGGACCCTGGGATCACAGCCCAACCCAAAGGCAGATGCTTAACCTACTGAGCCACCCAGGCACCCCAAGAGGACCCCTGAATTTATTTTTTTTAAGATTTTATTTATGGGCGCCTGGGTGGCTCAGTGGGTTAAAGCCGCTGCCTTCGGCTCAGGTCATGATCCCAGGGTCCTGGGATCGAGGCCCACATCGGGCTCTCTGCTCAGCAGGGAGCCTGCTTCCTCCTCTCTCCTCTCTCTCTGCCTGCCTCTCTGCCTACTTGTAATCTCTCTCTCTGTGTCAAATGAATAAATAAAATCTTTAAAAAAAAAAAAAAAAAGATTTTATTTATTTATTTATTTGACAGAGAGAGCGCGCGCGCACAAGCAGGGGGAGTGGCAGAGGGAGAAGGAGAAACAAGCTCACTGAGCAGGAAGCCCAATGCAGGAAGCCCAATGCGGGCTCGATCCTAGGACACAGGAACCACGACCCAAGCCGAAGGCAGCTGCCCAACCGACTGAGCCCCCCAGGCGCCCCAGGATCCCTGAATTTAACAGGATCTCTGGGTAAGTGCACTTTGAGTCCCCAGCAACCCTTCACAGAGGCATGGCACTGTTGGGCTGGGAAGGGGGTGCCCAGGATGTCCCCTTCATTGTTCCTAATCCATCCCTATAGAAGGGAGCAACCCAACCCCCCGAGGGTGTTCAGTGGCTCAGCTAAAGCCCAGGAACGAAGGTGTTTTCACGACAGGAACCATCAGGCTACCTAGGAATGATTCTTATCCTAGGAAGTAGACTTCTTTCTTTCTTTTCTTTCCTCTTCTCTTCTTTCTTTCTTCTTTTTCTTTGTTTTCTTTCTTCTCTTTTTTTTTTTTTTTTAAGATTTTATTTATTCATTTGACACAGAGAGAGAGATTACAAGTAGGCAGAGAGGCAGGCAGAGAGAGAGGAGAGAGGAGGAAGCAGGCTCCCTGCTGAGCAGAGAGCCCGATGTGGGCCTCGATCCCAGGACCCTGGGATCATGACCTGAGCCGAAGGCAGCGGCTTTAACCCACTGAGCCACCCAGGCGCCCTCTTTCTTTCTCTTCCTCTTTCTGGAGGCTCCACACCAAGCATGGAGCCCAATATGGGGCTCAAACTCACAACCCTGAGATCAAGACCTACACTGAGATCAAGAGTCAGATGCTTAACTGACTGAACCACCCAGGTGCCCCATGAATTACTGTTTCTGCTAAAGCCCCAGGAGCTCTCCAGCCTGCTCATCCCTGTCACTCGAGTTCTGTGCAGGTAAGAACAGAGGCTGCGGAACTCTGGATATAGGTATGGAGGCGCTGCCTAAGGCACTGGGCACAGGGCTGTGCTGGTACCGGACATGACAGACTCAGGATGAGCCCAGGGTCAGCTAGAGAAAGCAGCAAGAGCTACAGCAGCTCTCAGGGTTCTCTGGACCCCCTCCTTTCTGCTGTTACCTCTTCCCATCCCTTTTGCGTCCAGCTGCAAAGAAGGCCTGGGAAGTAGATGTATAAGAGCTGGGAAGGGGTTGAGTCCTGCGGGGAGTGGTCATATGGGGACCTTGGTTGGAAAGGAAAACCTTCCAGCTCCAACCTCTGGAGCACAGCTCTCACCGCAGCACCAAGGCCCAGCCCAGCATGGGAGGAAGAGCTCACAGGTGCCCCTCTGCCTGCAGCCCTGCTGGCCACTTCCCAGTTTGCCCCTGTGTAAACTGTATCCACCGTGCCCTGGATAGGGGTCCTCCTCCCCATCTCTGGCCAAAGCCAGACTTTGTGTCAGGATCTGGCATAGGAGCAAGTTTTCGTCCCTACCTCAGCCCTTAGCCACAGCAAGACTCCCATCCCATACATTTAATTCTCGGCAGAACATTGAAATAAACCATCCCCATTTTCACAGATCAGGAAACAGGCTTACAATTTTTAAATGACTAGTTTTGATCACTCACCTAAGAAGGGGCCAGCCTGCTTTCCTTTCTTCCTCGCATGGCTCAGGGCATATTTTAGAGCTGGAGAAGGATGGTGTGTGTGCACACGCAGGTGCACGTGCTGGGGGTGCTCACACACGCATGCGTGCACACGCTGGGGCGGAGGGGGGCGTATCAGACATGCTGCCCTACGGTGTCTCCCCACACACGTCTTGGTGGCGGAAACCATTCACCCGCCTACAAAGCTCCCCAGAGGCGCCCAGACCAAAGCAAGCAGCTGCTCCACCCGTGTTCCGCTCAGCCCCCACAAGGCTGTGGGCTCAGTCGGGCGCCAGAGCTGTGCTGAGTGTCCTTATGCTCTTGGACACATTTCTAAATAATCTATGAATCAAAGAAGTCACAAGGGAAAACTAGAAAATGTTCTAAATTGAATGATAATGAAATATGATCTATCAAAACGGAGGGGATGCAGCTAAAGTAATACATATATGTAAGTGACTATGTTAGAAAAGAAGGGTTGAAAATGAATTATGCAAACTTAAGGAAGTGGTGGAGTAAGTAAGTGGCTGTTTTGTTTTGTTTTTTAAGATTCTATTTATTTATTTCTCAGAGAGAGAGAGAGAGCACAAGCAGGCATAGTGGCAGAGGCAGAGGGAGAAGCAGGCTCCCCGCCAAGCAAGGAGCCCGAAACGGAACTGAGCCACCCAGGCATCCTGTGACTGTCTGTTTTACCTGTACCTTGAAGTCTTCACAAAAATGAACTTGAAATGGAGCCTCAGCAGAACTGTGAAGGTAAAACAATGAAACTTCTAGAGAAATATAGAATATCTTTATAACCTTGGACTGGGCAAAGATTTTTTTTTAAACAATTTTATTTATTTATCTGACGGAGAGCACAAGCAGGGGGAGCAGCAGAGGGAGAGGGAGAAGCAGGCTCCCCACTGGGGGGCTCGATCCCAGGACCCTGGGATCATGACTTGAGCCAAAGGCAGACACTTAATAACTGAGCCACCTCAGACATCCTTAGGCAAAGATTTCTTAAACAAGACACAAAGGGGGCCCCTGGCTAGGCTCAGCTGGTGAAATGTGCAACTCTTGATCTCAGGGTCATGAGTTTGAGCCCCACAGGGGGTGTGGACCCTACTTCAGAAAAAATAAAATAAAATATTTAAAAACAAAAACTTGACTCAGAAAGCCGTAGGCATCAAAGGTTGATAAATTAGACTTCATTAAAATTAAGAACTTCTGGTCATTAATTAAAGGTACTTAAGAAAATGAAGAGATAAGTTACAAACTGGAAAAAGAATGTTTCAATACATGTATTNGTGATCTCTCTCCCTCTGTGAAATAAATAAATAAAAAAAAAAAATCTTTAAAAAAAAAAAATAAATAAAAATAAAAACAAAAACTTGACTCAGAAAGCCGTAGGCATCAAAGGTTGATAAATTAGACTTCATTAAAATTAAGAACTTCTGGTCATTAATTAAAGGTACTTAAGAAAATGAAGAGATAAGTTACAAACTGGAAAAAGAATGTTTCAATACATGTATTCAAAAAAAGACTCCTGCAGAGTCTATAAAGAATTGCATAGTCATGGTGGAAAAAAGACTAGAACAGGTCCTTCGCAAAAGAGGATTTCTAAATGGTCAACAGGCATATGGAAAGGTACTTAATATCACTGGAGAAGTTTAATTCATACAGAAATGTGAATTAAAATGACAAGAGGCACCTGGTTGGCTCCGTTGGTAGAACGTCTGACTCTTGATCTTGAGATTTTGAGTTTGAGCCCCACTTTGGGTGTCGAGATTTTTTTTTTAAAGATTTTATTTATTTATTTGACAGAGAGGGATACAGTGAGAGAGGGAGGAAACACAAGCAGGGGGAGTGGGAGAGGGAGAAGCAGGCTTCCTGCCAAGCAGGAAGACTGATGCAGGGCTTGATCCCAGGACCCTGGGATCACAACCTGAGCTGAAGGCAGATGCTTAACGACTGAGCCACCCAGGCGCCCCAAGGGTGTTGAGATTACTTTAAAAATAAAATAAATAAAGAGGTGCCTTAATTGGGTGGCGCAGTTGGTTAAACATCTCTTTTTATTTATTTATTTGACAGAGAGAGACATGGCGAGAGAGGGAACACAAGCAGGGGGAGTGGGAGAAGGAGAAGCAGGCCTCCCACCCAGCAAGGAGCCCGACGTGGGGCTCGATCCCAGGACCCTGGGATCATGACCAGAGCCAAAGGCAGATGCTTAACAACTGAGCTACCCAGGCCCCCCTAAGCATCTGACTCTTGATTTTAGCTCAGGTCATGATCTCAGAGTCGTGAGATCAAGCCACATGTCGGGCTGCATGCTCAGCATGGAGTCTGCTTGAGATTCTTTCTCCCTCTGCCCCTTGCTCCACTGATGTGTGCTCACGCTCTCTCTCGAAATAAATAGATTCAAAAATAAAGAAATTTATTTTTTTTAAGATTTTATTTATTTATTTGACAGAGAGAGAGATCACAAGTAGGCAGGGAGGCAGGCAGAGAGAGAGGAGGAAGCAGGCTTCCTGCTGAGCAGGACCCTGAGATCATGACCTGAGCCGAAGGCAGAGGCTTTAACCCACTGAGCCACCCAGGCACCCCAATAAAGAAATTTATAAAATAAAACCACAACAAGCTACTATTAATCATTAATTACATTGGCTACAATGAAAAAGATTGACAAAACCGAGTGTTGGTGAGGATATGAAGTAACTAGAACGGGTAAGAGGTAAACTAGAAAACTGCAGTATTCACTGTAACTGCTACACCTGACCTGTGATCCAGCAAGTCCCCTCCTTGTTACAAACCCAGGGAAACTGAGTGTAATTTCTACTAAAACGCAAGTGTAGAATGTTCTTGGCAGCTTTATTCATAATAGCTAAAAACTGGAAACAACCCAAATAGCCAACACCAGGAAAATGGATAAATAATGGTATATGCATACAGTGGGAAACCAGGTAGCAGTAAAACTGAGTGAACTGCTGTGCACAACAGGGACGAATCTCCTAGACATAATGTTGGATGAACGATGCCAGCCACAGGCATGCCTGGATGGCTCAGTCGGTTGGGCGTCTGCCTTTGGCTTAGGTCATGATCCCGGGGTCATGGGATCAAGGCCTGCATCAGGCTCCTTGCTCCGTGTGTGTGGGGGGGGTCTGCTTCTCCCTCTCCCTTTGTTGCTCCCACTGCTTGTGCTCACACCCCACCCCCTTTCTCTGTCAAATAAATAAATAAAATATTTTAAAGACACACACACACCGGGACACGTGGGTGGCTTGGTGGGCTAAGTGTCTGCCTTCAGACACTCAGGTGTCCCAGGGTCCTGGGATGGAGTCCCACATCAGCTCCTTGCTCGGTGGGGAACCTGCTTCTCCCTCTGCCTGTCACTCCCCCTGCCTTGTGCTGTCTCTCTCAGACAAATAAATAAATAAAACCTTTTTAAAAAATAAAAATAAAAACACACACACAAATTGTCTTAAATTATAAAAATAATTTATTGGCTCATATAGTTGAAAATCCAGAGGGCTGGTTTCAGATCAGGTTTGCTACCAGGACTTTTGGTTGTGTGAGGACCTGGTGTGATAGATGCAGCTGGTTGCCTTCTTAGTACCTCTTCCCCTTTCCTCCCTAAAGAAGCCCAGTTTCGTTTGGGGCAGTGCCTAGTTAAACAGACTAACTTCCTCAGTTCCCTTGAGAGTTCCTTGTGTCCCTGGGACACCATGTTACCCATAAGACTTATGGTAAGGACTTCTGGGAAAGTTTTGCTTCCCTGGCACAAGTGTCTCCCTTTTCTCCTTCTTTTCCTTTCAACTTCCTGCTCATGACCAACTCATGACCATGGAGGCAATAATTTTGAGAATGGATTAAGCTGCCAAGGATGGCAGGCAAGAAAAGACTTCCTAGCTGTGTAAACCAGCTGCACCGACCCTCGCCTGCCTGCACACCTCCTGATATTTTATTGTATCAAACAGGAAATAAGTATGTATTCAAGCTACTCTTAGGTTTTCTCTTACTTGCAGCTGAATACATTCTCAACTGATATCTTCAGTTTCTTTATAACTTTTTTTTAAAGATTGTATTTCTTCATTTGAGAGAGGGAGAGTGAGAGAGGGCGTGAGCAGGGCAGGGTTTGGGCAGAGGGAGAGGACCTAAACTGGATCATGACCTGAGCTGAAGGCAAACACTTAACTAAATGAGTCCCCCAGGCACCCCAGTAACTCTTGTCTGTATTTTTTTATAGTAAATGTTTCCTTCTAAGGTTTGTTTCCCTTGTGGACCCAAATTGGCTTCTAGGAGTCTCTGAGGCCTCTTGCTTCCTCACTCACATCCTACAGGAGAGAGTCACCTTTGTCCCACAATTTCCTGGTCCTGGTTCTGGAAATCCTGCTTGCATCTACAGCTGAGGGTCATGGCTGGAGCACTCGTGGTGGGTTCCTCTGAACTGGGTGGGGCCTGATGATCCTCCTTGGACTTTAGCTGAATCCTTACAAGCCCTGAGTGTCCTCAAGTTCAGCTAGTGACTCCCACAGCAGTTCTGACCTTCAGTGGCCTTGCCTCTGGAGTGGCCCTGGGGGTGGAGTGGATCACATGGGCCAGCACCTTCTGCCAAAGGCAGGGTCAAAAATCTCCCCTCCGGAGCCAGGTCTGGCTTTCGGTTTGGGCAGGTGTTGACTTTGGGCAAATTCCCAGCTGAAAAAAAATGGCTGGGAATTTGATGTGGAATCTTGTTCTTCCTCAACACAGCATTGAAAGTCATGTGCTTAGGTTTTGTTGGTAGGATAGCAGCTGCGCAGTATTCAAGGAGTTGAGAGAGGTTGAAACTGCAGAGGCATCTGAGTATTGTTGCGGTCTTGTCTGAGGTCACATAGCTTGTAAGTGGTGGAGCTGAGAGGAGTCTGACATTCTAGTGACCCCCAGCCACGATGCTAAGACACTATGACACTTGGGGGTCAATATTATTTTTAACACAGATTCACTTTAATCACATTACAAGGGCACAGGAATGTTCTTCAGTTCCACAAAGAAATATGCTCAGTCTGGAAGGGGAAGTCATTGACCCCAGGCCCAGGTGTGAGCCTGATGTTGCCAGAGCATCAGATTTTCCAAGAAAAGCCAGAAAACAGATTTTTTTTTTTAAGATTTTACTTTTAAGTATTCTTGATACCAATACGGGGCTCGAACTTACAACCCTGAGATCAAGAGTTGCACACTCCACCCACCGAGCCAGACATGTGCCCCCAGAAAACTCAATTTTTTTAAATATATTTATTTGTCAGAGAGAGAGAGAGGGAGAGAGCACGAGCAGGAGGAGGGATAGAGGGGGAAGTGGGCTCCCCACCAAGCAAAGAGCCCAATGCAGGACTTGATACCTGGACCCTGAGATCATGACCTGACCCGAAGGCAGATGCGTAACTGACTGAGCCACCCAGGCATCCCCTGAATATTTTTAATACACTGTTTCATTGTTGGGCTCAAAAAGCTTTATGCAGGTTGTCGTGTTCCCACTGCCACTGTGATGGGATAGAACTTCTGCCCCTGTGGTGGTTCTAGCCCGAAGTGCTTTGAGAACAGGAGCGATTTCCTTCTTCCTGCAGTCCTGGTGGGTTTCCTGGAGAAGGTTGTGTTTAGGGGGGTTCCTAAGGGTGGAGGGAGCATCCCAAAAGGAGGAGGATTGGGAGTGATTTCCATACAGCTTTTGCATAGTTGATCACCACAGGAATGCTAACGGGTCTGCAGTTTTCAGCCTTACAAGCCCTTGACCCCCATGTGACCCACACCCTCAGCTCCCTGGTTCCAGGCTCAAGGTACCCAGCCCACTTCTGCCACCTGGTGTCTTCTTCCTGAGAATTGAGGAGCTGCTGAAGGAGTCCCAGGAGTCCTGAGTCTTCCCAGCCAAGCTGGGCTAGGGCCTGCTCCCTGGGTTGGCAGAGGGAACCCATTCCCTTGACCCTTGAAGGTGGGACAGCAGAGAGAAGGGAAGAGGGCATGAGTCCTCCCCAGGGGGGAGAGAATCCTCCCCAGGCTGTCTCTGCTTTTCAGAAAGGGTAAGCCAAGCAGAGTGACTGCCTGGGTGCCACACTTGAACGGATGGGGCATGGGAGACAGCACCTTCTGTCTTCTCAACTACGTTATCATCCAATTTCTACATAGCAAATAGCATAGCAACCCCATATTATGGACCTCCTGATGTGACACAGTAGTCATCAATGTTGTATTCTTGCCAAAAATGTTTAATGTGAATCTAATCTCGAGGAAACAATCTGATAAATCCAGAATATGATGCTATAAAACCAGCCTGAACTCTTACAAAAAATAAGAAGGCTGAGTATGGGGTAGAGAATATTCTTCTATATTAATAGAGACCAAAAAGACCTAACAACCAAAGGCAGTGTGTGAACCTTGGCTCCTGAAGTAAAATAAACATGCTAAAAAAGTGTCCTTGAGTAGCACCTGGGTGGCTCAGTCGGTTAAGTGTCTGACTCCTGGTTTCAGCTCAGGTCATGATCTCAAGGTCATGGGATTGAGCCCCGCTTTGGGTTCTTTGCTCGGCACCGATTCTGTTTGTCTCTATTCCTCTTCTCCTTCTCTCTCTCCCTCTCCCCCCCCCCACCTCCATCTATCTCTAAGGTGATTAAAAAAAAAAAAAGCATCCTTGGGGCGCCTGGGTGGCTCAGTCGGTTAAGCATCTGCCTTCGGCTCGGGTCATGATCCCAGGGTCCCGGGATCAAGCCCATTATAGGGCTCCCAGCTCAGCGGGGTGTCGGCTTTTCCTTCACCCTCTGCTTCTCCCCCTGCTTGTACTCTCTGTCTCTCTCTCAAATAAATAAATAAAATCTTTAAAAAAAAAAAGGAATCCTTCAGGCCAGTGGGGACGACAGCACCCAATTACTGTTGATGTGCTCAGATGCGACAATGGCACTATAATTGTGTGTAACGCTGACATTTAGGGGCAGATAATACTTCAGAGTTCGGTAGCACTTCTGGGCCCTGGCCACTAGGTGGCAGGAGCACGGCACCCTGTCCGTTGCAACCAGCAGAAATGTCTGAGAGACTGTTTCGGAATTAGGTAGTACTGACAATTGCATCACATCATGAATATATGAAAACACACAGGACTATACATTTGAAAATGGTGACAATGGTGAACTTTATGTGATGTGAATTTTTTCTCAATAAAGAATATAATTAGGGGGCGCCTGGGTGGCTCAGTGGGTTAAAGCCTCTGCTTTCGGCTCAGGTCATGATCTCAGGGTCCTGGGATCGAGGCTCGCGTCGGGCTCTCTGCTCAGCAGGGAGCCTGCTTCCCCCTCTCTCTCTGCCTGCCTCTCTGCCTCCTTGTGGTCTCTCTCCCTCTGTGAAATAAATAAATAAAATCTTTAAAAAAAAAAAAAAAGAATATAATTAGGGGCGCCTGGGTGGCTCTGTCGTTAAGCCTCTGCCTTTGGCTCCGGTCATGATCCCAGGGTCCTGGGATCAAGCCCCACATCGGGCTCCCTGCTCTGCGGGAAAGCCTGCTTCTCCCTTTCCCACTCCCCCTGCTGATGTTCCCTCTCTCTCTTGTCTCTCTCTGTCAAACAAATAAATAAAATCTTTTTTTAAAAAAAAGAATATAATTAAAAATGTCTCCCTTTGGCATTGTCACATATCCCCTGAGGGACAAAATCACCCCTGACTGAGAACCATTGGTGTGGAGAGTGCATCGCTTGGGGTGGGGGGAAGTGGGGGGAAATGCTGGCTGAAGGCTTTAGGAGGGAAATGTCTTGTTTGTAACTTACTTTCAAAGAGCAGATGTGGCAAAATGTTAACCATGGGTGAAACTAGGTGACAGGCGTGTGGGTTGTTCATTTTACTATTCTGCCAACTTTCTATAAATTTAAAATTGTTCAACCCCCCCCCCACAAAAAATACAGTTTCAAAATTTCTGTTTGGGTACCTGGGTGGCTCAGTGGGTTAAAGCCTCTGCCTTCGGCTCAAGTCATGATCTTAGGCTCCTGGGATCGAGGCCTGCATCGGGCTCTCTGCTCCACAGGGAGCCTGCTTCCTCTCTTTCGGCCTGTCTCTCTGTCTACTTGAGATCTCTCTGTGAAATAAATAAATAAAATCTTTAAAAAAAAAATTTCTGCTCATAACATCCCAAGGGACCCATGCTAGGTGCCAATTATGCGGCCTTCTTTCAGACAGATTGTAAAGTGGCTACATGGATTGAGTGGCTCAGTCCTCATTCCTTCAAAGGAAGACTCTTTCCTTATCTCTCTCGCCCCCTCCTCTCTGTCTCTGTATCTTGTCTCTCTCTTCTCTCCTGCCCTGTCCCATTCCAAGGCTACCTTGGACATGCTGACCACCTCATGGCACCCACCGACCTGTGAGGCGAAAGCATCTTGTCCTACGGACCACCACCCACGCAGACTGGCTGCAGATGATGGGCTCTGTCGAGTCGTTTGTGGTGAGTTTTCTTCCCTGCGGTGACTTTAAAACATGATCACAACATTCTCTAGCACTGGTTCCCTGCAGAGACAGGCCCTCTGTCCCCTCTCCTTAAATAGGAACTGCAACCACTTAAGCAGTGGGATAGAGTGGAAATACTAGCGTACCAGTCTCCAGGCCCAGGCCGTAAAAGCCTCCCATCTGCCGTGGCCTAGCTTTTTTGAGATATTTGCTCTTGGAACGCAGCCACCATGCAGTGAGGAAGTCCAAACCACCCTGGGGAGAGATGTGTGTGGAGAGAAGTAGCATGCAGCAGCAACGAAAGCCGCATGAGTCATCTTGGAAGTGGCTCTTCCAGCCCCAGCTGACGCTACGTGGGGCAGAGGTGAGCTGTCCCTGCTGAGCCATAGGACTGCTGCTGTCTGAAGTCACTAATTTTTGGAGGGGTTTGTTTGCAGTGATAGATGATGGAGGCATCCCCTGTACCCCCACCAAACTGGGGGCCATAGGCTTGGGAGGCGGGAAATGGGCCAGCTCTTTGTCCCTGGAGCTGGGACCTAGGTCAGCACTTACTCCTTCAACAAGTATTTGTTGCATGTCCACCAAGTACTAGGCACTATTGCAAGGGCGGAGGAGCTACTGAATGAGACAGAACCTGAGAAAGGGTGGTGGGGAGAACCGTCTTCCTGGGAGCTCGGGGGCATTATTTCTAAGCTGAGACCTGTCTAAGGAAGAGGGGTTAGCCACGCACAGAAGCAGAAAAAGGCCGGATGCAACACCGTGTGCTAGTTCTGGGTGAGGCTGCCAGATTTGGCGAATTAAAAAAAAAAATTTAACACCCAGTTAAACTTGAACTTTGGATAAAGAACGAATACTGGTGTTTTGTATGTACATATGCCCCGTGCAGTTTTGGGACATACTCATATTACAAAGTTATTCACGGGACACCTGGCTCAGTCCGTTAAGCATCTACCTTCAGCTCCGGTCATGATCCCGGGGTTCTGGGATTGAGTCCCATATCAGGCTCCTTGCTTGGGAGGGAACCTGCTTCTCCCTCTTCTTGCTGCTCCCCCTGCTTGTGCTTGTTCTCTCTCTCTCTCTTTCTCTCTCTCTCTCTCTCTTTGAAAAAATCTTTTCTAAAAAAGTTATTCATTACATATCTGAAATTCAAGTTAACTGGGAGTACTGCATTTTATCTAGAACCTTATCTGGAACCCTCATTCTAAGAAAAGAGAAAAAGTCATGATTTCAAGAGATAATTCAGAAAGCTGGAGGTAGCACAGTGGCAAACAGGGTGTGACATCAGAAGTAAAGGTCACAAAAGGCCAGCTTGCCAGGTCCATTTTGAATTTCATCCTGAAGCAGTGGGGAGCCATGAGAGGGTTTAGACCCAGGGAGTGACACAATCAGATTTGTGTGTTGTAATGATATTCGGGGCTACCATATGGAAGGGATGGGAGAACTTGTAGGCAGGGAGAGCAGGAAAAGGAGTCTTTGGCCTGAGAGGTTCATACTCTGTACTGTAACCACAAAGCCTTGAGAATGTTGAACTAACCCCCAACTTTATATTTTTCTATAATATAAGTGTTTTAAGCTGTAAGTTTCCCTTTAACTACTGCTTCAGTGTATCCCACAAGCTTTGATATATTTGGTTTTATCATTCCATTCAGGATGTTTTCTAACCTCTGAATTCTTTAGATGTCTGTTGTATAATTTCCAAATATCTGAGATTTTTCCATCTCGTTGTTTCTTTTAATTTCCTTCCATGGTGGTCAGAGGACATATTCTGTACGTTCTTTAAATTTTATTACTATTGTTTGATGGGTGAGCACATGATCTATCTTGGTGAAGGTGCCACACCTGCTGGAAAAAAATGTGGGTGCCACGGCCATTGCCTTTAGTGTTCCGTAAGCGTCAGCTCAAGGCAGGGTAAATGACAGCGTTCTTGCATTTTCTTCTACACATTTTCCCATTATTCAGTCCAGCTACTCTATCCACCAATGGAAGTGGGGTGGAAAAATCTTCAGTGATTATTATACATGAGTCAAGTTATTCCCTTTCTTGTCAGTTTTTTTTTCTCAACTCTTTTGAAGGTCTGCTGCTCAATGTATACACATCTATGGTTATTATTATGACTTCCCAGTGCATGGGTCCTTTAATCCGTATGGATTTACCTCCTTTGCTTGGGTCACAGCCATTCTCTTGAAGTTTACTTTTCTGTGATTGATACGGTGCGTGCAGCTTTCCACCCCTCCCAGGTAGCTTGCTGTATCTTTATGCAGCCATTTGCTTTCTTATTTATCCCAGACCAAGCCTGGCCAGGCCCACATAGTGCAAGTCATCTGCAGGCACTGGCGGCTCAAGCCTCAGTGTCACCTGCTGCTGTCACTCTGATGGCTGTCACTCAGGTCCCACCCATGCATTACGTGTGGTCCCCAGCAAATAGCTAACAGAGAGGGAAAAAGCCCGGGCTCGGCGGCAGGATGCTTTGTCTTGGTGTGAAGGAGACACACTGAAACTGAACTGCTCTCCAGTCCAGTCCCAGCCATGGGGGCATGTCTTCCCAGCGGACAGAAGTTCGAGCAGTGCACCTGGTCATTCGGAGGTGAGAGCAGGGGCTGTGCTTCACAGACCCGAGAGCTGTGTCATCACACGGAGCCCTCTGCTCAGCCCTCTGCCCACACGTGTGTCTCGCTGTCATAGTTTTGAACAAGATGATCTGCATTTTTATTTTACCCTGAATCCCACAGAATAGGTCCTGGGCAAAAGGTTCCAAGACCAGTACAGAACAGGGACCCACAGAAGATAAGACTGCCTTGACTTGGGTGTGCCATGCTACCTGTGTGTGTGTGTGCGCCCGTGTGTGTGTGCACGTACACACACTTGTGCATGCATGTGGTACATACTGAGTCCTCAGAACTGATAGCTCTTGTTCCTGTGCGTTACTGATGGTGATGGTGGTGTTATTGGGCTCTTCCAGAATTGTCCTTCAAACGTCAGGGAAGTCTGGTTATTCACTACTTACAAGCCATCCTTCTGCTTTGTTTCACAGACTCATTTGCAAAGCGTTTTTTAATTTAAGCCACGCCTTTGACAACCCTCAGGAACATAACACAAATATACACCTAGGCTTTCAAACACCCCCTGACGTTGCACGTCTTTACCCAGATATCACCCCCATTCATCCAGTTGCAGCAGTAGTCCCTAAAATCCCACCCCCCCCCAAACCCAGCTCCCCAGATTCTCTCAGAATTGACCTGGACACGCACACTCACACCCTCAGCTCATCTGACCGCGTGGGTGCCATCGGCACAGTTCCCCTCCCAGACTCTATAATTTGCTTTTGAAATTTTTAAAAAGGATTGCAAATTAGAAAGTCTGTGCATGTGTGATTTCTGAGGGCTAGGAAGGATCAGAGGCTTGGCATCTCGAAAGCACGTTAGCTGTATTCCTATGGTTTTCTAGATTTCCAGGGAGAGCCAGAGGTTGTCATTAGGTGGAAGCTTAGCAAGGAAACAGAGGTGATTTGAGGGGTGTTGGAAGCTCTGCAAACACCTGGGTGTGAACCCCTGGGGTTCAGGGCCCTGATTTAATAAGGGTTGGCAGTGTCAGGGAGGAAAAATAGCCATTCTGCTGCGTCACGTGGTAAAACAAATCTGGCCTCCTAGATAAGAAAAGCCAGGACTGGGAGGGGGTGGGGTGAAAGACGATGTCACCAGCTCCTCTCACGTTTCCTGCAAGAAATCCCTGTGGAGAAGAGACTCCTGGCTCAGTGAGTCACTGGCTCTGTAAGCCAAGAGAGGTGAAAAGCAGACTCCAGGAAATAAGCAAGAGGGATCTTGGGGGAAGTTTTCAGCTCTAGTGTGAAACTGTCAAGCCTCTCTACTCTTGTGGGAACTGGAGGGGAAAAACAAGAGCTCGAGTGTCGAGAGAAACAGCAAGGAACCCGACAGAACTCAGGTGAGAGCCTGTGCCTCTGGGCACCTTGGAATAACCACAGATGGCAAGTGATCCAGGCAACTTCAGAGAAGGAAAAATACCCCAGTATTCCGGGGCCTGCGGTCTTTCCTAACGCAACAGATATTTATAGAGCCTCCATGCAGTTCTCGTGCGGGGCACTGAGCATGGAGTAGTGGGCGAGAGCCCACAGCCCCTGACTTGGCAGAGATTTTGGCCCCTGAGCAAGTAATTGCACGCACTTATGCCAAGTGATGAGGAAGAAGCATCAGGGGCCCGAGGCCACTGTGGGGATCCTACAAGATTTCTTCTTCTTCTTCTTCTTCTTTTAAGATTTTATTTATTTATTTGACAGAGACGTAGTGAGCACAAGTAGGCAGAGCGGCTGCCAGTGAGAGAGGGAGAAGCAGGCTCTCCCCCAATCAGGGAGCCTGATGCAGGGCTCGATCCCAGGACCCTGGGATCATGACCTGAGCCGAAGGCAGATGCTTAACCGACTGAGCTACTCAGGCGCCCTCCTAGAAGGCTTCTTAACACCTCAGGTAGGATTGTCCAGACACCAAAAAGGACAGGCTAAATTACCATCAGGGGCCTGGAATAGAGAGAGCAGGGCTTTTTGGAAGAAGTGAAAGGAGAACAGTTCTGGGAGAGGCACAAGAAAAGACTGGATGGATTCTTTCTCTTTGCCCATTTTGGGTAATTCGTTTGCTTACAAAATTTGGGAGGGGGGTGCATCTCCTAAGTGCCAGGCAACCTATTTGGCACTTTCTGTTTATTTACAGAGTAATTCAGTTCACCAGTGTTTACTCAGCTCCCTGAGCAAAGAGCTGGGCCCAGGCATGGCGTAGGCAGAGGACACAGCAGAGGCAGAGGCCCAGAGCTGGAACCCCCCAAAGCATCTCAGGGAAAAGTCAGTCCCATGGGTCTAGAATACGGTAAGGTAGCTGAGGTCCAAAGGCAGAAAGAGGTGATCTTCAGACTTCGTCGAATGGGGAGCACGATGAGTTCTGGAGAGATCTGTGCCCTGAGAAGCCAAGGCTGGGCGGAGGAGGTCCCACCTCAGCACATTCTCTTCTGGGTGACGTTGGACGTAATTAACCCCAAGGACCTGACAGCTGCCACCACCACCCTTCAGGAATTCGGGCCCTCCCTGCATGACGTCTAGGCCACACTCCCGCTGCACAGCTCTGGGGGAGAAAGGAATCTCATTAACGCCTTTCAGCAGATGTGCTGGCCTGGAGTCACCTGCACACCAGTCCCCTTGCTGGGACAGTCCCTACCAGGACCCTGGGCTCTCAAAGGCTCAGGCCGCCGCCCGCCGCGCCACGAACCTGCCAGTTCGCTGCCTATCAAGCTCCATGGGCTCTCAAGGATCCTGACTCGGCTCATAATGGCATCTGGGGGAAAAGGGGAGCCCCAAAAGGGAAGGTGAGAGCCTTGGGTCCCAGCCCAGCCCAGCAGCTGGTTCGTGGTGGTGCACTTGATAACTTTTGAGATCTAGGACCTCTGAGACTGAGACTCAGGCAGAGTGACTGGACCTGGATCTGGCCTTGGTGTGTGGAGCCCATGCAAGAGCAGCTGTCCCTTTCTGAAGAGGAGGCAGACAGGGCTGTGGTGGGAGCAGCATGGGCATTGTAAGCAGGACCAAGAGGTTCCTGAACTCACCTGGAGTCTAGGAAAGGCATTCCGGAGGAAGCTGATGTCTGAGCTGCGGCTTCAAGGGTAGGTAGGAGTTAGCCCAGTGAAGGAAAGACGGGAAAAATGCACAGGACAGCTGTGGAGGCATGGGAAGCAGGGTGTATCCAGGGCACATGACTGGAACCAGGACCTCCTGGGCAGGAACCAGTGGGGAAGTGGGAAGGGACAATGTCCAGTATGTAGAGCCCATCAGCTGCAGTGTGGAGAATGGACCAGGCTGGGTGAAGCCAAGGACACTAAGAGGCCAGGAAGGAGGTGCCGGTGGTGCTCTGGCTGAGGGGGCTGGGGAGTACAGGACAGACCTGGTGGCTGGTGGGGGTGGTCAGGGAAGAGGCTACGCAGACTAACATGAGAACCCTAGAGGGGGAGAAGTTCTTAAGAGAGGACATGGGATGGACTTTACACAGTGAGTTTGGGGTGCCCAAGGGTCATCTTAAGGGGCAAATAGAATGAGAGATGGGTTGCCGAGACTCAAGGTATCACTGTGGGGATGGGAAGAAGGCCCTGGAAGTTGTCAGGATGGCTTGGAGAAAAATATTAAGAATGAGAGAAGGGAGCCCAACACCCTGAGGAGCCTACCTAGCAACATGAAGAGAAACAGCCACAGAAGCAGCTAGAAATCCAAGAAGATCGGTCACAGAAGCCAGAGGGAGTTTCGGAAGAGGGAGGATTGTGTATATTCAGCACACCTGGAACAGGTCCAAGGAGGAGAGGAACTGGAAAGTGGGGGGTCAGGGAGCATTCGCAAAGAGGCTGCAGAGCGTGGAGGATGTTTTACTGGCGGTGGTGGGGTTCCCAGTGGCCGTGATCTGCCGCTAGGTCTGAGTGTGAGGAGAGCTGCCGCTGCATGAGGCTGGACAGGTGGTGCGCTGCACGCTTGGGGCAAGGGGTTGCCTCCTGGAGCTGGGCGGTACTGTGTGGAACGCGCGGCTGCAGTGTGGATGCTTCCCACACGGTGGCGCCAAACACCAGTGCTGTACTTCCTAGGCTCAGCTGGGGCAAGGGGGGGGGTTCCGCTTCCCTGACCTTCCGTCCCCAGATCATCTTCTGATGGGTGGAGGGTTGTGACCACATACAGGGTGACTAGAACTTTCCCCACAACAGTGGCCTCCAAATCTGTCAGAACAGTTCTGCTAGTGGTAGGTACTCAAAATAAACCACACATCACTCAATGTAGCCTTTGGCAAGGGGCCTGGCCTGAAAGGGTCCCAGGGGAACAGCTCATCCCATGACCTGGGAGAGGCGTGGACGTCCCTCCCTACTTGTCGTCTGGGAGAAGGGAGTCAGGAAGGAAGGAAGGACTCCTGGCCCGGCCTGTGGAACACAGTCACCCCACCCCAGCACAGCCCTGCTCAGAGGCCCCCCTGGAGGCTGAAGCTGGGTCACTGGGGACAATAGCAGAAACCCCACCCCTCCTGGAGCCGGATCCCCAAGGAAGTCACCTGTGGAGCCTGGCAACCCTGGGCTAGAAACATGCCTACTAGGTGCAGGGGCTGGCCTAGAACTGCCTCAAGAAGTGGTGGCCATGCTGTCTTTAAAACAGTGACACGTTCACTGCCCACCATTCTTTGTACAAATAAGTACAAAGAAAAAAATAAGACCAGGTGAATTTACAATGCCCAGAGGTGATGGCCACTGACAGCTCTCCCGACAGCTCTCAGGGCCACTGGAGGGCCAGGAGAGGCAGGTTTGTCCTGAGGTGACTCTCGTGACTGGAGAACAGGCAGCTGTCCTGGTGCTTTCCCCACTCCGTCGTGCTTACTGTGTGGAGCACCTTTCCCTGTGGAGAGACAGAAAGCCCTTACTCCCTACCCTACCCTGACTGGAGCCTGCCACCTCTCAGACCTCTCCCTCTGGGGCGGCCCACCTGACTCACACACAGCAAGCTCATCGCCACCTCCAGCCATTGCCCTGCTGCTCCCTTGGCCTGGAATACCCTTTCTCTGGATCATTCCATGACCGTTTCCTCTTGTCATTCAGTTCTCGGCTCAAAGAGGCCTTCCCTGACCACCTTGACTAAAGTAGCCCCTCAGCCGCATCCCTCAACATCACATCAACCCTGGTTGTTTTCTTCAGTTCTCTCCTCTCTCTCTGAAGTCATCATACTTAGGCACTAACTTGATGATGATCAGTCTTCTTTGGCTGGAGTATAAACTTTAGAGCAGAAACCTTGCCTGTCTGGTCTGCCACTATGTCCCCAACATCTAGAACGATGCCAGACACCTCACAAGTGTTTGATCCGTGCCTGACTTCCATCTTCAGCAGCCCCAGAGCACNGGGTTTGCACTTGACATCCTAAACATACTGAAAAGACTACTCTTAAACCCTCAAACCCATTCCCATTCTCTCTCTCTCTCTTTTTTAAAGATTTTATTTATTTATTTGACACAGAGAGAGAGAGAGAGATCACAAGTAGGCAGAGAGGCAGACAGAGAAAGAGGAGGAAGCAGGCTCCCTGTCGAGCAGAAAGCCCGATGCGGGCCTTGATCCCAGGACCCTGAGATCATGACCTGAGCCGAAAGCAGAGGCTTTAACCCACTGAGCCACCCAGGCGCCCCACCTCCAGCATTCTGTTGCCCGCTGACGGTCACGAGGACTTGGCCATCCCTTTATCCCGGGCAAGCAAGCCAGTCATCAGCATCCTCAGGCACAGATCTTTTCTTGCCTTTCTTTTCTTTCTTTGGGATGAATTTCTTGAAGTGAATCTGGAAGAGGGGTTTGCACTTGACATCCTAAACATACTGAAAAGACTACTCTTAAACCCTCAAACCCATTCCCATTCTCTCTCTCTCTCTTTTTTAAAGATTTTATTTATTTATTTGACACAGAGAGAGAGAGAGAGATCACAAGTAGGCAGAGAGGCAGACAGAGAAAGAGGAGGAAGCAGGCTCCCTGTCGAGCAGAAAGCCCGATGCGGGCCTTGATCCCAGGACCCTGAGATCATGACCTGAGCCGAAAGCAGAGGCTTTAACCCACTGAGCCACCCAGGCGCCCTATTCCCATTCTCTTGAGTGTGTCCACTCACACATCATCCCTCACTTCCTATCACAGAGGCAAAAAAAAAAAAAGTGTCTCGTCGCTGTTTATATTTGCATTGTATTGATTATTAATGAGACAGAGCCCATCTTCAAATTGCAGTTTTAATGGGTGAATGGATGGGTTCAGTTAAAGCAAGCATCAGAAAAGAGAAGTGGCTCCGGGAACCAGGAGGTGAGGGTGGTAAAGCTAGGACTTGAACGTGGAGTGCAACCCTGGCCCTGGCCCTTTGACAGATGCAGTGGGAAGTCAAGCCCAGCCTGGGGCTGGAGGGGAGTGGAGGTTGGCAGGTACACACATACCCACAAGCCCTTACATCCTCCCTCCTGAGCCATCACCTGCACCCACCACTCATGGACACACACTCTCTCTCTCTCTCTCTCTCTCTCTCTCTCTCTCTCTCTCTCTCTGGGGAGAGAAAGCTGGGGAGTGAAGTGGTGTCCCAGAGATCTGTAGCCATGGAGGCTGTGGGGTGGGCTGAGGGAAGCCTCCATTTTTCTGGGTTTGGGGACTTGAACTGCTTTACTTCCAAAAGACCTAACTATACCCTATTCGAGGCCCTGGGGTTCGCTGTGGTTGTCACCATCCTCTGCTGTTTAGTAGAGGGACTTTTCTCAGGCCTGAGCCCGTCCCTTCAGGAATGTGGACTCAGGGTGCTCACGGTTAGAAATGGTGATGGCTCTGTGCTCTGCCCCAGCTCCCAGCCCGGCGCCAAGCTGGGCACGTGCTCAGGGAAGCATGGCTGGCTCAGAGCCCAACCGATTAGGACTCAGTGAGCTGAGTTGGAGCTCAGACTCTGCCTCTTCCTAGGCACAGAACTATGGAAAGGCGCTGCCTTACCTGAGCCTCAGGTGGCTCCTCTGTGAAATGGGTTTCAGCTGTGTCCTTCCTCACCCGGCTCATGGTTGTTGGGGAGAAGCCTGAGAGGCCTCCAGCACCCACAGGCCTCAGCTGCCATCTGTCCTTCAGGGTGTCTAGGCAAGGGAAGGGGGCCAGCCAAAGCGTCAGGTGTCCCATCTGCTCACTCCCCCACCCCATCCAAGGCCCCGGCAGTCACAGGGCCAGGGAGCCAAGCCCGGTCACAGACAAGGACAGTTGGAAGTAATGGGTGCTCAGAAGGGTTGAGTGGGGAGCCAGAGGATGCAGGTTTTTTGGGGAAGGTGACTGTTGAATCCTTTTCCAAGTGGACAAGCGGGAGGAGCAACCCGAGTAGAAGGGAAGCTGGGAGAAGAGATAAGCCCAAGTGTGGGGACCGCGCTCAGGGAGCCACAGGTAGAATGGTGCAGTGGAACCAGAGCAGTGAAGACCAGCAGGAGAGATGAGCATGTGTGGCTGTCTTGCCTGGCATCCAGTGTGGAGCTCACAATCCTGAGATCAAGACCTGAGCTGAGATCTAGAGTTGGACTCTTAATTGCCTGAACCACCCAGGTGCCCCATCACCTGACAGATATTTCTCCAACTCCTACTATGAGCCAGGGATGGTGGTGAGGAGGACTTCCATGGTCCCTGCCTCCAGAGAACTTAGAGACCCACAGTGAGGCTTTAGGCACATGAGCGCACATGGACATATGTGCTTCCTGGTGGTGATGAGTGACATGATAGTAGTCCACAGGACACGGGGAGAGAGAGTAACAAGGAGAAGCTGTCCTCGGAGAAGGTGGTCACTGGATGCCTTGCAGAGGAGGTGACTTCAGAGGTGGGCAGGGACCAACTTGTGCCAGTTTTGAGAGTTCCAGAGAGGCCAGGCCTCTGGCTCAGGTGGGAGCCTGAGTGGAGGTCAGTGCTTTGCAGAGATGAGATGAAGGAAGAAGACTCCCTTAAGGACTGGTCACGAGATCTGGTGGGTCGTGGAGAGGCTCTGGAACAGGAGAGGGCTCTGAGCATGGAGGATGGCTTGGGATGCCTAGCAGTGGATGGATGGAAGCCTGGGGACTGGGTGATATTGTAGGGTGGGGAAATAAAGAGAACGCTGCCCCTGGAAGCACTCCCCAGGTTCGACTAGAGAGAGAGGTGTGCTGCAAAGGAAGGCAAAGATAAAGGGGCTGGGAGGCCCAAGAACTGGGAGAGAGTGAGGTGTGTCTCCTGGAAGAGCTGGTGATGGAGAGGATGTCAGTGCCCCTGAGGGCCTCTGCTGCCCATCACAACTTCTGGGATGTGAAGACCAATCCTGGGGGGTGCAGATATTCAAGAACCTCTTAAGGTCCCTCAGCCTGCTTCTGGGTATGTCTGTGCCACCTCTAAAGGTGAAGGACTGCAGAGTGAAACGTGAAGGGTGAGGCCCAGAGCTCTCAGCTCCACCTCGACCCCCTCGAGGGGAGAGGCAGTATTCTGGTCCCTTATTCGGAAGGACTGGGCTCTGGCCCCCTTGGCCAACATACCCAGGCCCAGGTACTCAGACCTTGACATGCTCTGTGAGCAAGGCCCGAGGCTCCCCAGAAGCCAATAACCAATGAGTGGTGAACGCACGGCCAGGTATTCAATGGCTAGGCTTCGGGCCCCCTCCTTCCCCTCCCGGAAACTGGCCGCTCCAGGACCTGTTTCAGGCGATCACAGATAGGAGGGCCTGAAAGATCCCTAGAGACCACAGATTCTGAGAAGGGGCAGGCAAGCGGGGCTCCCCGGCCATACTGTTCGCGATCTCTGTGGGAAGGAATGGGGCTCTTTGCTAGCTGCTGCCCGGTTCCCGCCGATCCCAGCGCCGAGAACTCCCACCGCCCTCGAGTCCTCCAGGGCCCCGCCTCCCCGCAGGCTGGTGGGCCCCGCGGGCCACTGGCCTGCCCCGTTCCCCGAGAGGGCGGAGCGAGCCGTGGGCGCCTCCTCGGGTGCGGGAGCCGCGGGAGCGCAGTGGGTGGGGCCCGGCCGGGGAGGAGCTGGGTAGCTGGGCGGAGGGCGACGGGCGGAAGGAGGGGCGGACGCCGGCAGCGGCGACCGCGGCAGCTGCGGCGCGACCAGGCCGGGCAGGGACGGGCGCACGGAGAGCGCGAGGTCCGCGCAGCCCAGCGCAGCCATGTGAGTGTCACCGCCGTTTCCCGGCCCCGCGGGCGGTGCGGAGGATGGGCGCGGCGCTCCGGGCGCTTCCCCGTCGGTCCCGGGTCTGCTGCCCCTGCTGCGGCCCTGTCCCACATCGCCCCATCCCCGGGACCCGAGCCGCGCCGTGTGGTTCCCCCCCTCCCCCCGGGCGCGGAGGACGCTCACAAAAGCCGCCGCCTCTGGGCCTTCTTCCCTCCCAAGGCAAGGCCCAGGCGGCCCTTGCCCGGGAGCTCTGGGGTGGGCCGGGCCTGACGGCGGGCCCAAGGCGCCAGCCTGGGCGCTGGCAGGGGCGCTCTCAGGGAGCCCCCGCTGCCCTCGCCGCGGGGGAGGTTGAGCTGGGAATGGGGAGGGGGCGATGAGGGTGCGGGCCAGCCTCCTAGATGAGCTAATCTTCCTGGTCCTACCGGCTGGCCTAAGCGGCTTTGGGGCTCGGCCCGAGGTGGCCGATCCTGGCCTGCGGCCGGGCTTTTCGCCGGAATGGCTGAATCTGGAGATGATCTCCCCGGCCTGGCGGGGGAACAGACCCTGTCCCTGGGAATGGGAGGCAGGTGCGGGGTCTCTGCGAGCAGCCAGGCTTGGGCACCCTGCAGAACTGTTTTGGGGAAGGAGCTGTTCACCGAGGCTAGGGATCTGGCTAAGTCTGCCCTAGGCACCCTCTGTCCTCCTCTCCCTGTTGAGGTCTGAGTCCAGTCTTCAGAACTGACCCTTCCCAGCCAGTTCTACTGGACTGATCCTAATTCGGGTCCAGACCAGCCGGCGGAGTACCTACTGTGTGCAGCCTCATATAACAAATATAACAATAAAGGTGCCCCGACCACCATCTGTGAGACCTCAGCCTGGGCCTGCAGCATTCACAGGAGAACAGGCTAATGAGGAGGGTTATAGCAATCTGACAGATGCAGAAGCAGGCCCAGAGAGGTTAAGTAATATTCTCAAGGTCACACATCTGGCTTAGGGAGAAGTGGGAACTAGAACCAGACCTGAATTTTTGCCATTGCACTACCACCTTTGTGGCATGGAGGGGGTGTGGGGATTGAGAACTGAAGAGTGAGGTGCAAAATACTCCAGCAAGACAATCAGGCCTGCCTTAGCTTCCACTTCCACCTCCCTCCCCCTCCTGCGTTCTGTGGGGCAGCAGCCAGAGACAGAGAGGCCTGATTTGGATGGGGGTGGGGGGAGCACGCAGGGGCCAGGCTGGGTCCACCCTGGGAAGAAAGGCAGGTGAGGTGGTCGAGGCTCAGTCAACCCTGGCCCTTCACTGCAGCTGGGGACTCCCGACCCTGCCAGGCCCGGCCCAGGGGAGGCCACCAGGCTTCCAGGGCGCCGCCAGCCCGAGAATGTGACCAGCTGACCAGGGAGGGGGCCGGCAGGAAGTGAAGCCACCAGGCCGCCTCCGCCTGGTTCCGGGGTGGGGGGTCCCAGGCCGCGCGCGCCCCCTCCCTCCCGCTCAGGCAGCTGCGGCATGACGTCAGCAGCTGGAGTTGGGGGTCAGTCGCCATGGAGACAGGGACAGGTTCGGTTAGGGACCCCATTCTCCTTGCAGCCACCCCTTGCCCCGGTTATTTTTAGCGTCTGTTTACCTCAGTCTGGGGCAGCCCCGCGTGCCTGGGCGGGGCTGAGCCGGGGAGTCCTGGCGAAGCTGCTGGCCTGGCCTGGCATACGGCCGAGCTGTGCAGTGCAGGTGGTGGGACCTCCCGTCCCACACAAGTGCACCACTTTGGCATAGAGGGTATTGGGGGTGGAGGCATAGAGGGTATTGGGGGTGGAGGAATCTGGGGCCATGCAGGCGGCCAGGGTTCCATTCCCTTCTGCCTGGAGCTGGCTATGCTGCAGGCCTCATAATCTTTAAGACCTGGGATCTTTCCCATGCCCGGAACAGACTTTGTTCAGGCTAGCATGAGTCCAGAGAGTCCCCTGGCTCCCATCATTCAGCCCCTGCCAGTTAAGGTGGGCCCTCTCCCTTAGCTCAAAGGGGTTCAGCTCTTTCTCTCCCTGGCTCTCCAGCCGCTGAAATGGTCATTCAAGTGGATATTCGGATGGTCATTTGGCAAAAGTGCAGACCAACAGTGACACATCCTGGCCCCCATCAGGGACTAGGGAGTTGGGGGCACCAGAGCCATAGTCAGAGTAAGAAAAAGTGTTGGGACAGTTAGCCTACTCTGATTCTAGCCTACCCACTCAGTTCCAGAATCCCAGGCGTCCCCACCCTGCCCTATGCCCAGGGAGCAGGACCCTACTTGCTGATAGAATCAGAAAGTGGGGAAGGGACAAGGAAAATTGTATGCAGGATAGGGGAGTTGGGGTGGACACAGACTTGAAATCTACCCCTTCAACAGCCTGGAATCTGCTCTTCCTGTGTCCCGGCAGTCCAGCTGGCTTACCCCCCTCCCTCACCTCCATGGCATGGGACCCTGAGGGTACAGCAGTGAACCCCACAAACAGGCCCCTGCCCCTAGAGTTCACAGTCTGGTTGGAAGACAGATGCTAAAGGAGAACTGACAACTGAGCTATGTGGTCTCAGGGATCAGAGGAAGGAAGCTATGAGGCGCCTGAAAGGGGGAACCAACCCAGGGCAGGCTTCCTGGAGGAAGAAGTCACAGGGTAAGACTTGAAAAAAGAGAGGGAGTTGTTCAGGCTGAGAGTATGGGAGGAGGATACAGGAGCAATGGCAGCCACTGCTCAAAGGCTGAAGAGCCTTGTGGGTATCGAGAGGGTCACAGTAGCTGGAACAGAAAGACCGTAAGAGGGGCGCCTGGGTGGCTCAGTGGGTTAGGCCTCTGCCCTCAGCTCAGGTCATGATCTCAGGGTCCTGGGATCGAGCCCTGCATGGGGCTCTCTGCTCAGCAGGAGCCTGCTTCCGCCTCTCCCTCTGCCCGCCTCTCTGCCTACTTGTGATCTCTCTCTCTGTGTCAAATAAATAAATAAAATCTTAAAAAAAAAAAAAAGACCATGAGAGGAGCAGGTGGACTGAGTGGAGAACAGGTTGAAGGTATATGAGGGTGTATATGAGGGGAGAAAGAGAGCCTGAAGGGTGTGGGGGGGTCATGTCAGAGAATCTAGACTTTATCCCTGGGGTAGGGGAGTCACCCATGGATGTTTAACAAGAACCGAAGAGAGGGATGTTAAAGACTTAGAGTTAGGGTCCGACTATCTGGATTTGAATCCTGGCCCTACCACTTACCAGCTGTGTAATCTTGGGCAGATTAATGATTATTAATAATAGTAGTTAATATCTGTTGTGTGCTTAAAATGTGATAGTGTGTCCACCCCAACTTCCCTACTCCACACAATTTTCCCTTCCCCAAACACTCCCTAGAGAGAGAAGTAACTCATTTCAGACTCCCAGCAGCCCCAGGAGGCTATTGTTGTCATTACACTCATTTAACAGAGGGGTATCTGAAGCCCAAAATGGTTAAGAAATGTTATGCCCAAGGTCACACAGCCAGTTAGCCTCAGGTTTCTCATCTGCAAGGTGGGGCTAGAAGGATTTACTCCATTAAGGTTGTTACTAGAATTAAATAAGATGAAAGCACTCGACAAACCACGGTTTTTGGCGTTGTCAGATGACTGGAATTGTAAGAAGAGCAATGTTGTTATTGGATAAACAATGCAGGGGTGCCTGTTGGCTCAGTTAGTAGAGCATGCAACTCTTGATCTCGGGGTCTTGAGTTCAAGCCCCACATTGGGCACACAGCATACTTAAAAAAAAAATGTAAGCAACCATGTAAAATAAAGCTGGATACCCTTAAGAAAAAAAAAAAAGAATGGCTCATTATGGGTTTCAGTGGAGACAGGGAACCCATTAGGTTTTGCAGTAGGGTTCTGGGTGAGAGGTGGTGACAGCTTGGACCCGAATTTTAACTAGGGGGTTGGAGGTGAGGGGGCAGATTCCAGAGATGGCAGGAGTGGGTGGCTGAGTGGATGTGGGGGTAACGGAGACAGCAGCATCCAAGATGACTCCTAGTTTCTGTGTTGAACAACTGGGTAAAGAGGCGGTAGGGACGTCATGGGAGGTTAACTGTGGAGAGTCAAGTTTGAGCAGGGAACTTCAAACTCAGCACATCCCCACAGCCCACTGTGCATTGTCGCTCAGCTTCTGGGGAGGCAACAAGCAGGCAGTTGGATATTGAGGTCTGGTGCTCGGAAGAGCCGTTTGAGCAAGGAAGAGATAAGGAAGCTGGCAACGTTTAGACGGCATTGAGGTGTGGGAGATGTCCCCAGCCCAAGAGTGAGGAGGACGAGGCCCATTCCGGGATGATGAGAAAGACAGATCTCCTATGGGAAAATAAGATGTAGAGTCAGAGAGAGAGAGAGAGAGAGAGAGAGAGAGAGAGAGGTGGAAAACCAGGAGCATGTTGTTGCCTCTTGAAATTCAAGGGAAGGAAGGGCTCAAAGGAGAGGAAGAGAGCCACAGAGTGGAAAGCTTTACTGAGATCAGGCGTGATAAGGACTAAGCTTTGGACACTGGATTCAGCAACAGGGAGGTCACTGACCAGTCAGGGGAGTGGTGGGTGTGGAAGGTGGACCGGGGTGGGAAGAGAGCTGGCTGGTCACAGAGGAAATCGAGGTAAACATCTCTTCAAGAAATTTGACGCTGAAACAGGGAAATGGAGCGATGGGTGGGGTTGCTGGAAACAGATGTGGGGTCCACAGAGGAGTCATTTCATTTTGGAGTTATTAAAGTCAACTTTATATTAAAATATACCTACAGAGAGGGGCATGTCCTAAGTGTACGGCTCAGCCCACTTTTTACAAGGGAACACACCCACATAGGATCAGGAAATAGAACCCAGATTAGGAAATATAGAACATTATGAGCACCCTGGAAGCCCCCTTGTGCCCCCTTCCAGTAACGACTCCCAGAGGGTAACTAGTATTTGGACTTCTAGCACCATAGATGAGCTCTGCCTGTTTTTTGAACTTCACATCAAGGGAGCCCTACACACATCCTCTCTTGCAGTCTTCTTTATGTCTGCAGGATTCATCCGTACTGTTGCGTGTAGTTATACATTGTCCGTTCTTTCTGCTGTATAGGGTTCCATTATCTGTGGATAGGCATCTGGGTAGTTGCCAGGGTTGTTTTCATTTTTTGTGTGGGAGGGACTTGAGCTTGTTGGAGGCTTTTGGAGAAAGTCTGAAACACTCATCGTCTGTGAGAAGGAAGAAAGATGAGTAGGGCCACACGTGAGGATTTCCCAGGTGGAAAACGAGAGGCTGGCTGAGGGTGAGAGAATGACTTCGTGGTTCCAGCTCAGCTGCTGTGCGAGGTCCCGGCAGCCCGCTCCTGCCAGCATGTGCCAGCGCACAGAAGGCAGGGAGGTGGGTCGCCCAGCGTTGGCTTCTGCCGGGTAGGAGAGAAGCAGAGTGCTGGGCATATTAGCAGCAGGAGAGCGATGGAGCGGGGGCTGTGGCTCTAGGCTGGGGAGAAGGGTGTGCAGGGAAGAGACGGTGGGAGAGACCTGGCAGAGAGAAGGGAAGCAGAGGCCAGTGGTGAGGTCTGTGCAGGATGGTGTCTGTGCAATTCCGGGCTCTGTCTCCAGTGACCGACACACAGAGCTGTCACTCAGTGACTAGCTGAAGAAATGAGCAGAGGGCTCAAGAGGTTGCAGGTAGAAGACAGGGAAGGTGGAGGTGATGGAGAGAGACTTGAGGTCGGAGGCACTGTGGTTGTGGTTTAGGAAAGGGGCATTCCAGAGGCAGGCGCGTTCCCATGGAGGGTGGCTGAAGGGAGCAGAAAGGCCAGTGTTGGCAGGCAATTCATGGGAATACGGAGCTGCTAGTGTAGGGTGCACAGCACCTGGTCTTCAAGGAGAGAGAGGAGGATAGCACTTCTCAAACTGGGGTCCTTGGGCGTCTTGCATCTGAATCTATAGGGGAGTGGTGGGCTTGTTGGAAATGCTGAGCCTTGGACCCACCCCAGCCTCTCAGAGAGAGTATGCAGAACTGAGCATCAAGGAGCAGGAGTATTTATGCAATGGGGGAGCACCCAGCCGTTCCAATGCCCACTAGTCCCTGGGTGTGGTGGCCTCTATTTAGGCTGGAGGTGGATGAAGGAAATTCAAGGAAAAGATACTGGGGGCGGGAAAGGGCCAACACCAGGGAAATTCGGCCGTGTGAGCTGGTGGCCAGAAGGCGGGGCCTCATCCTAGGATGCAGCTTCGATTAGAGAGGAGGTGCTGGCTGGGAAATGGGACCTGATCCTCTTCCCTAGGCCCTGGGGGTGCCAGGGAGTGTCCCTAGACGGAGCACCCCCTTGGTGGTTGGGGGCTGTGTGACTCTGTACCCAGTTCCGTCTCTGCTTCCTTCTTGGGGCAGCAACACATATTATAAGCTTGGTCCAGTCCCATACTTTTAGCCCCTCTCTCTGCTCAGCCTCCCAGACCCCTCATGCTCAGTGCCTGACTCTGCCCTCCACTGGCATAGACCCTCCACTCCACACCCACAGTCCTTCCTTCCACTACCTCAGCGCCACTTTCCCAGTCTTTACGTACTCAGAACCCCAACTCGCAGCCCTCTCTGTGCTTAGTCCTCTCTCAGTACCCCTCTCCAGCCACTCCTTGAGCCCCTTATTCTAACTGCCTCCAACCCAGCTTCCACTCAGCGTCTTCATTCTGTTTATCCCTCCTTATTCACCGCCGCGCTCAACTCCTTTTATCCAACTCCTGACACCCGCCGAGAGGACCCACTTCAGTCTCCTCCCGCAAGGGAACCCCCAGGCACCCCTCCCAGAGTCCGGCCAGTCCCCGGGCCCGGTGCCCCCCCTGGTCCGGCCGGTCCCGCCCCATCCCGGCGGGCTGAGTCAGGCGGCAGGAACTGGGCGGGGGGCGGCGCCGGGAGGAGCTGAAGCCCGAGCCGGAGCCGCTGGGAGCGAGCGCGGAGCCCAGCTCGGCCAGCACCTAGTGGCCCTGGGCCTGTGCGGACACAGGGGTGGGAGGGCAAGCGCAGGGGGTGGGGAGCTGTCCTGGACGTACCATGAGTGCCAAGAAGAGAGGTAGGACCCGGCCCGGGGCTGCGAAGGCTCTGGGGCTGGCCCCAGGGGGTGTGGGCCGGACTCTGGGGACCAGGGGCACGTGTTTCGTCGGAGCAGGGTGGGGGTCTGCGGAGGATCCCTTCCCGCTAAGGGCGCGGGCGAAGGCGTCCATCTGTGACTCAGTTTCTAGGTCGGAGTCACAGGAAGGTGGAGGAGGCAGGGCACTTCTTGGCACTGCCCCCCACTCTGGGAATCCCCCGGCGGCTGGGCGCTGGGAGGGCTCTGGCGTCCCGGCGCCGGCGAGCCGGTGGGGGCCGGAGGGGAGCAGTTTTCGCGGGGCGGGCGGGTCGCGAGGGCCAACCCCGTGCCTGCCGGGCCTGTCGGGCAGCTCCGCTGGGCTCAGAGCGTGCACCCCGCCCGGTGACCCCCCGCGGCCTCGCGGGGTGGGGGCGCGGGAGCTCCTGGTCACTGTTGCAGGCGGTGGGGGGTGAGTTCAGGGGCAGGGCTGGGGAGCCCGCCCCGCCCCCGGGTAAACAGGCGCTTCCGCACATTCTTCGCACGCCCCGCCCCTTTCCTGCCCCTTCCCAGCCGGGGGAGGGTCCCCGCGCGACCCCCCTTCCTGCCCCGCGACAGGCGGAGCCTGCACCTCTGCAGGAAGTGGGGGCCGAGCCGAGGCCACGCTGAGTCCGAGGCCGAGTCGCCCAGCCGCCCTGTCATTAGCGCCGGGGCCGGCGGGGTTGTCGGACTCCCGGCGTCAGGCGGTGTCCGGCAGGACTAAGACACAGAGGCCGGGCCTCCGGAGGGGCTTCAAAAGTCTGACTGGCGCTGGACACCCGCCCTCGCCACTCCCCAGGGAGCCCCGCGCGGACTCATTCCATGATGTCCCTGTCGGTGCGGCCCCAGCGCCGCCTGCTCAGCGCCCGGGTCAATAGGAGCCAGTCCTTCGCAGGCGTCCTCGGCAGCCACGAGCGGGGGCCCAGGTACGCAGCCGAGGGGAGCTAATGGGGTCAAGAGAGTGTGACGGGGTTGGAGCTGGGTGTGCAGCGAGGGTTTGGGGACTCGTTCTTGTACCTTTCTGAGTGTAGCCTCTTCTTCAGGAGCTTCCCGGCCTTCAGCCCCCCGGGACCTCCACGGAAGCCCCCAGCTCTCTCCCGAGTATCCAGGATGTTTGCGGTGGCGCACCCAGCCCCTAAGGTCCCGCAGCCTGAGCGGCTGGACCTGGTGTACACTGCGCTCAAGCAGGGCTTGACGTAAGGAACTCCTCCCATTGCCTTATCCCAGGACCCCTCCCTAAGCCCTCATCCCCTTTCTCCCAGCCTGGTATCTTCTTCCCACTGCCCATACCCTAGGCAGCTGGAGGCTGCAAAGGTAAGCTAATTCTTGTAGTTGCCCCTTTCCCCAGGGCCTATTTGGAAGTGCACCAGCAGGAGCAGGAGAAACTCCAGGGACAGATTAGGGAGTCCAAGAGGAATTCCCGCCTGGTGAGTAAAGGGTTGACAAGAATGCCCTGTCCTACTGCTCTTTGCCTTTGTGGTATGGGGGACTGGGTAGCACCAGCCGTGGGTGACATCAGGGCTGTTTTCTAGGATGACTTAGCCCAGCTGTGACTAGAAAACAGGATACTGGGAAAGGCAGGGGCTGGACAGGTTTCTAGCCCCACCTTCCCCAGGCTGTGTACACTTTCTGCCTAGGACCGAGTATCTTCCGTGAGAGCTGTCAGTGGGGTGGGTCAGACTGCCACACACGCGGACAGCAGGACTGTACTGCAGTAGTACTGATAGAGAGTCCTGGTTCTTCCCCGGGAACAAGTCGAGGTTCCTAGAGAGGGAACACCTCTGCTGGCTCTTGAGGAATGAGAGTTCCTTGGTGGAGGGAACCTCTTCCTAGGGGGTGTGGGAAGGGGAGTGGGCCAGGGGAGGGATCCCAGGGGAAGAGGTCAGCGGAGGGGTACAGGAGGGGTCTTCAGGACCAGACCCTATGTCACTAACATCCACCAAAGGCCAGGTGCGTGGGAAGGTGGGTGAGTCCATGCTTTGAGTGGAGTGACTGTGCACTGTGGTAAGAGGGACAGGAAGGCTGTTCAGATGAGTTTGCTGGCTCTGGGGTAGACCCGTGTCCCTGCAGGAATACTTCCCCTGCCTCCTAAGTGCCTCCTCTCGTCCTCCCCTGCAGGGCTTCCTGTATGACTTGGACAAGGTGAGTGTGTAGAATGGTGTTGGAAGCGGTTAGCTCATGGGGAGGGTAGAGGGCTCTGGTCCTCTGGCCCCTCCTGACATACCTCTCCCTCAGCAAGTCAAGTCCATCGAACGCTTCCTGCGACGGTTGGAGTTCCATGCCAGCAAGGTATACGGGCAGCGTGCACGTGTGCGCACAAGTGGGGCGGGAGACTGGCATCACAGGGAGATGGGAGGAGTGCCAGGCCCTGGGTGAGCAACTCCGGAGTGAGTCTCAGTTCCTCCAATACCACCGCACTCATCTGCCCAGATTGACGAACTCTACGAGGCGTACTGTGTCCAGCGACGTCTCCGGGATGGCGCCTACAACATGGTCCGTGCCTACAGCACGGGGTCCCCGGGGAGCCGCGAGGCCCGGGACAGCCTGGCCGAAGCCACGCGAGGGCATCGCGAGTACACAGAGGTGAGAGATGGGTGTCCTTGAGGCCGAGGCACAGGGTATAACAGAGCTGGTCAGAGGAGACTGGTTCTTGACCCCCTCTTGTCCCGGCCCACCCCCCTCAGAGCATGTGTCTGCTGGAGAGTGAGCTAGAGGCACAGCTGGGCGAGTTCCATCTCCGGATGAAAGGTACTAAGTGACGGGGGCGGACTGGCGCTGGGGAGAGGGCACTGTTTGCCTGGGACTCCTCGACATGGCTCATCACCTTCTCCCCCGATTCCCAGGGCTGGCTGGCTTCGCCAGGCTGTGTGTGGGCGATCAGTACGAGGTATGAGAATGTGCACGGCAGGGCTGGGGTGGGAGGATCACAACACCAAGAGCTGCCTCATTCTGCCTGTTCACCTAGATCTGCATGAAATACGGGCGGCAGCGCTGGAAACTACGGGGCCGAATTGAGGGTAGCGGAAAGCAGGTGTGGGACAGTGAGGAAACCGTCTTTCTTCCTCTTCTCACGGAATTCCTGTCTATCAAGGTGATGTATCTGCCCAGGACCACAGGGCAACGTGATCCTGTGACTCCTTTGTGAATATGTGACCCCCATGACCTTCATGACTCTGGGGATTTTCTCATAGTCTTCTAATCTTGTTAACAGTTGACCTCCTGGACTCCCATGAGGCTGTGACCCCCATGACCTCAGTGACCCTACAAACTCAGACCTCTGTGATCCCCATGCTCCCAGGCTCCCCCCATCACTCAGAAAATTCCAATCCCTGTAACCTTCTCATGGTCCCATGGCCCTGTGACTGTCATATAACCCGTATGCATATTCAGACTTCTGATCTCCCACAACCTCATGACCCCTGTACCCTTGTGACCTCATGAGGCATTCTTGGCTACAGGTGACAGAACTGAAAGGTCTGGCCAACCACGTGGTTGTAGGCAGTGTCTCCTGTGAGACCAAGGACCTGTTCGCTGCCCTGCCCCAAGTGGTGGCTGTGGACATCAATGACCTCGGCACCATCAAGCTCAGCTTGGAAGTCACATGGAGGTTGGTGTTGCTGAGTGGCCTGGGGACAGGTCCAGGGGGCCTGTGGCACCTGCTAATAGACTCTTCCTTCCCCAGCCCCTTCGACAAGGATGACCAGCCCTCAACCGCCTCCACTGTCAACAAGGCCTCCACAGTCACCAAGCGCTTCTCCACCTATAGCCAGAGCCCACCCGACACGCCCTCACTTCGGGAACAGGCCTTTTATGTGAGTCAGAGCCCAGCCTTAGGCCCTACTATCCCCAGGCGCTCCCTGGGCTGGTTCTGAAATGCCCTTTCCTCCCTCCCAGAATATGCTGAGGCGGCAGGAGGAGCTGGAGAATGGGACAGCATGGTCCCTGTCATCTGAATCTTCAGACGACTCATCCAGCCCCCAGCTCTCAGGCACCGCTCGCCACTCTTCGGCCCCCAGGCCTCTGGTGCAGCAGCCTGAGCCTCTGCCCATTCAAGTCACCTTCCATAGGCCTGAGACCCCCACCTCTAGGCCCATGGATGAAGAGGGGGCCACGGCCCCAGCCCTGGCCAATGGGCATGCCCCCTACAGCCGGACTCTGAGCCACATCAGTGAGGCCAGTGTGGACGCTGCCTTGGCTGAGGCTTCAGTGGAGGCTCTGGGTCTAGAAAATCTAGCTCAGGGACCTAGCCTGCCTACATGCTCAGATCCCACCCATGGGGAGCAACCTGGTTCTGTCCCTCCTGCTGTGGACCCTCGCCATTCAGCCACAAGCCCCACTGTCAGTACAACAGGCCCCGCCCACACATCTACAGACCCTGCCCTGTCTGCACATCTAGACTTGGTTCACGAGGTCACAGACGTTGGCTCTTCTGAACTGCCAGGCCCCACCCATACCACTACCAGTTCGACCTATAATGGCATTACCCCCAGCCACAGTGCTCCATGCGCCACTCACACTACCACAGGTTCCACCCACAAGCCCACGGTCTCTACCCCCTCCGCTACAGGCTCTACTCCCAGTGCCACAACCCCAGTCAAGACCACCACAAGACCCAGCGAGGAAGCAATGCTTTCTGCCCTCGCCACTGCAGCTCCTACCCCCAATACTATAGGTCCTGTCCGGAGGACCACAAGCCCTGTCCGCACTATCGCAAGCCCGACCCATACTACTGCAAGCCCCACCCATGCCACTACAAGCCCCCCCCACGCTACTGCCAGCCCCACTCACACTACCACAAGCCCCCCCCATACCACTACAAGCCCTACTCACAAAGCCAGGATGTCAACTAACACCACTGCAAGTCCTACTCCTAAAGCTAAGGGCCCAGTCCAGACCACCAGGAGCCCCACCCATCCTGTCACAAGCCCCACCCTTCTAAGTGTAAGCTCTTCCACTTCTCCAGACCACACCACACTTCCCAGCCCCTCTACAAATACAGACCCTACCCTCCCAGGTACCCACACCCTGTCCTGCAGCTACCCAGCCTCCGCCCCTTGCACTCGGGCAGACCCCATAGCCCCCAGCACCTCCTACCCAAGTCCTGCCTGTTCCAGTTGGGAACCCCTGACAGGTCCTTCCCCAGGCCCCCCAGACGAGCCCATCCTGCAGAGCCCAAGCCCCCCTCCCTCACCTCTAGCCCCTGTGCCCCAGCATTTAGATCTTAGCCTAGCTGTGGCTACCCGGGTCCCCATTCCTGGGGCAGCTGGAGGGTCTGGGGATAGGAGGCTGGAAGAGGCCCTGGGGGCCTTGATGGCTGCCCTGGATGACTATCGTGGCCAGTTTCCTGAGCTGCAGGGCCTGGAGCAGGAGGTGACCCGGCTGGAGAGTCTGCTCATGGTAAGGCGGGCCAGGTGGGCTGCAGCAGCACAGGGAGGGCAGCCCGGCAGTGGGCAGTGGCACTGACTCTCTTCACAACTCCAGCAGAGACAAGGCCTGACTCGCAGCCGGGCCTCCAGCCTTAGTATCACCGTGGAACATGCTCTGGAGAGCTTCAGCTTCCTCAATGAGGATGAAGATGAAGACATGGATGGCCCTGGAGACAGGTGAGGGGAGCCAGATAAGAGGGAAGAGGTAAGGTGAGCACCAGGTCAGGGAGAAAGGCCAGGACGGGGAACAGGTGAGGTGGGGCCAGGTGGAGCACACAAGGAGAGCAGCAAGACTGGAGGTGGGCGGGAGGGGGCGGGCGGTTTGCCAGCGGACACATCTGTATTCACCCCACCCCACCACCCTGTGTAGTCCTCATGTGTCCTTGATGTCTGTTTCTAACCCCATCTGTGTCCCCAGTGCTTCTGACCTCCCTCCTTATGGTCCCTGCAATGCCTGCCTCTCCTGCGGGGCCCCATCAGCTCACGATCCTCCAGCTCCACCTCTTTCCCCTGGCCTCACCTTGGATCTACCCTCTGAACAAGCCCTTTCAGTGCCTACGCATGCGTCCTGGGTCCCCCAGCATCAACCCCCTGTGTCTCAGCCCCGGCTTTCCCAGAGAACCCTGCCCCATCGCTCCCTGTCCCAGAGGGGCCTTTGCCAGATCCCAGCTGAGGGTTGTGCCCAGCCCCTCCTCCCTCTGCTGCTGCCCGGGTTAGGGCCCTGTGCCCTGCACTCTTTGGGCCATAACTCCTTGCAGTCCACATTGTGTAGCCCATCCCGCCTGCACCCCTACTCCCATCTGTCCCAGCCCCAGAGGTCCCGGCGGTTGTAGGTAGAGACGGCAAAAGGCAGACAGACCCTGGAGATCCCCACTACCACCTGCTGGTCTCGTCCCTTCCTCCTTCCAGAAGTCCTCCATGAACTTACCCATTGTCTCTGCTGTCTGCGCACATTGTCTGTTCTTCCATTGTGGGGATAGGGTGACCTTAATAAAAATACACTGGTGACCACATAGTGATGCGTGCTCCTGGGGTGGTTGACCCCATTTTTCTCTCAGGCCCCCAAACAGCCTGGAGCCTGGGGCTGAGGACAGCCTCGACTTACCCAGTGCCCGCCCCCTCAGCACGGAGTGTCCAGCTCTGGACGCTGCCTTGGTCCAGCACCTGTACCACTGCAGCCGCCTCCTGCTGGTGAGGCTAGTGGTATTCCCCACACCCTCCTTTTGTAGCCCCTTATCCCAGGGAGCCCTGCACTTCAATCCCAGCCGGCCATGCCTCCTCTGACTTCCACTCCCCACCGCCCCAGGGCCCTAGCATTGGGCTCTTGCTGAGTGGAACACCTCCCATTCTCTGGCTGCCCCGCCTCTCCCTGCATGCTGGGACGTGTAGTCCCTGGGCTCCACCCTCCCCAGTCTTTGTCCTGACATCTTAGTTGCCTGGCCACCCCTATTCTCCAGAAACTGGGCACCTTTGGGCCCTTGCGCTGCCAGGAGGCATGGGCCCTGGAGCGGCTGCTGAGGGAGGCCAGAGTGCTGGAGGCCGTGTGCGAGCTTAGCAGGCGATGGGAAATCCCTGCCACCTCTGCCCAGGAAGGTAAAGGCCCTGTCTGCCCGGAAGCTCCTCCCTTACCCAGCCCCCCCTACATGCCCGCCCACCTGCTCAGTTGCTGATGCTCGTCTGCACCTCCTCACAGTGGTGCAGTTCTCAGCCTCCCGGCCCGGCTTCCTGGCCTTCTGGGACCAGTGCACAGAGGGACTCAGCCCCTTCATCTGCCCTGTGGAGCGAGTGCACCTCACCTTCTGCGATCAGTACAGTGCCCGTCTCTCCCTGCGCCAGCCGGGCCTAGCTGAGGCTGGTGAGTGGGCTGCCTCCCTGCCCCTTCTGCCCTCCCTTCTCAGATCCCCAGTGGTGGGACCTTGGGAAAAGCCAGGTTAGCCCACAGACCTGCTGAGCTGAGCACTAGGAAGAGCATTCTTCCCTATAAGGGCCTGGGTCCATCCCAACCTGAGGCCTGGGGCACTGCCTCCCACAGTGTGTGTCAAGTTCCTGGAGGATGCCCTGGGGCAGAAGCTGCCCAGGAGGCCCCAGCCAGGCCCTGGAGAGCAGTTCACCGTCTTCCAGTTCTGGAGTTACGTGGAAGCCTTGGAGAGCCCCTCTATGGAGGCCTATGTGACTGAAACCGCTGAGGAGGGTGAGCCAGCAGCCCTGATCACGAAGAGGCCTGACCCTGTGGGTGGGTCTGAAGGTGTGGGTAAGAGCAGGAGTGCACAAAAGACCCCACCCCAGGAGGCCCCCACCTTGTCCCACCCGTCCCTTTCTTGCAGTGTTACTGGTGCGGAATTTGAACTCGGATGACCAAGCTGTTGTGCTGAAGGCCCTGAGGTTGGCGCCTGAGGGGCGGCTGCGAAGGGATGGGCTTCGGGCCCTCAGCTCCCTGCTGGTCCATGGCAACAACAAGGTCATGGCTGCGGTCAGCACCCAGCTCCGGAGCCTGTCCCTGGGCCCTGTCTTTCGGGAACGGGTGAGAGTCAGGCAGGCCTTCCTTGAGTTAAAGGCTGGGGCCCTGGGCTCCCAGTGTCTGGCTAAGTCTGCCCTCCCACTCTCATCCAGGCCCTACTCTGCTTCCTGGACCAGCTCGAGGATGAGGATGTACAGACGAGAGTGGCTGGCTGCCTGGCCCTGGGCTGCATTAAGGTGACCCCTGCCAGCCCATCCCCCGCTTCACAGCCCTTGCACCTCCCTCAGCCCTGGGCCTCTCCCCACTGTTCCACTGCGCCCACCTCGATGTTCTCTCCCCTGGTAGGCTCCTGAGGGCATCGAGCCCCTGGTGTACCTGTGCCAGACGGACACAGAAGCCGTGAGAGAGGCTGCTCGGCAGAGCCTGCAGCAGTGTGGTGAGGCTAGGAGACGGGGGATACGGGGGTCAGGTCGAGTTCGGGAATGTTTTGGCTGCTGGGAGTTGGGAGTGAGATGGAGTCAGGGCTGGGGGGGCCGAGGTGGGGCTAGGATCACTCCTGACCCCGTCCTTACCTATTACAGGGGAAGAGGGGCAGTCTGCCCACCGACGGCTGGAGGAGTCCCTGGACGCCCTGCCCCGCATCTTTGGGCCTGGGAGCATGGCCAGCACGGCATTCTGAATTCCCTGCCCACTGGCTCCCAGTGCCCTTTCCCCTTGCTTTCAGGGCTTACCAGGCACTGGCAGGGAGGGTGAGGGCTGGCTCCAGACACCTCTCCCCCACAGATTCCCATCCACGAAAATCTAATATATTCTTCCGTCGCCCTCGGGTTGGTAGAGTCAGTGCCTGCAGTCCAGTGCCTCCCAGCCTCGGCTCAGCACACTTGCCACAAAATCAGTGTCCCACCGCATCCCTTGGTTTTATATTTTATTTACAGAGTTTTACAGAAAATAAAAAAGCAAAATGCCTTTCCTACATGGCCTGGCCTGGTGTGCCTCTGACCTTCTGCTCCAGCGCCCCTGGCTATGGCCCTTCCTGACACTAGTGTATCTGCACTCCCAGCTGTGACAATGGCCTGTGCTTTGGCCCTGGAAATTCAGGTAGAAGAAAGCCCAGAGGCTGGAACTGGGGTTGGAAAAGAGAGCAGAACAAGAGGGTGGTAGGGTGTTGCTGAGGAGGTCCAGTCTGGAGACTGGGGGCGCCTGGAAGCTATGGGCCCAGGCTGGAGCCAAACTGTGGGGTTGGCCTAGGGAAAGCCCAGAGGTGCCAGTCCTGGTTATGGCTCCCTAGCAGCTAGCTCCAGGTGGCCTGGATGCGGAGGAAGCAGACGGCAAAAAGCATGGTGAGAGCTGGAGCTTCTGGCCAGAAGGGGGCAGCAGAACCCCGTCAGGGAGCTCCAGGCGTCTGCGTCTTGCCTCCCTCTGCCTCGGGAGCTTCCTACCAAGGTGGCTGAGCAGAGAGCAAGGAGTTCCTTGAGAGCAGGTTAGGAAGAAAGAGGAGATTCTTGCAGAGGGGAAGAGCTGGGGCCTGGGAGGCAGGAAACGCGGATAGCTGCCCCCATGACCCGAAACAGCAAGTCTCTTCTCTCCCCAAGCTGCCTCTCCTCTCTGTAATAACAAACCTGACTCAACCCTGAGCCCCCACCCCCGACAGCGGGCCGACTGCCGCTTCAGGAAGCAGGGCTCCAGGGAGAGGGCTCGCCTCTTCCCAGGGCTGCCTGGCACGTGAGTGTGTTAACCCCAGAAGGTTAAGAATTCTATGGGGGGGTGGGGGGGCGGGGATGGGATTTCAGGGTGGCAGGCCTGTTCCAAAGAGGGCCTGAGGGAGGCCCACACCCAAGGCTGGACAAACAGGCTCTCTACCCTTCCCCTCTCTCTCCAGAGCTTTCATTGTTGTCCAGGGGCAAGGAAAACGGGCCCTCCCTACTACCTGAGCTCACTCTGGTATCTCAGTGCCCGTGGTGTCAGCACAGCAGTGGGATACGCTGGGGAAAGTGTGTGCCTGCACTCAAGAGGAGCCAATGAGGTGCCAACAGCCCCCCGGATGGGGCGGGAGGGGTGACCCAGATCCCCGGGGAGCTCTGCTCCCCAGTATTTTAGAGCTGTGTTTGAGGAGGTTTGGCTGGGCCTTCAACCACCTGCTGGGGAAGCCAAGCTGAGCAGAAAAACGGCCAACAGGAAGGCACACAGGAAACACCTGTGTGTGGATGCAGGTGGCTCATTCCAGGGGGTGGGGGTGGGGGCAGGCAGACAGCCCTCAGCACATTGGCACAGCCCTGTCCTCCCTCTGTAACTATGAAGGGTGGCATGGAGGGGATGGGGGATGGTGTGTAGCTCAGCTTTTTAGGTGGTCGGCTGGGGTGGAGGGGATGGAGAAAGCAAACAAGTGATGGAGCCCAAACCAGCACCCAAAGTTGGCTGCAGCTTGGGCCTGCCCCCAGGGGCCGCTGCAGGAAGGTTTCAGTTCCAGAACCACCCCAAGAAGTCCCTCAGACCTCAGGCCCCACAAGAGGCCCCCTGGTAGGGCAGGACTGTCCATCTGGATTCAAAGCGTGCGTAGCCTGTGCGGTAGGAAAAGAGGAAGTGACCACTGGCTGACCAGGTCCTGGGAAAGTGCAGACAGGGTTGACTGGGCCATCACGAGCTCACAGCTCAATCCACAGGAGAGGACAGGGCCTGGGTAAAAAGTAGAGGATGGAAAAATATCCCAGCCAGAGGTCAAATGGGGCTGTCACCAAAAATCTGAGTGGCCTGCTTTCCAGTGCTGAGAAGGGAAAGGAGAGTAAGACTAGAGCCTGGTATTCAGCTCTAGCTGAGGGTGGGTGTGAGGGTCAGGAGCCAGAATGAGGACACTGTGAACAAAGCCAGGTACAGGTGACACTCTGTCAAGGCCAAGGCAAAAAGAGCCTCAGGCCTTTGTCGCATCAAGCCTACCTAGCTCAGGCTTATGTGGATCAACCCCAGAACAGCCACTCAGACCCTCTCCATCAATGCGTTGAGGTCAGGCCGAATAGTCTACATCTAGGCCCATGCCTGTGAGATCGTGGGGGGCAGGGAGAGCCCATCCTCCCTCCCCCAAAACACACACAGCCTCACAAGTGCTTCCCACAGGACGCTCCCCCCACCTCCTACCCTAGCGTTACACAGGTTCAAAGAGGCACTCATTCCTGCTGCCCCAGGCAATGGGAGTGGGGGGCTGGTGACGCCATCAGGAGTCAAAGGCCCTAGCGCAGGGAAAGCCTATGCTCAGCTGTCCTGTGGGGCCTGTGCCAGCCTCTGTGAGGGGACAGAGGAAGTGGGATACACTGAGGAGTGCCCCAGCAATCAAGGCCATCAAGGCCACAACCATGCCTTAGCCATCATCGTTAGGCCTCTCCCCGGACAAAATATAAATGTGCATTCCAAAGAAGGGACCAGGCTGAGGCAGTCCAGGATACAGTTTATTGTATTGGTGATCACTGGGGCCTCCCCTTTCTCCTCTCCTTTCATCTAATCTTACCTTTTCTCCTCTCTCCCACTCTTCTTCCTCATGTTTTCAAAGCTGTAGAGAACCAAAAACAGAAGAAAGAAAAAAAGGCACGTTTGTGAAGGCAAAGAAGCAGATGGGTTGGCACGTGGGAAGAGGACTGCTTCTTTGTCTCACCCACAGAGTGGGGGTGCCTTCCTTGTGTGTTTCTGTGCATGGTGCGTGGGTACAATTTGCTGAACCCTAGGCATATGACATGCTCCCTCCCCCTCCCCCAACCCCCACCCCCGACAGCCCTGGAGTGTCCTGTTCAGGCCATGCACCTGCTGTGGCTCAGCTGCCAGACCCACATCTTTTGGGCCTGGGTCATACAGAAGGATGAGGTTGGTAAGGACTCCAGGGCCTATATAAATAGCTATGGAAAAAAAGTCTATCGACTGTCATTAAGTCTATAAGACTGTCATTGGCCTGCAAAAGAGGGGCCTCTGTTTTCAGAAGGTTGCAATGTAGCGGTAGCCACATTTGAGTTTGAGTTTGAGGTCAACGGTCAGGTCTCACTTGTCTCTGAATATACCCAGGGCATATGGACTCACAGTAAACGCTGACTTAGGGGCACGTGGGTTAGTCAGTCTGTTAAGCATCTGCCTTTGGCTCAGGTCACGGTCCTAGGATCAAGCCTGGGGCTCCCTGCTCAGCGAGGAGTCTGCTTCTCCCTCTGCCCTTCCCCCTGCTCGTGCTCCCTTTCCCTCTCTTTCCCTCTCAAATAAATAAATACAACCCTTAAAAAAAAAAAAAGCTGACTTAGAGCCACTGAGTAAGTAGCAGAATTGCTATGGCTCACATCTACTTTTCTAGCTACGTCCTCTGAATCTCCTCACAGCCTCCTCTGCCACCTCCTCTTCAAGCATCCCCTCACAAACGTCACTCCACAGGGTTCCATTCCAGGCCCTTTCCTGTTCTCCCTTGAAACACATTCCCTGAACCACCTCATCTCCTTCTCCGGTTCCCATCTATATGCTAAGCCTGCGTGCCAGTGATTCACACGGCTCTCTCCTCACTCCCATATCCAACTGCTGACTGGACACCTCCTGTGGAATATAGCCAAGATGTTTCCAGCTCAGCGTGCCCAAAATCAAACTCAGTGTCCCAAAACCTGTTTCTCCTCCAGGTCTCTTGAGGTTACCGACTACGCAGCCACACAGTGGCCTCATCCTTGACTCTTTCCTCTGTCCTCTTATCCCAGCCATCAGAATCCTCTCAAGTAAATGCCCTAAATATTTCTAAATTCTGTCCACTCCCTTGGGCATCCCTCAGACCTGGGACGTGTTGACCTCCCTCTGCGACATTAAAACTGCCCCCTTACAGGCTTCCTTCCTCTGGTCTTATCCTTCTTCCATCCATTCTCCATGGTTCATCAGAGTGATTTCTAAAACCCACCACGTAGGCTTTCTTCTAGGGAAAAGTCTGGGCACCTCCACCTGGGCACAAAGCCAGGCTCACATACGCCTCCTAACTTCTCACTCTCCCTGGAGCCTTACCAAACCTCTCGCAGGGCTTGCTTGCCTCTCATGGTACATGCTTCCCACCTCATCTTGCCCTGTTAATGCCCGTTCGCCTGAATAGGCTTCAACCTAGACATCACAGACTTCTTCAGGAGCTGCTCCTCCACTACACTCCTGCCAGAGGAGCCTGCACTTGCCCTAGTCTAGTACTAATCACACCCCATTGCAAGTGCTTATTTATTTTGTATCCTGCACTACGTGTATATATATTAGCATAAGCATTTGCTGACTATTCTACTGAGGTAACAGGCACCACCCAAAATATTTCGAGTATGAAAGTACCACGTTTAATGCAGGGGTGTCTGGGTGGCTCAGTCGGTTAAGCCTCTGCCTTCACCCCAGGTCATCATTCCAGAGTCCTGGGATCGAGTCCCACATCGGGCTCCTTGATCAGCAGGGAGCCTGCTTCTCCCTCTGCCTGCCACTCTCCCTGATTGTGTTCTCTCTCACACAAATAAATAAAATCTATAAAAAGAAAGAAAGAAAAAAAAGCTCCACAAGGGGCCAGAGAGAGCTGTTAGAAATGAGGCTGAAGAGGGGCACCTGGCTGGCTCAGTCAACTCTTGATCTCGGGGTTGTGAGTTCGAGCCCCACATTGGGTGTAGGGATTACTTAAAATCTTTAAAAAATGAGGCTGAAGAGATGAGCAGGGGCTTGTCATAGGGCCTTGTGGAGTGGCTGTAGGGCTTGGAATTTACCCCCAGGGCACCGGAGACCCATCTGTGGGCTTGAAGCAGGGGAATTTTATGATGACATTTAGTCTTCAGAAAGGTCATTTTAGCAGTCGCGTGGAGAGAGGAGGCATCTGGAGGCATAGTTAAGAGAAACGATAGCAGCCGGGGCCGGATGGAGGCAGTGGGGATGGAGAGGCTAGTGAGGAGATGTTCCAAAAGCAGAATGGAAAAACCGTTTGGTGATGATAGGATGTGGGAGGTGAGAGAGTGAGGCCCAAGTTTCTGGTCTGGCAGTGGCTGGATGGTGATATCTCCCACTAAAAAGAGAGAGCTCTTGTAACAGAAGCAGGTTGGGAGGCAAGTAACAAGGCAGCTAAGGTGACGGGAGTTTTCCAGGAGGAAGTAACCAGAAAGAAGCTGGAAATGTAGATCCGGGGCAAGAGAAGGGCATGGGCTGGAGGCAGAAGCTTGAGAATCATCCTTGTTTTACTGTTAAGTCTTACGTGACTACTGTGATGTTCAGTGATCAATCTGTTCCCCCCACACCTGCAGTCATACCTTATACTTGCCTCTCCATCCTTGACTTTCAGCTACTAATGCTCATGAAGTTTAGTCTGGCCTCTACAGGCTAAGACAAAACAAAGCACTTGAGGGCTGGGGACAGCATCTCTCTTCAGTATTACCCAGCATGGGCATTGATCAGGCACTTACTCAGAACACACTTCTAGATTAAAAATTCATCCGTCCAAACACTTCTGCTACTTGCCTTCCAAATGCCTGAAATTTTTACCATTAAAGCCCTTCCTTTGAGTTAAGGCAGTAGTGTCCAACTTTTCTAGGGGCAGAAACCGTTTCCTCCTCTAAACAAATCCTACAACATTTAGGGATGTGGGAGAGTCTGGGGGGAGCAGAGAAGCACAGAGCCTGCCTGATAAACCTCCTTTCCCCTACCTCTTGCCCTTCCAAGGCAAACTCTGAGCTAAAGCATCATCTCTAGAGGATCCCTATAAAAATGGAAATGTTATCTGACAGTGAGGACCTCTGAGTAGCCACTGAAAGAATTGCAAGAGAGGGGATGGGGCTGGAAGATCTAAGCACTAATTCTGGTTTTTCCAACAAGTTACTGGATGACTGAGCAAGTCATATTTCTTGAGTTTAAGACAAAACTGTGTCTGGCTCTTCAAACAGAGCTGTGAACATCAATTGAAAGGGCAGACATGAAGATGTTTTGCAAAATGAAAGACATACAGATGAGGGGTGCCTGGGTGACTCAGTCGGTTGACCGTCTGCCTTTGGCTCAGGTCATGATACCAGAGTCCTGGGATCGAGTCCCACATCAAGCTCCTTGCTCACCTGGGAGCCTGCTTCTCCCTCTGCCTCTGCCCCATCCCCCTGCTTGTGCTCTCTCTCTCTCTCTCTCTCTCTCTCTCAAACAAATAAACCTTAAAAAAAAAAAAAGACCTATAGATGAGATGGATTATTAAAAGGTGATCAATGCATGCCTGAAAAATGCAGGTAAGAGCACAGAAGACAAAAGAGCACATCCCCCGATGTGGGATGTAGGTCTAGGTAAAGTCCTTTAGACTCTAGAAAACAGTAATTTGAACTAAGAGGTAAAAAATAAACACGGCTTTTTACAGGGGTCTCAAGAAAGTATACACCAGGGCGCCTGGGTGGCTCAGTGGGTTAAAGCCTCTGCTTTCGGCTCAGGTCATGATCTCAGCATCCTGGGATCGAGGCCCGCGTCGGGCTCTCTGCTCAGCGGGGAGCCTGCTTCCTCCTCTCCCTGTCTCTCTGCCTGCCTCTCTGCCTACTTGTAATCTCTCTCTGTGTGTCAAATAAATAAATAAAAATCTTTAAAAAAAAAAAAAAAAGAAAGAAAGTATACACCAGTAAAGAAAAAAATCCTTGTGGTCTGGGTAGGAGATGATATGAAGGGGCAGATCTTTAAAATGTTAGGAGAAACGGTTGCCCTTGACACTAAAACTTTCCAAATGTCTTGTAAGGTTTAGTATCCAAAAAAAAAAAGTTGAGTCTGACTACTCTACACCCTAGCCCAATGGTGTAGAATGACTTGCTGTCCCCCAACATTCTTGTGCCCTTTTATGCTCTTGATTACCACACAGTTGAAATGAGATACTCCTAGAAAATGATTTACTCCTTTATAAATTCATTTCTTCCTGTTATAACCATTATCGCAATAATTGTTTTTGTCTTATTTTGTTTTGGTCTGGTTTTTTTTTAACCAGTCTGAGCAGTTAAACTTTGAGTTCAAGGACAGGAAACACATTTTCAGTCCTTTCATATCTCCAGTGCCTAGAACAACAAGTATTCAATAAATGTTTGCTAAATTGGATTATATCTCACATAACAGATACAGACACAACAGGGGTATTCAGGTGTAACTTTAGGTCTTACCTCCAAAGTGGGCAAGAAGATTCCTGCCCATTTTTACTTAGAAAATTAACACCTCTCCTCTATTGTTGATTTTCTTATTTAAAGAGTTTTAAAAAACCACACACAAATGATCATAATAATCGCAGACTTTACATGGGACAACAGGGGGAACCAAGGAATATCTTGGAAATAGAGTTGTTTCCTGAGAATTACAGCGCAAAGTATACCTTTCCGAGAAAGAATGGCTCTCAGACCAAGGAAAGCCTAGTCAGTAATTGATTCTGCTAATGAATCTAGAAACACCGTGTCCACCAGAAGGATAATTTGGGAGTGAAGGTAGGTAACAAGAAGCATAAAAATAAAATAATAATGGTTTACATTTTTTGTAAGATTACTGGAAGATCTAGAAGGTCTAGAATTATGCCAAGAACTTTACTTGCATTTTCTTATTTAATCCTGTGTCAAGTATAATTATCATCCTATCTTATAGAGAAGAAATCTGCAGTTGTTATAATTCACCCAAGATCACACAACTAATAAAGAGCCAAGGTAAGACTCAAATCCTGGACAGTCTGACTCTAGCATCCAGAGAGGATGATATTAAACATTTAAGTTATATAATTTACATCTCTTAATCTAATTAACTGCTCACCAAGCTTTCTAGTAATTTGGCTTCCCAAGAGGCTCTCCTGTAGGGAAAAAAGATGCCTTTTGCCAGCACCAGGACACTGGCCCACTTGCCAGTTAGTAAAGCAGCACTCTGCTTATCCATCAAACTCCTGTGAACCTGACAAGTCCCTAAGGAAGGAATACACTCTTAGGATACAGACTACATTTCTCATCCTGCCTGTGAAGCTGAGCACCAGATCCTGGAACGTGGTGACTTCACTAATGCCACGTAGTAAACCAACAGCCCCAGCTGATAATGCCCTGAACTCCTGAGGCCTACGAACCTTAGAGTTCATGAGAAGAATTCTTCCTTAAATCACAGAGTGGTTTTAAATCACCACAGTTCTCATTGGTGAGGTACTCCGGAGTAGTACTGCAAGGAACAAATCTGTCCTTATTTTTATCATCCCAGTGGTTTCACGGGCTCTCCTCATATTGCTTTTCACTCAGCTTGTTTCTGTCCAGCCTGAAACATCCTATCCTTTTGGCTTGGCTCTCCGTTTCTTGGTCTTTGCAGCGATACCATGAAGTAGGACATATCCCTGTTTCCTACAAGAAGAAAACACTTCCTCTCGTTCCTTTCTAGTGATCCTCCGCATTTTCTCAACCCTGGGTCAGAACAGCACCTGGGATCTTTGTCTTCAGAAAGCAGGCTCCAAGTCCACTTGGACCCCACTCTTGGCTTCTAACTGATGCCTCAGAGGTCATAAAATTGATACGTTTTTTTTTCTTTTTAAAGATTTATTTATTAGAGAGAGTGCGAGCACACATGGGGGGGGGCAGAGAATCTTCAAGGAGACTTTCCACTGAGCGCTGAGCAGAGAGCCCCATGCAGGCTTGATCTTGCAACTCATGAGATCACCACCTGAGCGGAAACCAAGAGCCAGATGCCCAACCGACTGAGCCACCCAGACCCCTAAAGATTTTAGGGCTCCAACTTAGAACCCTGAGATCAAGAGTTGCATGCTCTACTGACTGAGCCAACCTGGTGACTTGATATAATTGTTATAAATATAGTTGTCTCAGGCTGCTATAGCAAAATACCACTGACTGGGTAGCTTATAAACAACAAATTTACTGCTCACAGTTCTGGAGGTTCCATAGTCCAAGATCAAGGTACCAACATGATTGCATTCTGATGAAGGCCCTCTTCTTGGTTCATAGCCATTGCCTTCTGGCTGTGTCCTTAACATGGTGGAAGGGACCAGGGATCTCTATGCAGCCTCTTTTAAAAGGCATTTATCCTATTTGCGAGGGTTCCACCCTCATCACTTAGGTATCTCCTAAAGATCCCACCTACTAATAACATCACATTGAGCATTAGGATTTCAAATATGAATTTTGAGAGGGACACAAATATTCAGGCCATAGCAACTGTATCTCTGTAAATATAGTTGAACTTTTTCCATCTAAATACACTAACTTATATTTGCTCATATTAAAACTTTAGAAGACATTCTTATAGCTTACTCTTTTTTTTTAAATTAACATTTAATGTATTATTTGCCCGAGGGGTGCAGGTCTGTGAATCATCAGTCTTACATCTTTCACAGCACTCACCATAGCACATATCCTCCCCAATGTCCATAACCCAGCCACCCTATCCCTACCCCCATCCCCAGCAAACCCATAGTTTGTTTCATGAGATTGATTGTCTTATGGTTTGTCACCCTCCCGATCCCATATTTCATTTTTCCCTCCTTACCCCCCATGATCCCCCGCCCTGCCTCTCAAATTCCTCATATCAGATCATATGATAATTGTCTTTCTCTGATTGACTTATTTCACTTAGCATAATACCCTCTAGTTCCATCCACGTCATTGCAAATGGCAAGATTTCGTTTCTTTTGGTGGCTGCATAGTATTCCATTGTATATATATTCCACATCTTCTTTATCCATTCATCTGTTGATGGACATCTAGCTCTTTCCATAGTTTGGCTATTGTGGACATTGCTGCTTTCTTAAAGCTTACTCTTTTTTTTTAATTTTTTTTAATTTTTTTTTAAAGATTTTATTTATTCATTTGACACAGAGATTACAAGTAGGCAGAGAGGCAGGCAGAGAGAGAGGAAAGAGGAGGAAGCAGGCTCCCCGCTGAGCAGAGAGCCCGATGTGGGCCTCGATCCCAGGACCCTGGGATCATGACCTGAGCCGAAGGCAGCGGCTTTAACCCACTGAGCCACCCAGGTGCCCTTAAAGCTTACTCTTAAAGATAAGGACGATGGTTTGAGGTAAAGTCTTACAGAAAGTTTATTAATCAGATTATTAAAGGTGCCAGAAAGAAAAAGAAGTTAAGAATTTAAGCACAAGTCAGCCTTGTTGTTCCTAGTACATAGTTCCTAGGTACACCAGGAGGTGTTTGGGGTGAAGACTGAAGAAAATGCAAGATGCAAATATTCCAGAGGTATCAGGTAATTTCCCCGAAGTTTGCCTTTTCTTTATTTTTGAGTCCTCTGGTGTACATAAGAGACAAATGGGATCATTTGGTTTCTAGAAAAAGGGATCACGCGTAAATTTTTCAAATATTCACACATTTCTAGAATATTAAGTAAGTGATTAATAAGGCAAGTACCTGAGACTGGGAATTAGAAAACTTGGGCCATGGTCTGGAGAAACCAAATTATCTCTTTTCTGCGTGTCTGTATCCAACCAACTGAATATTGCTGGAAAAAAACACATAGTGGGCCAACTGGTTTAACTTTAAATTCATGATTACAAACTTCAAATGGATACCCAATGCTGCCAAGGCAGTCTTACTAGGAAAGTTGTAAGCTTGCTCCCCCCACCCTCACCAGCATTTGCATTGATCTTCACCTTTATTACCCTAACTATCACAGTGGAAGCATCCTGTTCTATCCAAGGTCAGTTATCCCAGGTTCCTTATATCCTCTCATGGATTTTACTCCTATATAGGTCAAGCAAGCCTTCGATCTCCTGTATCACACCCAATGGCACATAAACATGCTCCAGAACCCTACCATGTTTTAAAACATCTCCTCCCTTGACCCTGGATCTTTCCACAGTTATCCCTAAATTTCTTTGCTCCCTTCACAGCAAAACTTCTCATGTTGCCTACATGTGCTCTATTTCTTACTTTTCCATTCATTTGCAACCCATTCTAGTGAGGTCCAAATCTCTTGATTTACTGCCATGAATCAAGCCAAATTCGCCAGTGACATTCTCCATTGAATTCCAAGGTGACCAATCCAACTGCCATGTCTCTGGCCCAAGTTGACCTCTCAGCAGCACTAGACACAGTTGACCACCCCCCCTACCTAAACGTTCTCTGCCCTTGGATTCCAAATTCAACATGCTTGTGGATTTCTTTCTGTCTTCCTTGGTGCCCCCTTTCAGTTTCCTTCTCCATTATCCTACTTCTAAATGCTGGAATGTCTAGGATCTGGCCTTGGAATTTCTCTTCACTCTTTTCTCCAAGTGACAGCCGAAACATATATATGCTTTTATCAGCTCATGCAATTTAAAAACACCTGATTGAGTTGCTAACACCTAAGTACCTGAAGATTTTACCTTACAAAAATCTAGATTTCTGATTCCCTTTTTCAACAAAACCCCCAGAAAATCTGTCAATATTGGCCTGGCATCCTCATAATGGAACAATTAGCTGAATGGAGGAGAAACTGTCTCCTTGATGCTGGGTCCGTTTGTTACCCGTGACATCTAAGGTATGGGAGTTACAGAATACAGTCCTGAGTCAGATTCCCTTAAGTACCAAAGGCGCTCCCTGGGTCACCAGAAAATCTTCCAGTCTGCGGTGGGTGAACTTCGTTGCTGGTTGGGTAGAATCCACAGGTGCATCCTGGGGAGGGGAGGGCCGAGCACACTTTAGGGGGCTGAAGGGCACCACCCACAGAGAACTTAGCTCTCAAACAGAGATAAGAAACGTAGGTTTTAAAATACAGCATTATATCACGCCAAATACGAAGTCCTTTCGGCAAAAGACCGGCATGGTCGTGTATAAGCATCAAATCTGGTCTTCTGTTTCCCTTTCTTGGCTGAAGTGGCCTGGTAACACCAAGGGGAAGCCCATGCCCTCTTCCCTTGCACCCCGTTTTAGGAGGCGGAGAGATCCCTTAAAAGCCGCTGGGCAAGGACAGCCCTTCTCGCCCTCGCTCCGCGGGCGCTGTAGAGTTCTGAGGAGCTGGGAGTGTATGGGGACCAAACCGGCCTTAACGCGGTGGCGGGCTGCGGTGCGGAGCTGGGAGGGAGGGTCCGGCCCAGCTGGGGCGGAGACTTGGGCGGGGTCCGGCCCGAGAACCGCCTCAGCCCCACTGCCTAGACCCGCGCGCGCTTCCTCCAAACACCCTCCCTCCCACCCCCAACCCCCCTTTACGGATTCAGGGCGGGAGACTGCGGCTGGAGAACCAGGTCAAACAAGCCTGGGATCCTGTACCGCCCAGAGGCGGCGGCCTCCGCCCAGGAAGCCCCACCCAGCGGGAGCCCGGACGTCGCGGCGCCCGCAGAGCCCACGCGCGACCGGGCGAGGGCGCGGGAGGGCGCGTGCGGCGTGACGCGACTCGCGGCGCGTCCCG
>LNAC01000044.1:5479153-5496978 GCA_002007465.1 Ailurus styani | reverse complement strand
TTTTTTTTTTTTTTTTTTTTTTTTTTTTTTTTTTTTGGTAAGCACTCTCTGTACCCAACTTGGGGCTCAAACCAAGAACCCTGAGATCAGGAGTCATGTGCTCCACCAACTGAACCAACCAGGCATCCCCACTGGGAAGTTTAGAAAAACATTACAGATCCTTTATCTATTAAGCAAATGTCTAAAAAAAAATAAGTTTTATTGGCTTGATAGAATTTATGGAATGCCTCATTTAGTAATGTGACCTCTTAACAAGTATGTTGTTTCTTAACCAGTTTTATCCGTTTTCATCTTGCCCTTATTTTGCTTTTCATTTTATATGTGCATTTATGTATAATTGGTGTTGGTAAAATTATTTGTTTTTCTGTTTTAGAATGGTCACAGATCTGGAGCCAAAGAACAAGATGCACTAGTGGACAGATTGCTAACCAGGGGCTTGAGAGTTCTGTTTTCCCTCCTCAAACTGACTTTGCAGTCACGGAGAGGTAAATGCTCTTTCCATTTCTTGGTCTTGAAAATGGGAGTAGTAAATCCTTTCTGGGGTTGGAGGATTTGCTATATTGTTCTTAGGTATAGGAGATGCAGGACAGTGGGTGACTGAGGGCATACAGGTTTTATAGTTAGAGTCCTTGATTTGGAACCGCACTGCCAAATACTAGCTGAGTGACACTGAGCAAGTTACTTAACTTCTCTATTCCTATGGTCCCCATTTGTGAGAGAACAATACCAGTTACAGGGGATGTTCTTCAAGTTGATGAGAATGTGTGTAAAGCATTAAGTACTGTTAAGAGTGTGTACATAGGAAGACCCCAGGAAATGGTTGTTTTTCTGCAGAAACCCTTGGAATATATTTTTTGACTATTGGCAGATGACCTCAAAAGTCCATTGCCTGTGGCAATTTGAAATTTTGATGGAATCCTGTCCTTGGGGAAATAGATCTTAGATAAAAGTTGTCTTAGTTAACTTGACTTAGCATAGCTGATGGCCCATTTTTGCATCAGTTATAGTCATTATGAATATCTTTTAAAAAACATTTTAAAGTGTCACTTAAAATTTACTGTAACCCACAGTTTGTTATAAAATATAATGGACATCATAGGGAACTTGAAACAGGCCTTATAAGTGTTGAGATCTGCTAGGCTTTGGAATCTCATACACAACAAAGTAGGGTTCTGAATAGGAAAATTATCTCTTCTCAGGCTATCAGAAGGCACATCTTTCTTATCCCCTAGAAGATGTGAAAATGTTTTAAAAATGTGAAAATAGTTTAATTGCACTTGCATAATGACAAAAGAGAGAGGTGGGAATTAGAAATGCTGACATTAGATAAGCTTGTGTGAATGAATCATCTTAGTGACAACTACTAAGATTTTTCTTACAAGCTGTGCCTGGAGCAAATAGAGAGGAGGAAGGGAACAGGAGTGAAAGCTCTACTATTCTTCACATGTCCATTTTCCATAGGCAGCTTGGTACATTGATAAATGGGAAGGAGAAGGTCTATGTGCTAGTATTCTGTCACTCCAGAAATAATTTGTACCCTGCAGGGTTTTTTTTTAGGAGTGTTGACACAGAGTACATACTAATGAGCGCTAAAAAGAAAAACAATACTAATTTGAAAAGCTGTTGAGAAAACTAGCTGTAAGAGTTTGGGGAATGGGGTTGTAGGAACATGTTGGTCACTTCTAAGTGTTATGGCTATTTAATTGTTTAGATCCCTGTTTCTCAAACTGGGATATGAATACCCTTAGGGTACAAAGTGGTATGATTCCGGGGTACTTGAAGTCACAAGATAAACATGACCCATCTTCTTGGAGCTTCAATTGTGCTCATTGAGGGGGCGGTGAGTTAAGTAATTTGACTGGTAAGTAATTTTTAAATTTTTACATTAAGACAAATACATATTTTAGGATCAGAATAGGAACTCTGTATGACTGAGATAACACAGGTTTTCAACAAAGTGGGTCATGAGTACCTGGGAATAAGAATTGCTTTTTGTGGGCGCCTGGGTGGTTCAGTGGGTTAAAGCCTCTGCCTTCGGCTCAGGTCATGATCTCGGGGTCCTGGGATCGAGGCCCACATCGGGCTCTCTACTCAGCAGAGAGCCTGCTTCCTCCTCTCTCTCCCTGCCTCTCTGCCTACTTGTGATCTCTCTCTCTCTCTGTCAAATAAATAAAATCTTAAAAAAAAAAAAAAAAGAATTGCTTTTTGTATAGGTACTATAGTAGAAATACTTTGACTTTAGTATTTGAGAGAAAAAAGCAGTACTTTTAAGCTATAGAACAGCTCTACCATCCAGCTCCTTACTTTGTTCCCTGTAGAATCCTACTGTGGAACATAGATGTTAAATTGTATTAAATGGTTCTTGTTAGCTTGCATGCATGTTCCTGCACATGTCCAACATGCACAAGAGCTCTGCACAGATTGGTAGGCAGTTCTAGATGGCTGGATCAAGTCAGAAATATTAAGACCATTCCAATGACCTAAGAATTAAAATTTTTAAATAAAGCAATGAGCAAAATCAGATCTAAAGTTGTAAATTCTACAAAAGAGAATTTTGAAAGCAAATGTCACATTAACTCAAGTGTAATTAACAATTTATACTGATTTTGTTACTTCCCCCATTCAAGTTGTTAGGTAGTCAGTCATAACAAAATGGCTAAGTCTTAAGCTTGTAGACCTTGTGACTCTTAAGACAGTTATTTAGAAAAATCTAAATTGTTTTGTGTGTTTTAGAATCATTAAGTGTTGTTACTAGTGTATTACCGTTAATATAAGTGGTGCTTAATAATTATATTTTCTATTTTTATAATATCTATTCTTTGAATACAAGTTTTATATTTGAACCTAATTCCTTCTAGATACAATGGACTGTGACTTTCTCTGAAGCATATTTGAATTGGATCAACCAGATATTTAGATGTTCTCTACATATTTATATTGTTTATTGAACACTTGTAATGTCTTCATTCACTTTTTGAACACTTGCCTTTCTACTTTGTGTTGGGCACTGCATTAGGTATTGGGGATTTGAAGATGAATAAGAGAAAGATTGTTTTTCAGAGGGTCTTGAGTATGGGGCAAGAGATCAGTAAATAAGTGTTATTTGAGCTCTGATAAAAGTGTGTTTGGGATGTAGGGAGGATAGTCAGTTACAGGAGTTCATGAAAGATGTTGAGGAAGGCTTTCTGGAAGAGAAACCCTGATGTAGGTATATGAGGAAATTCAAAAGGAGCATAAAATTTTTTTTAATCCTATTAGAGCACTAAGGTTTAGTTAGTGCAGTTTAATAGCTGTAGAGCTTCGGGCAAGTCCATTAGGGGTGATTTTCTTGTGCCCTTTGTCATTGGTAAAATGACAGGCTTATGGCAGTTAAATGTATTGTGGGGTAAAAATATATATGTTTGTAACAGTAACTGTAATGTGCTATGTAGAAGTAAAGTGATGGATCTTTAGAATAGTTGGTCGTTGTATATATTTTGCATTAAGCTACAGTGATTACCACCGGACTACAAAAATTATGTGAACCAAGTAAATTGGGACTTTGTAGATGAGAAGATTACGTCAGTCGAAATCTGTAGAGCAGTAAAGAAATGGATAAGTGAACAGGGCCACACCCCGTGCTGGGAGTGATGTTTGACAACCACAAAAAGAAAAGAATTGAGAATACCACTAACCAGCAAAATGCTTATGAAGTTTTTTTTTAAATATAGTTCACAAAAAGAAATTGTTATGGAATAATAGTAAAAAAAAGAAACTAGGCACATAGCAAGAACTCAGTAAATAATTGAATGAATGTCTAGGAAAAAGACTAAACAGACATTGAAACACTGGTCAAAATAAAATGAAAAACTAATAGAGCAAGGGTGGCTAGGTCTGGGGTAACTTTTCCTGGTTTTCTATAGTTCGTGTAACATCTTAGAGTGCAAATAGATTTTTCCTTTTTTTTTTTTTTAATTACCAAAATTTGGAAATGACCATATTTAATAATGGGGGAGTGATTAAGTATGAATATCTGTATAATAGGATGTTATGCAACCACTGTATTATGTATAGTAAATACATAATAGATAAATCAGATTATCAAATAGTACGTACAAATATGTGTGTGTATAGGAAGGGGACTATGGATATAAACCAGAACGTTTATATACAACCTATTGGGGTGCCTGGGTGGCTCAGTTGGTTAAGTGTCTGCCTGCAGCTTGGGTCATGATCCCAGAGTCCTGGGATCAAGCCCCATGTCAGGCTCCCCACTCAATGGGGAGTCTGCTCTCTCTCCCTTTGCCCTTGCCCCTGCTCATGCGCTGTCTCGCTATTTCTCTTTCTCTCTCTCAAATAAATAAGATCTTTAAAAAAATAAAATAAAATCTATAGATGTATATTCTTGGTTATCTGAGTTTTCTCATATTTATGTGTTTTATATAAAAGGAATCCAATTCAGTAGGAAGTAGTACTGAAAGTAGTATTTTCGGGCGCCTGGGTGGCTCAGTGGGTTTAAGCCTCTGCCTTCGGCTCAGGTCATGATCTCAGGGTCCTGGGATCGAGGCCCGCATTGGGCTCCCTGCTCAGTGGCGTGCCTGCTTCCTCCTCTCCCTGTCTCTCTGCCTGCCTCTCTGCCTACTTGTGATCTCTCTCTCTGTGTCAAATAAATAAATAAAATCTTTTTTTTTAAAGATTTTATTTATTTATTTGACACAGAGAGAGAGAGATTACAAGTTAGTAGGCAGAGAGGCAGGCAGAGAGACAGGGAGAGGAGGAAGCAGGCTCCCCGTTCAGCAAAGAGCCCGATGCGGGCCTCGATCCCAGGACGCTGAGATCACGACCCGAGCTGAAAGCAGAGGCTTCAACCCACTGAGCCACCCAGGTGCCCAATAAATAAAATCTTAAAAAAAAAAAAGAAAGTAGTATTTTCTGATAAATATAATGAAATAATAAAAGGAATTTTTGTCTAGTGAAGTCTAGACTTCTTGAGTGGATTGCCATAACACTTGTAGAAGTGTAGGCAGGAGGGAGGGTACCGGCAGCCATGTATCTGCCCAAGTGTTAGAAGGAATTGAGGTTGCAGAAGCAAGTCTTAGAACTTTCCTCACTTACATTTGGCCTTAAACTTTTTTTGTATCATCTGAATAATGTTTAGTTTTAGTCTTTAGAAGTCTAATAATTGTAGAACTATAGTAAAACCTAAAGAACTCTTTTGTTTTCTTTCCACAGAAATAAACACTATTAACAGTTTAGTGTGTTCCCCTTTGGGTTTTTTCCCTTCACTTTTGTAAATGGGCATGTATAATATTGGTGTTTTGGGTTTTTGTTTGTTTGTTTAGAGAAAGTGGGGGAGAGGGGGAGAGACTCTCAGGCAGGGTTCGCACACAGAGCCCGACACAGGGCTCAGTCTCATGGCTCTTGAGATTATGACCTGAGCTGAAATCAAGAGTCGGACGTTTAACAGACTGAAACACCCAAGCGCCCCCATATAATACAGTTTTATTTTTTTTTATTTTTATTTTTTTTAAAGATTTTATTTATTTATTTCACAGAGGGAGAGAGATCACAAGGAGGCAGAGAGGCAGGCAGAGAGGGGGGGGAAGCAGGCTCCCCACCGAGCAGGGAGCCCGATGCGGGCTTTGATACCAGGACCCTGAGACCATGACCTGAGCCGAAAGCAGAGGCTTTAACCCACTGAGCCACCCAGGCGCCCTATAATACAGTTTTAAAGACAAAATGTGATTGTGCTATGTAAGTATTTTGTAACTACTACATTAAATAAGAACGCATGGGAGAATATGTCAAACAGTACAAAATGTGCAGTGAAAAATAGTAACTTGTTTCCACCTCTGATCCCTCAGTTTTCTTCTCCAGAGGTAATAAATATTAATTTTTCATATAAACTTCCAGAGAAAATTCTACGCATGTATAAACATATGTGTTTGTGTATACTTAAAAAAACAACCACACAGATGGTAGCATACTATACACATAGTTCTGGACATTTGAGCTGTTTTCAGTCTTGCTGTTAGAGTAAGATGTTCTAGTAGATATCCTTGCATCCTGGGCATTTGTACTAGTGTATTCGTAGGATGAATTCAGAGCAGTTTAATTGCTTGTATATTCCTGGAAGAGGGAGTGGCATGCACAAAGGCCCAGAGGCAGGAGGAGTGAAGCCTAAAAATTTCTGGCTACTGAAAGCAGTTTTGTATGATTAGAGCAGAGTAGAGTGTATGGGACTGGATGCAGATCTGCTGATAGGGCCTTAAAGGACCCTTGTAGTCTAGGTGAAAGAGTGTAAACTTCAGCTTACAGGTTTTCACAGGGGAGGTTTCAGAATTGAAGTCTTCTTGCTGGTAATAACTTTCCATCTTAGAAATCTTTGTCCACTGTGTGAAAAATGATGGTAAGGAAGCAAGAGGGGAAGCAGAGAAACTAGTTGAGAGGCCATCGCATCCATCCAGGCGAGATGTTATACCTGCCTGGCTTAAGATAATGGATCTCACCAGAAATGATATTTGTATAGTCTTTTGTTGTTGTTACATTTTGTTAAACTAAATTGGAATCCTATCCTGCATTCTCTTCTGTAATCTTTCTTCGTGTTATATGCTATGAACATTTTCCCCATTAGATGCCATATGTTATTTCAAATTACTAGGAATGTACTTCCTTATTGCTGATTGTTAAGGTTTCTTTTTTTTTTTTTTTTTTTTTTAAAGATTTTATTTATTCATTTGACACAGAGAGAGAGATTACAAGCAGGCAGAGAGGCAGGCAGAGAGAGAGGAGAGAGGAGGAAGCAGGCTCCCTGCCGAGCAGAGAGCCCGATGTGGGCCTCGATCCCAGGACCCTGGGATCATGACCTGAGCCGAAGGCAGCGGCTTTAACCCACTGAGCCACCCAGGCGCCCTGATTGTTAAGGTTTCTAACCTGTTCCTTTGGGGATAAGTCTCTTGGTTTTGGCCCTCACTTTTTTTGTTTTGCTTCTAATACTTTATCTCTCCTCTTCCCCATTGTTTGAATTATTTCTAATATAGGACTAAATGGACTTTGAGTAAGAGCCACATTAATTGTATATTTGAGTGCATAGATTTTGAGATGTCTAATAACTACTCCGAGTCCTTTTTTGATTCTTTTCTTGACTGTTCTTAGTAGTAGGTATTTGGTGATTTAGTGACTTTCAGATAAGGGTGCATCTTAGCTAATGGCTGTTGATTACCCTATCGAGTATATAGCTATGGCTTTAAGCATTTTTCACACTAAAATTAAATCCCCTGTTTCTTATTTTGAAGGAAGGAAGATGCCTCTCCAACAAGAAAGGTAGCAAATAGAGTCCTAAAATGTCCTACATTGGTAAGGGCTTTTGAAGAGCAGATGTCTTGATGTTCTATGTGCAGGGAGAGTTGGTGGGAGGGGAGGTTGGTATACAAACAGTGATTATATCTTGACTTTGAGCAGCCTTTATAGCTTAAAACATACACTAATTGAGGGAGGAAAGAGCCAGTCTGGTAGATTGTATCTAATGTTTGTGGTGTTTTTGCCTAACACAAAGATTCCTCATTAAATTTCCTGGACTTCAGGAGTGCCTGGGTGGCTCAGTTGGTTAAGCATCTGACTCTTGGTTTTGGCTCAGGTCATGATCTCAGGGTCCTGAGATCGAGCCCTGCATGGGGCCCCTTGGTGAGCATGGTATCTGCTTAAGGTCCTCTCTCTCCCTTTCCCTCTGCCTCTCCCTCCCTTAAAAAATTTCCTGGACTTCAGATGTAAATGCCACTTAGTAGAGTGGTGCGCATTAGCCATCTTCCTCTAAATTGATACTAGAGACTTCTTCCTGATTCTTCGTTTATAGGCAGGTGGACTGTGAAGCTAAGGAACTACCTTTGGCTCCATCCTTTTTTGTGCACCTTTGCTGTATGCATTTGTTAAAATTTCCTCTCTGACTTTTTTAGCTAGGAAGTGGGGGTACTTGTTCTGTTCTTACCTTCAAGGATGAATTTAACTGATAACTTAAAAAAAAAGTGTAGAATGTTAAACTCAGATGAAATTATAAGTCATCTGGCAATCTCTTCATTTTACAGAAAACAGACTTGAGAGACAAAGTGATTTTCCTGAGGTCATAGACCTAGGATAAGTGCTTCTACCTTTTTTTATTTTTCCCCATACTGGCTCTGAATAGTCTCTGGGTTTCACAGAATATCCTACTGCATTTGGTTCTGTAGCTAATTATCAAATATATATTCATTTTTTTCAGATCTCTTTTGCCAGAAATATAAATCCATGTATCTCTGTAAGGAAAAACAGTGTGAAGGGCGCCTGGGTAGCTCAGTTGTTAAGCGTCTGCCTTTGGCTCAGGTTATGATCCCAGAGTCCTCCATCGGGCTCCCTGCTCCGTGGCAAGCTTGTTCCCCCTCTCCTGTTATGTCCCTCTCTGTCAAAAAAAAAAAAATCTTTGAAAAAAGAAAAAACAGCGTGAAGACTGTACTTTGTTACTACCCTTTAGTATAGTATACCTGTGCACTAGTACACGTTAGGTTTTTAGTATGTGTCAGAATTTTTTTTTTAATATTGTCACCGACTTTAAAGGCTGTCCATGTATAAATGCAGTTATTAGACTCTTTAGACTCTGGCCGTCACTAACGCTAAACCTTGTTGTCTAGTACCAGCACTGTTTGGATTTTGAGCTTATTCTTTCCTTTTAACTCAGGACTTCTTCATAATCCTTCAGTAGTATCTCTTTGATAAGAACAAACCATCGTTGGAGGTCAGTGTCGGTTAGCACCTATTTTTATTATTGTCCAGTTGGACCATTGAAAGTTATAAATTGTTTCAGTCCACTACTTTTTATTTCTTTATTAACTCTGGTGTAACAACTCTGGCATAGCATGGTCATGATCATATATCGTAGAGCAGGTATAAGGTATTTTACATTCACAGAGGTATGTAACTGTTCTGTAATAATAAAGGGTACCCTAATTGCTTTCAATATTTCTTATGTCTCTGTTTTATTTGTATCTTTAACTTTCTACTCCAGCTTAAAACTTTTTGTTGTGCATATATGTTGAGACAATAAAATAGTAGTGACATGGTTACCTCTTTAGAATAACTTTTATAATAATTTTTTTTCTTTCTGGCCCCTTGTCAGACAAGGTCTTTGATCCTTCTCTCCGTGTCATGTCCTTTGGGTATTTATAAATACATAATTTCCCCCCCAGTTTCTTGGTTAAGCTCTTGCCTTTATCTCCTTTCTTATATTTGTTTCCATATTTTTAAGGAGTAGCCAAATTGGCAAATTACTTGTTTTCATAAACTAATATTAAAGTAACATTCTGTTTCTTCCATTGCTTAAACTTCTGTATGTCTCTGTTCCTGTACATGTATATCCTTTCCTTCTTTTCAGATTTCTTTTGTTCTGTTGAATAGCACTTTAGCATTTTACTCATTAAGAATATCTTACTTTTTCCAACAGAACTGTTACTTGATCTTTGTTCAGAGACCTCATATTGCCATTTATTATCATTATTATGCCTTTAGCATGGGTAAGCATTGTTGAATTTAAGCTGTTGGCTTCTGATTTAACACTGACCTTATAGGAGACCCCATTTACCAATTCAAAATGGTCTCAGATGGGGCTCCTGAGTGGCTCAGTCATTAAGCATCTGCCTTCAGCTTGGGTCATGATCCCAAGGTCCTGGGATCAAGCCCCACATTGGGCTCCCTACTCAGTGGGAAGCCTTTTTCTCCCTCTCCCACTCCCCCTGCTTGTGTTCCCTCTCTCACTGTGTCTCTCTCTCTGTCAAATAGATAAATAAAGTCTTGAAAAAAAAAAATGGTCTGGGTTCCACCAAGTAGGCTTCATGAGTGAATATTGGGCTACAGAGATACTCAAGCATTGACACATTGCAAAACCAGAAATTCACTCGTTACGTATGTCCATTTTTCTTTTTACTTTTTTCCTTGTGTCATGTATTGAGCTCGTTCATACCTTGTAGGGTGGTATTTTGTTGTTGATGGTACCCATGGCAGAGGTAAAACTTTAGGACTTCTTTCTTGGGTTGTACATTCCATTATTGCTTCTATGGGAATCATACTAGTTTTGAGGTAGACTTTGTAGATTTTTCTTTAAATAAATAAACGAAACAATTATTTGTTCTAAAGAATGAACCAAAAATTCTCTTAGTAGAAAACCATAGGTATTTGAGTAGCTTGGATTTATGTAGACCTGTATTTAGGGTGGATAAGTATTGTATTCTAGGTCACTCACTTCTTTTTATTTATTTTATTTTTTTTATTATTTTAAAGATTTTATTTATTTATCTGACAGAGAGAGAGAGCAGATCACAAGTAGGCAGAGAGAGAGAGAGGAGGAAGCAGGCTCCCCGCTGAGCAGAGAGCCCGATGCGGGCCTCGATCCCAGGACCCTGAGATAATGACCTGAGCTGAAGGCAGAGGCTTTAACTCACTGAGCCACCCAGGCGCCCAAGGTCACTCACTTCTGAGCCATGGTCAGCAGAGGTTCTATATCAGTCACTTTTGGGGACCTTTTGGAATAAAATCTCTTCCACCCTAGATCTATTGAATTAGAATCTCTGGATCTATGTATTTTAAAGCTCACCAGGTGATTCTGATACCATTCAGGTTTGGGAACCACTGCTCAGGTAGAATCTGCTCCCAAATCCATAGATGTGCCTATTGCATGTTCTGTAAATTCTCTGTGTGTATAATCTATTCCTCTTCATGACGTATTTATTTATTCAAAATAATAGACTTGCCATAGATCCCCAGCCTTTCTCGTATTCCCAGCAGTGAAAGACAGTAGGACTGCTCCAAAGACAGTGTAACTTTGAGCTGGTTTCAAGGCTTAGAGCAAAGCATAGAGAGATATGGTACTTCCTGACATCGTCACCCGTGGGAGCACAAGGAGAAGTGAGGCATTAAGTTGCTGTACACTAGCAAAAGTGTCATTCAGACTATAAAAAAGCAGAGGAGGGCAGCGTGTGCTTGGGAAGAAGCTTTCACTTGGTACTATGGCATCAGTTGTTGACTCCCAGATAAATTTTGTCTTCTGTTTCATGTGTAAATGTTCAACAAGTGAAATAAACCTTTCAAGTCAATAAACCAAACAAGTGAAGGCTACCTTTACTGAGGAATCAGAACATGGCCTCTGAAGCCAGGTCACACTAATAAACCTGAGATGGTTTAGTACGGGTCCACTCAGTTAGGTTGAATTTCTTTTGCTGATAATTTGTCTGATTGCATATGTATTTAAGTTTTTACCCCACCTACGGTCTCCTCTTTTTTTTTTTTTTAAGAATACCAATTTTATTTTATTTTATTTTAAGATTTATTTATTTATTTGACAGAGAGAGATTACAAGTAGGCAGAGAGGCAGGCAGAGAGAGAGGAGGAAGCAGGCTCCTTGCTGAGCAGGGAGCCCAATGCGGGCCTTGATCCCAGGACCCTGAGATCATGACCTGAGCTGAAGGCAGAGACTTTAACCCGCTGAGCCACCCAGGCGCCCTACGGTCTCCTCTTTTAACATGTTCCTCTCTACTGTAGTTTGCCTGTCAAGGTCCATCTCATCCTTTAAGATCCAACTGTAGCATTTCCTCTCCTTGAAGCCCTCTTTAACTCACTTAAGCCCTCCTTTGTGCCAAGGTGGTGGGAAGTATGTTAATCCCTGTTACAGCACTCCTCACACTACAGTGGGCCCTTAAACAATGTGGAGTTAGGGATGCCAGTGCCCCCCATACCCCAACCTCCACCTCGAAAATCCGGGTATTACTTTTAACTCCCAAAAAACTTAACTACTAATAGCTGTTGACCAGAAGCCTCACAAATGATCTAAATAGTTGATTAGCATGTTTTATATGTTACATGTATTATATACTGTGTTCTTACAGTCATGGGAACTTGGGATTACTATTTCTTATGAAGAGTGTATAGATAGTCTTCTAATATGCTCCAGGAAATAAGTTGGGTTTTTTGGTTTTTTGTTTTTGTTGGGTTTTTTTTAGATTTTATTTATTTATTTGACACAGAGAGAGAGAGATCACAAGTAGGCAGAGAGGTAGGCAGAGAAGGATGCAGGCTTCCCTGCTGAGCAGAGAGCCCGATGCAGGCCTCGATCCCAGGACCCTGAGATCATGACCTGAGCTGAAGGCAGAGGCTTTAACCTTAACCCACTGAGCCACCCAGGCGCCCTAAGTTGGGGTTTTTTAGCAATCAGTTGTCCCTTGTAAAGGACAGTAGTATATTAAAAAGTTGTGGTAGTTTTATTTGTAGACTACTAGAAATCATCTTTTTCTACTGTCTTATTCTTCATATCTATCTATTATTCTTAGAACAAGTGTATTTTTTAATAACTGATCTCCCCAAAGGACTAAACTCTTTGTTGGTGAGTATAAAAGTTTATTTTGGTTCATTTCCTTTGGGAAATGTTTGACATATTGGCCATACAGCCATAATGTAGGTGATAAATTACTAAGTCTTATTGTCAACATTAGCGTGGTCACAGCCTTTTTTAAAAAAATTTTTTTTTCATCCAGAACATATTTATTGAGCACCTACAGTTGGCATGATACAAGTGCATTTTATTATTAGTTTATAAAAATTTTATTTTAAGTAAGGTCTGCATGCATTGTGGGGCTTGAATTAATGACCCTGAGATCAAGAGTCGCATGCTCTACTGACTGAGCTAGCCAGATGCCCCTAGCCTTTATTTTTATGTGGCAGGATTTTTTTTTTTTAAGATTTTATTTATTTATTTGACACAGAGAGAGAGATTACAAGTAGGCAGAGAGGCAGGCAGAGAGACAGGGAGAGGAGGAAGCAGGCTCCCTGCTGAGCAGAAAGCCCGATGCGGGCCTCGATCCCAGGATGCTGAGATCATGACCTGAGCCGAAAGCAGAGGCTTTAACCCACTGAGCCACCCAGGCGCCCTGGCAGGATTTTTTTAATCTAACCTATAATTGTGTTGTTAGGAGTTACTTGTTTTTCTTTATTTAAGAAATGACGCACGCGCACACACACAAAAGAAATGACACAAACGACAGTAAAGGAATTCACATAAACTTCCACGTAGCATATAGTATTTTGTTTTTCCATAAGTTCCTTCCTGCTCTTATCAAGGGCAGAAAACATCTGTATGTATTTCATGTGACTGTAAAATCAATATTGAGTGTCTGCTGTTTACATAACACTGTTTTGTATTTATTGCTGTAGAGGATATAGAAGTAAAAGGCATAGTTCCTCCCCTCAACAAGCTAATAGACTATATGAGGAAAAGACATAAACATAGAACAGTATACTACAATGAAAACTAGACAAACGTGATTTCAGTTTGCACTTAAGATGTGATTTAGGGACGCCTGGGTGGCTAAGTCGATTAAGCATCTGCCTCAGTTAAGGTCATGATCCCAGGGTCCTGGGGTCAAGTCCTGCATCAGGCTCCTTGCTCAGCAAGGAGCCTGCTTCTTCCTCTGCCTGCCGCTCCCCCTGTTTGTGTTCTCTTTCTCTCTCTCTGACAAATAAAATCTTTTAAAAACACTTGGGGGAAAAAAGATGTGATTAGGGGATCACTTGAGCTGGGAGGGGACAAGACAATAGGCACTTGTTTAGAAGATGCCCGGAAGGTGAGGTTGGGCAGGTGGAAACAATGGGAACAAACTGTACAGGTTTCTTAGAGCAAAGCTAAAGAGTTTGGAGTTGATGGGTGCCTGGATGGCTCAGTCTGTAGAGCATGCAACTCTTGATGTCAGGGTTATGAGTTTGAGCCCCCCATTGGGCATGGAGATTACTTTAGAAAAAAGGAAAAAAAAGGGGCGCCTGGGTGGCTCAGTGGGTTAAAGCCTCTGCCTTTGGCTCAGGTCATGATCTCAGGGTCCTGGGATCGAGCCCCATATCGGGCTCCCTGCTCAGCGGGGAGCCTGCTTCCTCCTCTCTCTCTGTCTGCCTCTCTGCCTACTTGTGATCTCTCTCTCTGTCAAATAAATAAAAAACTTTTTAAAAAAATTAAAAAAAAAAAGGAAAAAGAAAGAGTTTGGAGTTGATTCAGTAAGCCTCAACCACCATGAGTTTTTGCCACCTCATTTCAGAAAGATAGTTTCATCAGGTAGCAATATGCTGGACAGACTAGTAAAGAAAGAACAGTCTGAGATGCTGCCGTTCCTTTTCAGCTCTTTTTCTTTCCTAGAATTGGTTAGTCACCAGGTTCTGTCCTCTGGTTTCTACCTTACAGAAATTCAGTAATTTATCAGAGAAGACATTTTAGTGGGGAACATTTACATAAGGGTTTTGATTAGAATTCTAGGACACTGGGGGCACCACGGTGGCTCAATCGGTTAAATGTCTGCCTTCAGCTCGGGTCACGGTCCCAGGGTCCTGGGATCAAGCCCTTCATTGGGCTCCCTACTTGATGGGGAGTCTGCTTCTCCCTCTTACTCTCCCTCTCCTTCCCTCCTTCCCCTCCCCCCACTCATGTACACACATGCTCTCTTTCTCTCTCTCTCTCTCTCTCAAATAAAATCTTTTTTAAAAAAAATAATTCTAGGGCGCCTGGGTGGCTCAGTGGGTTAAAGCCACTGCCTTCGGCTCAGGTCATGATCCCAGGGTCCTGGGATCGAGGCCCACATCGGGCTCTGCTCTGCAGGGAGCCTGCTTCCTCCTCTCTCCTCTCTCTCTGCCTGCCTCTCTGCCTACTTGTAATCTCTCTCTCTGTGTCAAATGAATAAATAAAATCTTTAAAAAAAAATAATAATTCTAGAAAACGGAAAGGTTATATATTGTTTGGTTAACATGTATTCATTATCCTCTGGGGCGGAGAATCCAGAGGAGCACAGTGTAATGATACAGAGGAGCACAGTGGCCAGGCTTTGTGTGTGCATTGTTCTGTTGAATCTTTGTGACAGCCTGTGAAGTGGATACCATTATTGTCCCTGTTCTGTACAAAAGGAAACAGAAGCACAGAAGGGTAGCATATATCACTCCGTGTCACACTGCTAAATTAGTAGAGGAACCAGAATTGGGATGCAGGTTTCTGGCTTGGGGGGCCTAAGCTTTCAACAACTATTCCATTCTGTTTCTCCTGTCCCTTCCCGCCTTTTTTCAATATGGAATGAGCATTTACCTCATATTAGGCATTATATTGAAATGTGATTTTGCAGTATCTACATAATATTCCACTTTGTGGATGTATCATTTTCCATGTTTTAACTATTCACCTATGGTTGTACTTCTGAGTTGTTTAAAATTAGTCACATTGATTAATAACATCCTTATAATCAGTTACGCCTGACTGGCTTAGTCAGAAGAGCATGTGACTCTTGATCTCTCGGGGTCGGGAGTTGAGCCCCACATTGGGTGTAGAGATTACTTAAATAAACTTAAAATAATAATATCCTTACAATCTTGATGTTCATCTCTCATTATTTCTGGGCATAAAGTGAAGTGGAGTTACTGGATCACCAATTCAAATATTTCGAAAATTCTTGATTCATATCACCAGTTATCTTGCTGATTTCATGGCACCATGACCAACATTAGGGGCTGTCCTTTAAAACAGCTGTAGCAGTTTAATAGAGATAACATGCTGTCATGTTCAGTTTGCTTTTTGTTTGATTTAGTGTTAAAGAATTTCTTTTTCCGTTTTTTTTTTTGAGTCATTTATTTGTGTTCTTTGCCTAGCTTTTACTTTTTTTTTTTTTAAGATTTTATTTATTTATTTACTTATTTATTTGACAGAGAGGGAGAGAGATCACAAGTAGACTGAGAGACAGGCAGAGAGAGAGGAGGAAGCAGGCTTCTTGCTGAGCAGGGAGCGCCATGTGGGCCTCAATCCCAGGACCCTGAGATCATGACCTGAGCCAAAGGCAGAGGCTTTAACCCACTGAGCCACCCAGGCGCCCCTTTTTTTCTTTTGGTGTTCATCTTTTTCTCATAAATTTTGCAATCATGTGATAAGGATGTTACTCCTTTGTCACATATGTTACAAATACTTTGTTGTTGTTGTTGTTAACTGTTTTCTCTTTAATTTTGTTCAGCGTTTTTGTCGTAAGAATTTTGGTGGGGGGGTCACCTGGGTGGCTTAGTTGGTTAAGCATCTGCCTTCGGCTGAGGTCATGATCCCAGCGCCCTTGCTCATCCAGGAGCCTGCTTCTCCTTATGCCTTCTGTGTTCCCTGCTTGTGCATACTCTCTCTCTAGCAAATAAAAAATTAAAAAAAAAAAAAAATGGAGTGGGGCTGGGTGGCTTAGTTGTTGGGCGGCTGCCTTCGGCTCAGGTCCTAATCCCAGGGTCCTGGGATCTGAGCCCCGCATTGGGCTCCCTGCTCAGCAGGAGGCCTACTTCTCCCTCTGCTGCTCCTCCTCGTGTTTGCTCTCTTGCTGTTTCTCTCTCTCTGTCAAATAAATAAATAAATAAAATCTTTATGGTCAAAATTTCAGTAATTTACTCTAGTTGCTATTATTTCTGTGTCTTAGCACAAAGCCTTCCTCATTCTGAGATTGGAAGGCTCTTCACCTATATCTTTTTTCAAGGTGGGTTCTTTCTGTTGTTGTTGTGTTGTTTTTAGTGTGTGTGTGTGTGTGTTATGTCTTAATGTTTTCCAAGTAGCTTAATAGCTTTTTGGCACCTTTTATGGAGTATTCTCTGCTCCCAACTAATTTTGAAAAGGACAGCTTTTTATATTCTAAGGGTTGTTTCTGGATCGTCTCTTCTGTTTAAATAGGCTATCTGTGATAGCGACAGTTACACTACATTAATTATTGTGGCTTTATAATACGTTAATATTTGGAAATAGAGGGTTGCTTTCATTTTTCGGAAATTTTATTGCTATCCTCATCATCTTGTTTATTTTTCAGACAATTTGAAAATTACCTTATATACAGTAGAAAGGTAGGAAAGAATGAAGAGCTTTCTGGTGTCTGGCCTTTTTTTTTTTTTTTAAGATTTTATTTATTTGAGAGAGCAAGCGAGCGAGCGCGTGCGTGCCCGCATAAGCTGGGGAAGGAAGAGGGACAGGGAGAAGCAGACCCCTTGCTAAGCAGGGAGCCTGACATGGGTCTCCATCCCAGAGTCCTGGGATCATGACCTGAGGGAAAGGCAGATACTTAACCAACTGAGCCACTCACATGCCCCATGTTTGGCCTTTCTAATCATGGATAAAGGTTTTAGTGTCCCTGTTCAGTGAGGTCTTTTATGATTCTTGGGAGAGTTTTGTAATCTTCAGATAGGTCTTCAGATTTTTAGTTGAGTTTATTTTTATTTTGATAGGTTTTTTTTTTTTTTAAGATTTTATTCATTTATTTGACAGAGATAGAGAGCACAAGCAGGCAGGGTGGCAGGGAGAGGGAGAAAGAGAAGCAGGCTTTCTGCTGAGCAGGGAGCCTGATGTGGGGCTCAATCCCAGGACCCTGGGATCATGACCTGAGCCGAAGGCAGTTATTTAACCAACTGAGCTACCCAGGTGCCCTCTTCTAATAGTTTTTTTTTTTCTTTTCTTTTCTTTTTTTAATGAAGGTTCCAGTCCTTCATTTATTTTATTTTACTTTATTTTATTTTTTTAAAGATTTTATTTATTTATTTGACACAGAGAGAGATTACAAGTAGGCAGAGAGGCAGACAGAGAGAGAGGAGGAAGCAGGCTCCCTGCTGAGCAGAGATCACGATGCGGGCCTCCATCCCAGGACCCTGAGATCATGACCTGAGCCGAAGGCCACCCACTGAGCCACCCAGGCGTCCTCAATAGTTTCTTAAGAATGGCATAACTCCCGGGCGCCTGGGTGGCTCAGTGGGTTAAAGCCTCTGCCTTCGGCTCAGGTCATGATCTCAGGGTCCTGGGATCGAGG
>LNAC01000044.1:5439603-5479108 GCA_002007465.1 Ailurus styani | reverse complement strand
TCTCCTCTCTCTCTCTGCCTGCCTCTCTGCCTGCTTGTGATCTGATCTCTCTCTCTCTGTGTCAAATAAATAAATAAAATCTTTTAAAAAAAAATAAATAAAAAGAATGGCATAACTCCCTATATTTCTGCATTTTGGATGTGTTAAATATATATGTATATACAGTTTTAAGTTCATAGCTTATCTTATTCTGCTAAGAATTTGAAGAAATGTACAGAAAATGTAAATAAGAAATGATAGGGCACGTGGATAGGTCACAAGGGCTCAGTTGGTACTCAGTTGTTGTTTTTTTCCAAGATTTTATTTATTTATTTGACAGAGAGAGACACAACGAGAGAGGGAACACAAGCAGGGGGAGTGGGAGAGGGAGAAGCAGGCTTCCCACTGAGCAGGGAGCCTGATGCAGGGCTCGATCCCAGCACCCTGGGATCATGAACTGAGCCACCCAGGCGCCCCATGGTTCTCAAGTTTGGTTCAGGGTCATGAGATTGAGTTTTGCATCAGGCTTTGCACTGGGCATGGACCCTACTTGGGAGTCTGTCTGTCTCTCTGCCAAGCCCCACCGTCTCTCTCTCCCTCTCTCTCTTTAAAAAAAAAAAAAAAAAGGGCACCTGGGTGGCTCAGTGGGTTAACGCCTCTGCCTTCGGCTCAGGTCATGATCTCAGGGTCCTGGGATCGAGGCCTACATCGGGGTCCCTGCTCAGCGGGGAGCCTGCTTCCTCCTCTCTCTGCCTGCCTCTCTCCCTACTTGTGATCTGATCACTCTCTCTCTGTGTCAAATAAATAAATAAAATCTTAAAAAAAAAAAAAGCAAAATCTTAAAAAAAAAAATCAGAACCCTAGAAAATACAAATTAGAATAGAAGGCTATTATTACATAGCTTAAGAGGAAAAAAACTGATCAAGGTGTGGCCAACTAAAAAGAAATGGTAACTCATGATCCGGTTTCACAGGTCTCAACAATGAACGAAAAAATCCCTTAGTTGAAGAAAAGCTTTTTCAAGCATGTAATTTGAAAATTTCTCCCACATATCCTTTAGTGCAAGCCAAGGGCATAAGGCCAAAACAAAACTTAGTGAAAGTTATGTAGGGGATAAGACCATGTGACACAAATATACCCAGCTTTTTTTCTGATAGTCTGGCATAATTCTGGGATAAAGCCTGGAATAGAATGCTGAATTCCACAGAGAGGTCACGTCAGATCAGGACAGAGAAAGTCTCCTTTGGACTTACCAGTTAAGGCCCATTGCACCCCTTAGAGCAATTCAGTAGAGAATTTGGGGAACAGAAGCCAGACTGGTAAACCAAGGCATAGAAAAGAAATAAAGGAGTGGAGATGGTTAGTGTGAGGTTGACCATGGAAGGAATACAGAAATGGCAGATGCTAAATTGTTGAGTGGGTTAAAGGAAGTTTTTTTTAAAGATTTTATTTATTTATTTGACAGAGAGAGATTACAAGTAGGCAGAGAGGCAGGCAGAGAGAGAGAGGAGAGAGGAGGAAGCAGGCTCCCTGCTGAGCAGAGAGCCCGATGCAGGCCTCGATCCCAGGACCCTGGGATCATGACCTGAGCCGAAGGCAGAGGCTTTAACCCACTGAGCCACCCAGGCGCCCATAGGAAGTTTTAAGATGTGAAAGACTTGAGCAACACAGAGCTGGCAGAGAAGAGACTGAGGCAAAAGGGAGAGGGCTGAACCACTAGGCTCCCAAGGATGCGGGCCAGGCTGATGGTAGGAACATGGCCAGACCACAAGGGCCCCTGTTACAGGGTAGGCTTTTGCATCCTCCCACTCGACCAGTGGTCATTAAGGGTAAATACGTGCTCAGGTGCCAGTTTTCCTCTCTGTGGGCCTGACATTTGCAAATGCCAAGATCACCCTGCCACAGTCTGAGGGAACCTTCTTTTGCCCTATCCTAGAAGTTGATCAAATTATTTTTCAAGATTTTATTTCTTTGAGAGAGAGACAGCCCAAGCAGGGGTGAGGGAGAGGGAGAAGCAGACTCCCTGCTCAGCAAGGAGCCCTACTGGGGTTCCATCCCAGGACCCTGAGATCATGACATGAGTCAAAGGCAGACACTTAACCAACTGAGTCACCCAGGCACCGCCAAAAATTACTGTTTAAAATAAATAAAACAAATGTTTCTAAGCTTCACTTTGTCACCAGGATGACAGAATACGGAAAAGATCTGTTCTTCGGAGGACTAACCCACTTTCTAAGCACCTTTGGTCAGTCATGGATTAGGGACTACAGTCCAGGTTTCCTTATTCCTTTTCCAGTGCCATTGACTTGAAGGTGATAGCCAGACATCCATATGAAGAGATCTCCTATAGAGACTGAAATTAAGGAATTACAGATACGGATTTGAAAGCTCTGTGTGGAGACAGCTGAAGTAAAAAGGTTAGCACATGGAGCGGCTATAGAGAAAGGAATAGAGCCTTGATGTGTTGGGAGGGGCAGGTGGAGCAACTCTCAGAGACAAAGTACGAGACCTACTAGGAAAGACAGAGGGAGTAAAGAGGCTAATGAAGGAGGAATATAAGTTTCATACTGTCAGCTGCCAAAGAAACTGAGATTGAGGGTGAGGGGAAGGCCTTTGGGTTAGCTGCTGTGGTTCTTGGTACATGGTGCTTATGGACCAAGCAGAGGGACCACTGAAGGCTAAAGAGGGAATGGAGTCCAGTTTATATGTTCTGAAGATTAGGCAAGCAAAGCCATATACAAGGGTGTGCAAACTAAATATATGATGTCATCTCATCTATATAGAAATACATATCCATTAGGGGAAAAACACTGAAAAAAAAACAAAACAAAAGGGCTAGGTGATTATCTCTAGGTATAGGGATTGTGACTAACTTTTTTTTTTAAGATTTTATTTTTTAAATAATCTCTACACCCAACATGGGGTTTGAACCCACAACCCCAAGATCAAGAGTCCCATGTTCCACTGACTGAGCCAGCCAGGTACCCCATGAATAACCTTTAAAAATACGTATTTTATGTGCTTCATTTTTCAGATATCTTTAAATAACTAACATACTTTGATAATCTAAAAAAAAACTGGGGCGCCTGGGTGGCTCAGTGGGTTAAAGCCTCTGCCTTCGGCAAAGGTCATGATCTCAGGGTCCTGGGATCGAGGCCCGCATCGGGCTCCCTGCTCAGCGGGGAGCCTGCTTCCCCCCCCTCTCTCTGCCTGCCTCTCTGCCTCCTTGTGATCTCTCTCCCTCTGTGAAATAAATAAATAAAATCTTTAAAAAAATAATAAAAAAACTGTTCTGAAAGTACATGTAAGTCCCTTTTTAGTAGTGTTGGTCCACAAAAGTGTTTGAAAAATCTAGAAAGCATGGCTGACTGAAGCAAGGGGAGAAGCAGAGCATTGGGGGGATTGTAAGGGGATTGTAAGAGTGTTCTTTTTTTTTTTAATTCAGTTTAACATATAGTATATTATTAGTTTCAGAGATAATTCAGTGACTCGTCATTTGCATACAGTACCCAGTGTTTATTACATCAAGTGCCCTCCTCAGTGCCCATCACCCAGTTACCCCATCCCCCCCACCTCCTGTCCAGCTATGCTCAGTTTGTTTCTTGTAGTTAAGAGTCTCTTTGTAAGTGTATTCTGTGTGTGTTGTGTGGCTAAGAGAAACTGAGTGGAAGCAGAGCTGATTGTGTAGAGGAAGAGAAGAAATGGATCATAATTGCTATAGGGGTGGTACAGCACGCAGAGCACAGTCCTTAGGGAGTGGTAAGAGAGACCTGGTCCGGCCTATTAGGTTAGTTATTGATTCAGAGAAGAGACTCCCTTCTCGCGGAGAACGTTAGGTAAACGGATCCACTGCTTGAGGGGATGCTTTGAGTTTTCTAAGCAGTGTATGAGAGAGGCCTGTGCCTTGCTACTTTGTATCTGACTTTTCTCCATGAAAACTCAAGCTGCTGGTATAAGACCCTGAGTGGAGGCTGATTGATGTTCAGGAACCCTATGCCATGTGTTTTTTCAGTGAGAGAATACTCTGTCAGATCAGCTCCTTGGCAACACAATTGGTTTCAATTTGTACTCCTTGAACCATTTCTTTTTCTACCTGGTTTATAATCCAAGTGATGTCTTTTAGATTAGACTTGGTTATTTACAAGCAAGTTATTTACAAGTTACTTATATTTAAAAGTTATCAGATTCAAGGCAGAGGGGAGATTTTTTTTTGTTGTATGCCTCACAACCCAATAGAGCTCAGAGATTAAATGTTTTTCCTTTACCAGTTTTACAACAGAAGGTATCTAAATAGCCTGGGATTGGGCGCCTGGGTGGCTCAGTGGGTTAAAGCCTCTGCCTTCGGCTCAGGTCATGATCTCAGGGTATCAGCCTCCCTGCTCAGCAGGGAGCCTGCTTCCCCCTCTCTCTCTGCCTGCCTCTGCCTACTTGTGATCTCGCTCTCTCTGTCAAAAAAAAAAAAAAAAAAGAACCTTTAAAAATAAATAAATAAATAAATAGCCTGGGATTATGTAGTGATTGGCAGTGTCAGCATTAGCATTTTATGGCTTATGAATTTTTTTTTCTTTGTGCTTTGGTATTTTTCCCAAGAATGTCGCTAAGGTAGATGCTAGGTTTTTCTCTGTTCCCTAACTCTAGCATTTGGAATTACTCATTCTTGTTGGGGTACTAATTTTGGGGCCTTCCTGGCCTGAAAATCCTTTTTAAAAAAATCTGTGCAAAGCAATAGTATAAAGTAGTACTTCTTGGGCGCCTGGGTGGCTCAGTGGGTTAAAGCCTCTGCCTTCGGCTCAGGTCATGATCTCAGGGTCCTGGGATCGAGGCCCGCATCAGGCTCTCTGCTCGGCGGAGAGCCTGCTTCCTCCTCTCTCTCTGCCTGCCTCTCTGCCTACTTGTGATCTCTCTCTCTGTCAAATAAATAAATAAAATCTTTTTTAAAAAAATAAATAAATAAAGTAGTACTTCTCAAGCTTCAGTGTAGGAAACCACTTAGAGATCTATTAAATTGCAAGTTCTGATTCAGTGGGTCAAGAGGAGAGCCTGAAGGAGCCACCTAGCCTCTGCCTTTGGCTCAGGTCATGATCTCGGGGTCCTAGGATCGAGGCCCTCATCGGGCTCTCTGCTCAGCAGGGAGCCTGCTTCCTCCCCTCTCTCTGCCTGCCTCTCTGTTTACTTGTAATCTCTCTCTCTGTCAAATAAATAAATAAAATCTTAAAAAAAAAAAAGAGCCTGTAGTTCTGTGCTTCTAACAAGCTCCATGGTTATGCCATTGCTGCTGGTCCTTAGACCATGCTTTGAGTAACAAAGATACAAAGCAGTGCTGTCCAACATGGTAGTAGCACCAGCCACATGGAACTGTTGAGAATTTACAGTGTGACTAGTTCACATTGGTTGTGTAGAGTTCTCCAAACCTACCTGCTTTACCTTGAACCATTGTACCTGTTCTGTCCCCTAAGTTAGATAGGGGTGCCAGACTGGCTCAGTCAGAAGAGCACATGACTCTTGATCTCAGGGTTGTGAGTTCAAGCCCCACGTTGGGTATAGAGATTACTTAATTAAATAAACTTCTAAAAATACGTAAATAAGTAAAATAGTAACTCCTTGAATGTGGGACCAGGCCTCACCCACCCCTCTGTAGTCTTTGTACTGCCTTGTAGGTGGTTCTGACTGCCTGTGTGGGTACAGTGTTAAGGTGCCCAGACAGAGAATTGGAGAAATGTGTTTCTAATAGAAGTAGCAAAATCTTTGTGTAAGACTAGGGCAAGAATACAAAACACTTTAATTTTGAATTAATTTTGTATATACTTAAATTATTTTCTGAATTAGATGATTGTTCAGGTCCATTTTACTGGTAGGTGTCTGGGTACTTTGGGTACTCACAAGATTTAAGAACCAGAAACTATGAATTGGCTCATTTTTCTTTTCCTGTTTTTCTGATATCTTCAGTTAGCTGTTGAGTATCTATCAACCTAGTCATAGTGCTGTGAAGCAAAAATGACTTGTTGTACATGGTCCCTGTCCTCAAGGAATACATGGTCTCACAGAGGAGAGATACATGAATGTCAGGTTGATGGTATGACACAGGAGGTAGTGTTGTGTGGTAGCCACGATCAGGACCATTGAAGTCTGGATCTAAGGTTTGATTCTGGCTCCAAAAAAACAGGGTGAGAAAACACTCTGACAGGATATTTTCTAAGGTAGAATTTAGCTAAAAATAGCAAGGCCCTCTGTCAATGTTTTCATTAATAGATACAGGAGATGTAAAGGATTTGAACTAGTTTTGTTAATAATTCTTTAATATCATCAAATATCCAGAACTGGGGGGAAAAAAATCCAGAGTTGAATCTAATTATCTCATGTCCTATTTTTTTAAATCGTTTGTTGGTTTGAATCAGGATCCTAAAAGGTCATATGTTGTGATTGATCGCTGTGTTTCTTTAATTTTTTTTTTAAGATTTTATTTATTTATTAGAGTACGCACGCACACAAGCAGGGGGAGAGGCAAGCAGAGGGAGAGGGAGAAGCAGGCTCCCCACTGAGCAAGGAGCCGGATCTGGGGCTCAGTCCCACTGGGATCATGACCTAAGCCGAAGGCAGATACTTAACCCACTAAGCCACCCAGGCACCCTTGCTGTATTTCTTTAAAGATTTATTTATTTATTTGAGAGAGACCACACACCCACTTGTGAGTGAAGGGCAGGGCAGAGGGAGAGAGAGGCTGTGGACAATACCTGATACCCGCTGGGTGCGGACTCCTACGCCTAGCTTGATCCCAGGACCTTGTGATCATGACCTGATCTGAAATCAAGAGTTAAACTGCCTGAACTACCCACGTGCCCTGATACTGTTTTGTGGGGTTTTTTTTTAAGATTTTATTTATTTATTTGACAGCGAGAGCACAAGCGGGGGGGGGGGCAGTAGAGGGAGAGGGAGAGGCCCACTGAGGAAGGAACCCTATGCAGGGCCCAATCCCAGGAACCCAGGATCATGACCTAAGCCCAAGGCAGCTGCCTAGCCATCTGAGCCACCAAGGAGCCCCCGAGTCCTGTATTTCTTACATCTCTTTTGTCTGTCAGGGTTTCTCAACCTCAGTAATCTTTGGCCTCTACCCACTAGATGCCAGTAGTACACCCACCCCAGTACTGACAACCAAAAATGTCACAGTCCTTACCAAATGCCCCCTGGAGGCAGTCACCCAGGTTGAGAACCATTGATCCGTACAGTCTCCCTCTATCCTTCCCATTTTTTGTCTTGGTGATTTATTTGCAGAAGAAACTGGATAGTTAATCCTGCAGAGTTTCCTTCAGTCATGATTACACTGATTTCATCCTGGTAGTGTAATTTAACATGCTGTCTCAGGGCATCTGGGTGACTCCGTTGGTTAAGCATCTGACTCTGGCTCAGGTCATGATCTCAGGGTTCCTGGGCTGGAACCCCTGTCAGGCTCCTTGCTCGGCAGGGAGTCTGCTTCTTCCCCTGCTCCTTTCCCCCTGCTTGTAAGCACATACGTTCTCTCTCTCTCAAATAATCAATCTTTAAAAAAGAAACAAATTCTGTCACCAATTTCCTGTTAATTGGTGGTTAGATTTAGAGACTTGATTAGTTTCACGTTTTTTTGTTTTGTTCAATAAGACTGCTTCATAATGGTAGTTCTTCCATTGGGAGGTACATAATATCTGTTGTCTTTTGAATATTAACAACCATTGATTTCCTAATTCATTTTTCAAGGGTCCTTTTGTTTTAAAATGTATGTATTTTCATTTAGACAAGCTTTATTTTAAATAACAATCTGGAATGAATGAAAGAATAACTAAATAACAATCTGTGTTCTCCCTTAATAAAGGAAGGGGAAATGGAAGGTGAGGCGGTTGAAGCCATTGTGGAAGAGTCTGAAACTTTCATTAAAGGAAAGGAAAGAAAGACTTACCAGAGACGCCGGGAAGGGGGCCAGGAAGAGGACACTTGCCACCTGCCCCAGAACCAGACTGATGGGGGTGAGGTGGTCCAGGATGTCAATAGCAGTGTACAGATGGTAATGATGGAACAGCTGGATCCCACCCTTCTTCAGATGAAGACTGAAGTAATGGAGGGTACAGTCGCTCCGGAAGCAGAGGCTGCTGTGGACGATACCCAGATCATAACCTTGCAGGTTGTAAATATGGAGGAACAGCCCATAAACATAGGAGAGCTTCAGCTTGTCCAAGTACCCGTTCCCGTGACTGTACCTGTTGCCACCACTTCAGTAGAAGAACTTCAGGGGGCTTATGAGAATGAAGTGTCTAAAGAGGGCCTTGCAGAAAGCGAACCCATGATATGTCACACCTTACCTTTGCCTGAAGGGTTTCAAGTGGTGAAAGTAGGGGCCAATGGAGAGGTGGAGACGCTAGAGCAAGGGGAACTTCCGCCTCAAGAAGATCCTAGTTGGCAAAAAGACCCAGATTATCAGCCACCAGCCAAAAAAACAAAGAAAACCAAAAAGAGCAAACTGCGTTACACAGAGGAGGGTAAAGATGTGGATGTATCTGTCTACGATTTTGAGGAAGAGCAGCAGGAGGGTCTGCTATCGGAGGTCAATGCAGAGAAAGTGGTTGGTAACATGAAGCCTCCAAAACCAACAAAAATTAAAAAGAAAGGTAAAATGAGTTTATCCATTATATTCGCATAAAATCATTTTGGGATAGATAAATAACACAGGGGGTATGCAAATTATTTTATAATAAATGGAATTTTCTTTTTTTAAAAAAGATCATGAGCCGAGTGCCAGTTCTTTTAGCCAGCCTAAAAGTTTTTCTAGATTCACTATTTTTTAAGTCCTGAAGACAAGTAAATCTGTTAGTGGCATTAAATAATAATGATTTAATATGACTTTGGTTGGATTTAGTTAAAAAAGACTGATGAAATTTATTTGTAGAAATTGAACATTAGGATTAAACTTAATACTCTAAAACCTTGTAAGAAGTAAGTGTTTTGTTTTTCATGTAGGTGTAAAGAAGACATTCCAGTGTGAGCTTTGCAGTTACACATGTCCACGGCGTTCAAATTTGGATCGTCACATGAAAAGCCACACTGATGAGAGACCACACAAGTGCCATCTCTGTGGCAGGGCATTCAGAACAGTCACCCTCCTGAGGAATCACCTTAACACACACACAGGTGCTGTTTATGAATGTTGGGGGCTACAGCATAGCAAAGGCTAAAACTTGGGTTTTAAGTATCATCCAAGCTGGTTCTGGTGGGAAGTTAAAGAAGAATGATTTTTGTTCTTTCTTATGCTGTAATCCTGATTGATTATAAGCAGATGAATTTATAGGCAAATGTAAAGAAAGTTTAGTGGAAAATAATCCAAACTGTTAAAGGGCGGTGATCCAGAAAAAAATTATCTACGGCAGTTAACCTGTAATATTTCCTAAAGGACATTACCATTGTGTTGTTAGGGTTTTAACATCAGTGACAAAACATGACCCCCAAAATTCCTGGGCAACAATTGCCAGGCACCATAAGGATCAACATTAGAAATAGCACAGATCTACTTTTGTAAAAACCATGGTTTCTGGTTGTTTCACTTCTACAAGGGTAAGTAATTCATAATCTCAGAATGGAAAGTTTAAGGCGTTATTCTAGCAATTCAGACACCTACTCATTTATGCTCCGTACATACTTTAATGTTCCTTTTTTTAAGATTTTATTTATTTATTTGATGCACAGGCACACAAGCAGGGGAAGCGCGCAGGCAGAGGGAAAGGGAGAAGCAGGCTCCATCCCAGGACCTTGGGATCATGACCTGAGCCAAAGGCAGACGCTTAACAGACTGAGCCACCCAGGCGCCCCCATACTTAGTATTCTCTATCAGTGTTGTGTTGGCTATGGTCAGGTCCCACGAGTCACTTGTGGAGGGACTGCGCTGGAGCTCTCTTTAGGCTCTCTTCTGGGCTCTTTGCTCTTTCAGTATTGGCATTTGACTATTAGTGTTAATAGAAACTTATCTCACAGAGTTCTTGATGCAGAGTAGCTCTCCTCTATCCAGATTCTCCACTTAACACAGCTCTTGTTTTTTGATTTGGCGTGCTGGTAGTCTACTGAGCATGACCAAGTTGAGTTTGGCCTGTAAGCGATATATTGTACATTAGTATATCCTTTGCTAATACGATCTGGTCACTTGTCATTATTTCTCTGCTTTCTACTCAAGAGACTTGATAATATATTTTATTTGGTAGTTGGAAGATACTGTGAAAGGGCATATGACTAGATAAAAGCATTTGGCCCATAATAGGACTTCCTAAAATGGGAGTGCTTGATATGGCCACTGTGTGTCATGGTCTAGCCCTCAGCTTTGAAAATAAGAATGTGGTCTGTCTAGTCGCTCAGAGCTAATTTGGCAGGACTAATTCATACTAATCAAACCCTCAAGGGTCAGATCCAGTCGGAAAATCAGTTTATGGTGAGGAATACACATTTTCATTTTCTGGATGCAGTTGTATTCCATTCCAGGGACCACCCTTGACTATATCAAGAAGATCTAGTGATCGAAGGGTGACTTGGTAAGCCTGGACCCTGAGCGGAGGGACATAAGCAATCGTGTGGAGCAGCCCAATGAAAATCTCTGTTGTACAGCAATGTCTGCTGTTTATGCCATGCCTAACTGCCATGCTTTTGTCTACCAGTAGCAGCCTCTTTCTGTCCCCTAGATAGTACTAGGTAAGTAAACATTAGAAATTCTTGGTTTTCAGTTCAGTGTAGCCTAACAGAAATGGATCCTGCTTTCCTTCTCATTAATTGTTGTTTTCTCTCTCCCCCTGCTCCTCCCCTGCTTGCACTCTCCTCCCTCTCCCCTCCCCTAAATAAATAAATAAAATCTTTTTTGCAAAAAGGGTGATCTATATAAATCACATAAAAGGCAATACTACTTTGTAAAACCTTTGATAAATTTCTGGAGTTATCAAAATAAATTTATGTAGAAAACTAGCTATTACATTTGGGGTTTGGGGGGGTTGGGTTGTTTTGGGGGGGTTAGTTTTTTCTTTAGAAAAAAGTATAAGGGGTGCCTGGGTGGCTCAGTTGTTAAGCGTCTGCCTTTGGCTCAGGTCATGATCCCAGGGTGCTGGGATTGAGCCCTATGTCGGGCTCCCTGCTTGGTGGAAAGCCTGCTTCTCCCTTTCCCACTCTCCCTGCTTGTGTTCCCTCTCTTGCTGTGTCTCTCTCTGTCCAATAAATAAATAAAATCTTAAAAAAAAAAAAAAGAAAAAAGTATCAGAATATGGGTAGCCCAGTGTCCCTGTATGTACAGTCATAATACAGTAAGATTCGATGTGCAAGAGCATCTTGGGTCAAATAACTTTTTTTTTTTTTTTAACTTTTAGTTCTTTATCTGAAATTTATTTTCAGGTATGCTGAACTATTTTTATTTCCCAGTCTCCTTTATCTTTTATTACATTCCTACTGCAATATATTTCTGAACGTCTTTGGGTCAAATAACTAAATTCTGTGACCTCTACTTGACAAAACTTTGAGGTTTAAGAGATTTTTTTAATATATTTATTTGAGGGAGAGTGTACACATGAGTGGGGGCCGGGGTAGGGGCAGAGGTAGAAAATCTAAAGCAGACTCCCCAGTAAGCGTCTAACCCGATGTGGGGCTCCATCTTACAACTCTGAGATCGTGACTAGAGCCAAAATCAAGAGTCAGATGCTCAACCTGCCTAGCCACCCAGGTGCCCCAAAGTGCTCTATTTTTTTAATCAAGAGTTGAAATAGGGGCACCTAGGTGGCTCAGTTGGTGAAGCATCTGTCTTGGGCTCAGGTCATGATCCCAGGGTCCTAGGATTGAGCCTCCCGTCAGGCTCCCTGCCCAGCAGGGGTGTCTGCTTCTCTCTCTCCCTTTGTCCCTCTCCCTTGCGTGTGCACACATGCACGTGCTCTCTTGCTTCGCTATCTAAAATAAATAAAAATCTTTTAAAAAACAGAGTTGAAACAGACTTTTGATCCAGAGTGATCAGAATTCATAAACTAGGGATAAAAATGATTGTGTATTTTGGCTGGCCAACAAACTCACAAGTATAGGTAAGTATGCTCTATGAGGGACAAGTCTTTCCATATCACTGCAAGGGTCTCTGGCCAATTGAGTGGAGTTTAATAGTACTTCTTGCCACAAGTTTTTAAAAGGGGGGGGCAGATTTTTGTATTCAGAAGCAGCACTCGGGTAATGAAGAGAAAGTAATGTTTGGCATGTGTTTTCCAGTATTCTGGGGTTAGTATTAGAAAGTCATCCAGATCCCCCTATTGCTTTGGAGTTACTCTTAGGCTAGTGCAAGGTTGTTAAGATGATCAGGGTTCATCCTCATGCTGCAGTTCTCATCAGACATTGAACTGTCATTAACTGTGCCCTTGATCTTTTCTTCCTGTTATAACCTCCTTTCTCTAGGTACTCGTCCTCACAAGTGCCCAGACTGTGACATGGCCTTCGTGACTAGTGGAGAATTGGTGCGGCATCGTCGTTATAAACACACCCATGAGAAGCCATTTAAGTGTTCCATGTGTGATTACGCCAGTGTAGAAGTGAGTGTTGAGCAACTTGTTGGTTCCTCTCTTAAGACCATGATCCCAGTATTAGGATAAAAACTACCTTCGGCTCAGGTCATGATCCCAGGGTCCTGGGATCGAGGCCCGCATCGGGCTCTCTGCTCAGCAGGGAGCCTGCTTCCTCCTCTCTCCTCTCTCTCTGCCTGCCTCTCTGCCTACTTGTAATCTCCCTCTCTGTGTCAAATGAATAAATAAAATCTTTGGGGAAAAAAAAAAAACTACCCAAACTGACTTAAGATGAGATAGAAAATCTTACGAGATTATTAACAGTCCCACTCCCCTTCCCTGCCACCAAAAATACTAAAACTGTAATGAATGTGAAAGATTTACCCGTTTTTAAAAAAGCACTAGTACCACGTGTTATTATAGGTAAGTTCTATGAAACATCAAAGAAATAACTGCCCAGCACATTTAAAAATGGAAAATTTGGGGGCACCTGGGTGGCTCAGTCAGTTAAGTATCCAAGTGTTGATCGCAGCTTAGGTTCTCAATCTCATGGTTGTGAATTCAGGCCTGGCATTGGAGCCTACTTTAAAAAAAAAAAGAAAAGGAAAATGTTACCTCCTTTATTATTTGAGGCTACACTGTTAACAAAACTGGGTAAGAATGCTACCAAAAAGAAAAGGGTATCTTATTCTCACAGAAAACTAAAACTAAATCAAATTATTCACCAAATTTAATAATATATTTAAAAAATAAATGATTACTAAATAGAATATATCTAAAATACAAGGAGAGTTGAACATTAGGAAATTACTGGTATGTGGTACATTGAGAGGTTAAAGAAAAACCGCATGATCATTTCTATAGGTTGCTGAAAAACTATAAAATTCATTGTTCATTACTGTTTGAAGTCCTAGCAACTTAAGAGTAGAAGAAAATAGCTTTACTATAAGGAGTATATACCAGAAACCCACAGTCAATCCATTCCAGTTAACCGAAGCATTGGGAGTATGCCCATTAAAAATTGGAACAAGACAGAGGTGCCTAGCTGGCTCATTCGGAAGGGCATCCAACTCTTGATCTCAGGGTTGTGAGCCCTACATTGGGTATAGAGATTACTTAAAAATAAGTAAATAGTCAAAATTTGGAACAAGACATTTGGTCTTATCTATATTGTTTCACCATTGTCATTATATTGGAACCCAGCTAAATAAGAAATGAATTATATGTGGTAAAACAAAACTAACTTATTGCAGATACACTTCTTATGCCAAAAAATCCAAGAGTATCAGCTGAAAAAAGCTTAGAGCTGTAAAAATCCATTTGGGTGGCCAGATACAAGACAAATACACAGAAGCCAGTAAACTTATCTTCATGATACATAGCAGGAAACAGGCTCACATTGTAATAGCAATAAAATTATTTAGGGATAAACTGAATAACAAAAATACATCTGATTCCTATGTTTCTGGAAGGAAAGTGATCTATAGATAAGCATGGATTACTTCAACTACTATGGGAAATTTCAAATCTATTCAAAAGCAGAAAACATATACAGAAGTAGAAAAAATAGGATAATATACCCCCATGAATCTATCACCCAGCTTAAATAGTTATTAATAACCAATCTTGAGTCATCTGTGCTCCATCCATTTATTTACCCTCTTTGGATTATAAGGATTTGAGAAACAAAGGTTACAAATAAGGAGGAAGAAATATATTTTAGACTTTTTCTGTATTCTGAACTTCAGTGCCAAAAAGCTAAGCTTTTGTGCCTAACCCACAGCATTCACATTACAGTGTGCTTTCGTGTTTCAGGTCAGCAAATTAAAACGTCACATTCGCTCTCATACTGGGGAACGCCCGTTCCAGTGCAGCTTGTGCAGTTATGCCAGCAGGGACACATACAAGCTGAAAAGGCACATGAGAACTCATTCAGGTAGGACATCTTCCCTTGTTGTATTAATGAGCTGCTTTTCAGTGGATCCCATGGGACCCTGTAAACCACCTCACACCCCTATTGCTTACCAGAATGGGAGCTGGCATACAAGTAATGCAATTGACAAATGCTTCTGTGGCATATCTTCTGAATTCATTGTTGTGAATATACACTGGAGAATGGGAAGTTTCACTCTTAGAAGAAGTCTGGGTAGATTACCTAACCCAGCTCATTCAGTTTTCCCCATACTGTCTTCTCCAAAAAAAGAAAAATTTGTAGGGGTGCCTGGTGAGCTCAGTCAGTTGAGTGTGCGACTCCTGATCTCAAGGTCATGAGTCCAAGCCCCATGTTGAGTGTAAAGATAACTTAAAAACTTGCAGGTCCTCCTTTTGTCCCATCACCTATCCCCAAAGGCAAGTCTTCTAGGGATTGATCTCTCTCTCATGTGAGTAACTCTGTGGTGGAGCTGGCTGAGCAGAGCTGGCAGCAGCAGTTTAGGACTTGATTGCCATCTCTTAAGAATGGCTTTGAGCCATTCAGCAGGCCTGAGGCTTGGGCTAGGTGGGTAACACCTGAGGATTCTCCCTAGCTTAGCTTTTCTGCCACCTGATTGCAGCTGAATTACCACCTGAATTACCCTCCAATTAAATGATGGTGCTCATTTCATCTAATTTGTTCACTCTGTATTTCCTTTTAAGGGGAAAAACCTTATGAATGTTATATTTGTCATGCTCGATTTACCCAAAGTGGTACCATGAAGATGCACATTTTACAGAAGCACACAGAAAATGTGGCCAAATTTCACTGTCCCCACTGTGACACTGTCATAGCCCGAAAAAGTGATTTGGGTAAGTAAATTGGCTAGTGGCAAGTGGAGAAGTACTTTTGAGGATTTGTGAAAATAGGAAGATTATAAATAACTTCCTCTTCTAAATTATATAAGTTTTATATAGGTGAATGGCCTGCCACTTTACTAACAGTCATCGCTTACCATCTGTTTTTATCTTCTTTCTCTCATTGCAGTCAGGCCACAAGATTCTTTCCTGAATATAGCTCACTTATAAATTAACAGGAGCTGTAATGAGAGGAAATAGTAAACCTTTAATTAGTAGCCCTCACTGGTAATGTTCAAATCTCCAAATAGGGAAGTGACATAGTATGATTCAAACTAAGGTCTGTCCATTTCGTTTTTCTCAGAACATAAGTACATTCTCTTAAGTAATTAGACTGTTTCATTGGTTGGATGATAACTGTATTTCTGTGCATAATTAAACTACAGCTTGGGCGCCTAGGTGGCTCAGTGGGTTAAAGCCTCTGCCTTCAGCTCAGGTCATGATCTCAGGGTCCTGGGATTGAGGCCCGCATCGGGCTCCCTGCTCAGCGGGGAGCCTGCTTCCCCCTCTCTCTGCCTGCTTCTCTGCCTCCTTGTGATCTCTCTCCCTCTGTAAAATAAAATCTTAAAAAATAAAAAAATAAAAATAAACTACAGCTTATACAAAGGCAGAATTTATCTGTAGAAATTTTAGTCGGGCCCATAAAGGTATGGTCACCTGGATGTTTCCCTTTATTTTTCCTATTGAAAAGAGATAAAAATATTGCCCCAGTCTGCTCTCTGTCCAAAATGTATTGCTCCTTGAATACCATTCTTTTTTTTTCCCCTTGAATATTATTCTTATAAACATTTTGTGGGGCACCTGGGTGGCTGTCAGTTGGGCATCTGCCTTCAGCTCAGGTCATGATGCCAGGGGTTCTGGGATCGAGCCCCACGTTGGGTTCCCCCCTTGGTGCGGAGCCTGCTTCTCCCTCTCCCCTGCTTGTGCCTCTCTGTCTCTGTCAAATAAATAAATAAAAATCTTTAAAATATATATATATTTTTATATTTAGGTAAATTTTACTTTACGAAACATCTTTTATTATTTTGTTTTACTTTTTTTTTATTATTTTATTTTTATTCTTTGCTCAAGGGGTACAGGTCTGTGAATCATCAGGCTTATATCTTTCACAGTTGTTTTACTTTTTAACCTATTTGATATTCACAACCACCATATGAAGTCACCAAGCCATATGTATTTTAGCTGAGTAAAGCTATGCAGTTTAGCTGGTGTCTTAAAACATTGGTATATTAATATGACCATATCGAGCAAAATGCAGTTAGCATGCACTTTTTTAAGGTATAATTTTTTAAATTAATTTATTTATTTTAACATCTGATACACATTTTTAAGATGAAACCATGAGTTCGAAGCTGAGGACTTTAGGCTATATGTGAGACCCATGGGTCACTTGTTTATCCTACCCTGCTGTTAAGAGGACTTTGGTAGAAAGGTTTAAGAGGCACTGTCCTCTGATAAATGAATTTTACTGTTCTTATGGTAAAAAAAAAAACCTAAAATCTAATACCTCATGGCAGTGTTTGGGGGCTATTAGGCCAGTGTTTGGATTATTTAAATTTTCTAAATTATTCAGTTTTATGATGCAAATATATGTCTTGGATATTCTATACCTGTATGATACCCTTTAGGCCCTACATAATGAGGGACTTAATTGCTTAGGAACTGTCAGATAATAGTTCTCTCCCAAAACCAATCCCAAAGAAGTTTGTGTTCCCTCTTTAAAGCAGGCCTGATTTCACACTAATATGCTAAAATTAAAATTTATCACTTCGTGACACAGGAAAGCATGGGCTTTGGAGACCTACTAGAGTCAAGATTCACCTCCAAATAGTACTCTAAGCCTCTTTTTATCTTTCTCAACTGATTTTTAGGAAAAATAACTACCTTACACAGTTGTTAAAATTATTTAATAACACATGAAAGAAAGGTCTTTCACTGTTAGGTCTCTATCACAGAACCAGAAGGGGAAGTTGAAGCCTTTTAAAAGTTTTTTGAAATAATACATGCATGTATAAAAGGTTTTCGTATAATGAACATGTGTAGAGAGTAAAAATGAAAAGCTTTCCCTCATTTCCATTCCCCAGAATTAGGCTTCTTTAAGTCTGATGTGATATGACTTGGCGTGAAGCAGATTGGTAGCAACATAAATTTGTGAACCCAAATGCAGCTGAGTTTTCATTGTTTCTGGCAGTGCAGCTATTTGCCCTTGTCAGGTGTGGTCTCATTTTCCTCAGTGAGTTCAGTCATTCATTCATTCCACAGTTGTTTAGGTCCCTGCTATGTGGGAGGCACTGTGAAACGAATCAGCGTTGGGTGAAGCCTTTGCACTTTGTTTAAACCTCTGATCTTTCCTTCTCTTTTTCCTCCGCCTCCTTGGTCTCAGTAAGTGATCTCTTTTCCTACTTGATAAGGAAAGTAAAGGCAACAGATTGAAACTCCCATATTTCTGTTATCAAACCTACAAACCTATCTGCATTCATCCTTTCTTTGCCCATTTGCTACAAGAGAGTTGGCATCACTCTTCTTCTCTGTGGCCTGTCCCTTTACCTGCCTTTGCCTTGATCCTACTCTCTTGTCTTCTCTGCAGCTTTTACACTGTGTCATGGACTATCTCTTTACCTTGATTTTCACACTTTCTTTTCTAGATCTTTCCCCTAGACTCTAAATATGCTTACATTTCTCCTATCTTAAGAAAGTCTTCCCTGGGACGCCTGGGCGGCTCAGTGGGTTAAAGCCTCTGCCTTCGGCTCAGGTCATGATCTCAGCGTCCTGGGATCGAGGCCCGCGTCAATCTCTCTGCTCATCGGGGAGCCTGCTTCCTCCTCTCTCTNAAAAAAAAAAAAAAGTCTTCCCTGTCTAGGTTTGACTTTTTTTTTTTTTTTTTAAGTCTCTGATTTTTCCTGTTAAAACACAGTTTGGAAATTTGGAAATTTTTGTACATGGAAAACTTCAGTTCCTAGATTTTCATTTATTTTTTGTGCTAAGAACATTTAAAATAAGATCTAACTTCTTAGCAAGTTTTCAATTTGTGTTATAGTATTATAAACTATGGGAATTAGGGGCACCTACTGGCTCAGTCCGTAGAGCATGTGATGCTTGATCTCAGGGTTGTGAGTTCAAGCCCATGTTAGGTATAGAGATTACTTAGAAATAAATTTTTTTTAAATATAAATAAACTGTGGGAATTATGCTGTACAGTAGATCTCTAGGACTTACTCATCTTTGGCTCATTTATTTTTTATTTATTTATTTTTATGTTACTGGGGAGGTTAAGTTTGACTCTTATTACCTCCTTCCCTGCCAATCCTCAAAAAGAGTTCTATCCCTCACAGTCTTCCTTCCTCAGTTTCTGATTGCCCTCCCATCTTAGCTTACACCCCATTCTGTAAAATGACTCTTGAAAATCACTAAACACCACATTGCTTAATGTGGGGGAACATTCCACTTACCACCTTTCTTGGTCTCTTAAGAGTGTTCTTCACAGTAGACTGTGCCAACCTCCTTAAAACACATTTTTTCCCTTGGTTTCCGTGGCACTATAGCCTATTGGCTTTCTTCTCTATTTTTTCTCAGCCTTCTCTTTTTAACCCTTTTTCCTTGCACTTGCCTTACCTGTTAGCTTTCTTAAAGTATGACCTGTACTGTTCTTTTTCTTTTTTTGCCTTAGTGATTTTGTTAGCTCCCGTGGTCTAATTCAAATCCCAACAACTCCAGTTCCTACTCCAAATCTCTCATTTGAGCTAGGCTTATCTAGCCTTTGCCATCCCTAGTTGCTCTCATTGGCATTTCAAATTTAACGTGTTCAAAACCGAAGATCTAAAACCTCCCTGGCCCCAGCCACCTACTCAGTTTTCAAAGCCAGAAACCTGGAGGTCGTCTCTGACACCCACCTTCTTTCTTGTTCTGTATTCCGTGAATAAATCCTGGTGATGCTACTTTTTGGGTCTCTCATCAGTTCTCCCTGCTCCTTCCAAGCCACCATCTTCTCTTACCTGTCCTGTTTCCATATCTTAACCAGTCTTTCTGCCTCTCTTGTCTTTTTGCCTTTTAACTCACTTTTAGGACAGCAGCCAGAGTAATTATTTTAAACAGGGAAGAACGTATTATTAACTTATTGAAATGCTTGTTTGTTGTTTTCACAAGTTAGACTGGGCTTTGTGTTTTGCTTTCAGGTGTCCACTTGCGAAAGCAGCATTCCTACATTGAGCAAGGCAAGAAATGTCGATACTGCGATGCTGTGTTTCATGAGCGCTATGCCCTCATCCAGCATCAGAAGTCACACAAGAACGAGAAGCGCTTTAAGTGTGACCAGTGTGATTACGCTTGCAGACAGGTAGAGACCTTCATAGTTAGAAAGTAGTTGATTCCTTATTAGTGTCAGGTTTTATCAGAGTTTTTAGATTCCTTATATGGTAACCGTTTTTAAGGTTGGTATTTTTTAAACCGATCTGTGAGGAATATCACCAAAGGTCTCACTCCTTGATTTTATCACCTCATTCTCCAGCTGATGTTTTATTCAGTCACAGCTTACCTCCCCCTCAGGCAAACTACTGGCTGCTGTCTCAGAACGGGGGGAATTAAGTCCCGAGGGAAGGGAAGAATATGGTCCTGGGTCTTAGGGGTGATCTCTAGACAAGAAGCCCAGCGGGAGGGAGCCTATCCGTATACTGGGATTTAAGGAAGCAGTTTTGCACCCCAGTAAAGATAACTTCATCCTCTGGACAAGCAGTTTGGAGCCTAGACCCTTTGGAGAGAAAGGCCTATCTATCATGTGCGTGCGGATGGTGGCTGGGGTGGCAGCCCCGTGACGGGCTCTGAGGCCTCTCCCCGCGCCTGCACCTGCTGTCTTTCAGGAGAGGCATATGATCATGCACAAGCGCACACACACCGGGGAGAAGCCTTACGCCTGCAGCCACTGCGACAAGACCTTCCGCCAGAAACAGCTCCTCGACATGCACTTCAAACGCTATCATGACCCCAACTTTGTCCCTGCGGCCTTTGTCTGTTCTAAGTGTGGGAAAACCTTTACACGCCGGGTGAGAGTCAGAATTTTACTTCCCTTATCAGATTTCTTAATACCATGTTCTTGATTTTCGATTGCAAAACAGGACAGTTTTTTCCACTGAGGGTATAAGCACAGAGATGCCTTATCAGTTGGAAAGGGCCACTCATCCCCACTTCAAGGTTTTCTGTACATGTGTGAACCCTGCTGAAGGGGCGGGGGGCGGGGGGGCGGAGAACTTGGTATCTGAATAGGTCTGGATCTTCCCTTGGGGCCATGTTAGGTCTGCACAGGACAGGGAGCTGGTCCAATCCTCCTGTGTTCCTCTTGCGTGCAGGCTGCTGAGAGGACCCAGCCCCTCCTATTCTGAGGGACTCTCTTTCCTTCCCCTCCCCAATCTTTCTCTCTCCCCCCCTTTCTCTCTCCCTCTGTCTCCCTCCCTTCCTTCCTTCTCTCTCCCTCTTCCAGATGGAGACCATTTCCCTTGAATGAGGAGAGCATGTTCAGGATGTGCTTATTAGCACATACTAGAACATTCAGACTCAGTAGGAATACCCGACATTTTTATTTAATTAAACTAAAGTAAGAGAACTTCTAATTTCTGATACCAGTTTTTTTAGTAACATGAACGAAGATTTTGTTTCTTCCGTTAGAATACCATGGCAAGACATGCTGACAATTGTGCTGGTCCAGATGGCGTAGAAGGAGAAAATGGGGGGGAAACAAAGAAGAGTAAACGTGGCAGAAAAAGAAAGATGCGTTCCAAAAAAGAAGACTCCTCTGACAGTGGTGAGTAACTTATTTCTTGATTTAGTTACACGTGGTAGATTTTGGTGCCCAGTTGCCAGTACGTTGACACATGGATGTGCTGGGACAGAGGCCAATCACCCTTCCTTCCTTTATAGCCTCTAGTCTCCCTAATATGAGTTATGTATTTACAGCAGCTAGTTGTTTCTAGGGCAAGTTTGTGTGTGTGTGTGTGTGTGTGTGTGTGTGTGTGTTTCTCCTGATATTCCATTGGTTGATAATACCTTATATGTTCCATGTTCAGTTAAATCCAAGGGAAAATCAGTGTCTTGACTCCATTTCCTCAGATTAGTGATATTCTAAGGCCAGCAGAGTATCTTTTCTATGTTCATAACTTTTACATTTAGGAAGCTGGTATAGATTTGAGCAATGAATCTAATGGACATGAAGAAGGTTTCTTAAGCATCTTGACCAACTTCTGGTTTGACTGCCTGTGTCAGCCTAGCCTTGAGATGTGTTGATCAAATCCATGCAGGTCAGCCTTTCTCTTCCTACTTTAATCTCTCAGTTTTATAATGTAACTTTTTGCCTATTTTCCTACCATTGATGCTTTTGCGGGTGTTTTTGACTTTTAGTCATGAAATCCAGGCAGAAGGAATGCTTTGAGGTGCTAGACTCATGAAGAAGGAGGGAGAACAAGAGTGTCAGTAACGGAGAGTCACATTTGATTGTACACATTTGTTTCATGCTTTTAAGCTCTGTAAAGTGGATGCTTGGGCTACTGGCCAAGTAGCTGAGAAGGCACATCTGTGACTAAAGATTTAAGCTTTTTATGGTAAAAGATGTATGTGGAGGGGTCTTGTTTTGGGGAATACACTTCCCCAGAAGCACCATCAGACTGGAGAAATTCTAGATGGTGCCTTAGGTGTTTCTAAGGCTCCTCATTTTGTCTTGTATTGCTTGTTAGTTATCATGGGGAGGGATTAAGATTTTTGAAGATTGAAAATATTTGAAAACTTCAGTCTCTCCATTGATTTTTATCTAAAACTTGCTCACGAAAGCACTAGGTTTTTTATATTTAGATCTGTAACAAGGTCCCTTTTAGTTTTTGCGTTTTTGTTTAATAAAACCTTTTCTTTTAAGAACTTTTACTTTTTCTGGGAGAATATTCATCCAGTAAGCATAAGAGTAATTTATTTTTTGCTGCCTTTTCTAGAAAATCTAATTTAAGCATTCTCTTCATCACTGGGTTTTCAGTAAACATGCCTCCTTTAAAGTGTCGGTTTACTTCACTTTTTAAAAGCACGTTGTTCTCTACTGGGGCGCCTGGGTGGCTTAGTTGGTTGGACATCTGCCTTTGGCTCAGGTCATGATCCCAGGGTCCTGGGATTGAGCCCTACTTCTCCCTCTCCTTCTGCCCCTACTTCCTGCTCGTGGACACATGTTCTCTCTCTCTCTCTCACACACAAATAAATAATCTTTAAAAAAATACACAAAGTATTCTCTACTGAGAATCTTTGTGGGATCCCTTTGGCTAAGAAATTAATGAGTGTGGGGGCGCTTGGGTGGCTCATCAGTTGAGTGTCCAGCTCTTGTTTTCAGCTCAGGTTGTGATCTCAGTCAGGGTCATGAGATCAAGTCTCTGTGCTCAGCGGGGAGTCTCCTTGGGATTCTCTCTCTCTCCCTTTGTCCCTCATCTCGCTTGCATACACTCTCTCTTGCTCACTCACTCTCGCTCTAAAATAAATCCTAAAAAAAAAAAAAAAAATCACAGACCCCAAGTGCCACCAGAGATCCACAAGTAACCTTGAGCTGGAGGACCTCTGTAGGTGCTTCCAGTTGCAGAGCCTCCTACTGCCACAGGTGTTGGCCCTTCGCCTTCTTGCTTTACGTACCACTTTGTTCACTTCTGTGGTTCCTCTCCCAGTAAGGTCAGCCTCACTCCCTAATTATGCATTACCAGAGCATCTTTCAGCAGAAGACTTTACTGGCTATTGCTGATAGATGGCTGCAACTCCTTCTATTGTCTTCTGCAGTGCTGTCTTGTAGAGCACAGTTTGGTTCTGGGCCTTGTACGTAGTGTCTTTTTATCCCCCCAGAAACTCTGGGCTTTCCATCCCATTGCTGACCACGGCCACACAATCACATTTGTCTTCTCCCAGAACTTCTACCTGTTGGCCATTTGCAGAGATTGGCCAGCAGAATCTACTGCTATTTTCAAGGACTTTTGCCAAAATCTCTCCAAGCCAATAAGCCTCTGACCCTATTAACCTTATTTGTGTGCTCCCCCGCCAATTCTGACCGAATTTGTTTGGTTTTTCTAGGCATTAGGCCAACTTAGGCAGTAGGGGGCTTAAATGATCTCTACAGGGAAGCATCTCATCATCTTGACACACTGCCACATAGCAAGCAGTGTGCTTCCCACATTTTCATTTAGGATTTGACAAATAAGGCATTTTGTCCTGAAGATGAGGCATTCACTCCTAGGTGTCCAAATGTCAACGTCTGGTCCTAGAGGAAGACGGCATAACCTGTGCTTCTCAGAGGCAAGCGGGGAGGGTACTTCGTGTGCTGTGGCAAGGAACTGGGGCAGCAGAACAGCCCCAGGCGGAGGCAGGAGCTTGAGTTCTGCCTGCTGTAGTTTAGCCTCGCCTTCCAAATCACTTAGCCTCTCACTTTTTCTATTTAATGAGGGTAGCACCTCTTTTTATTAAATGAAGTAATGAAGCCAGAATGGAATGATGGAGAATGTTAGAATTGTGACACACAGTGCAAACAAGAGCTGTGTCTGTGTAGTGGAGTCTTAAGTTTCAGAGCACGATGACATGCAGTACAGCTCGATCCTTTTAATCTTCAAATCACTAGTAAGTAGGTTGGGGGTGCTTTGGAGATTATATAAGGAAACTGAGGTTCGCTGTGGTCTTTGTCCCAGGTCATACACCTACTAAGGGATTCAGAGCTCCTGGTAAATATTCTTTATACAGTAGTCCCCTCTCCTTTTATGTGATGGTGGCATCAGGGAGTTAAGAATAACCCATTGAATTTGGCATAGCTGAGAATTAAGTTAAAAAACTTGACCTTAAAAAAAACCATCATGGGGCGCCTGGGTGGCTCGTTCAGTTAAGTGTCTGACTCTTGATTTCGGCCCAGGTCATGATCTCAGGGTCATGGGATGGGGCCCCACGTCAGGCTCTGTGCTCAGCACAGAGTCTGCTTAAGGATTCTCCCTGTCCCTCTGCTTCCCCCCCACCCAACTGCACCATATCTCTCTGTCTCTCTCAAAATAAATCTTTTTTTAAAAAACATCCATCATAGTCCTAGAAGACCTCTTGATGCTTATCCTAGTAATAAGACTTCACAATGCAGTGGGAATTTATGTCGTGCATGCAGAGAGAGAGAGAGAGAGAGAGAGACACACACACACACACACACACACATCTTCTGCCTACTCAGAGACGAGCAAGAGCATATCTTTGAAGATCTGTCCCAGGAGTAGTACCCTGCTTTATCCTTGCATAATAGATAGAGGGAATAAATGTTTTCAACTTAAACACTGTGGTATTGTTATATATCTGGCATGTGATGTTATTGCTTCTGAAGAATTTGAAACTCAATATTCTGATGTCTAAAGTTAAAAGAAAAAAATAGTATCCAATCCACATAAAATAGGAATAGTAGTCTTCAAGTTGATTTGTGTATTAATTCTAGTGTAATACCAGTTTACTTTGTCATTGTTGATAGCAAAAATTCTAACAAGCATTTTTAAATGGACTTTTATTGATGAAAATATGTGACTAGACTTAACAGAATACGTGATTTTGTGTGTGTGTCATATTTTTCTTCCACCATACTTCTCCTTACCCCCCACCCCCACCTATTATTCCTGATTTCATGAGAAGAAAATGCTGAGCCAGACCTGGATGACAATGAGGAGGAGGAGGAACCTGCTGTGGAAATTGAACCCGAGCCAGAGCCTCAGCCTGTGACCCCAGCCCCACCACCTGCCAAGAAGCGGAGAGGACGCCCCCCTGGCAGAACCAACCAGCCCAAACAGACCCAGCGTAAGTTACCTGTCTCCACTTAGTAGGCTGGAGGGTGGCATCTGCTCCCAGCATGTGGAGGAGCCAGACGGGTCCTTGTTTTGGGAGATGATGGGAACTAAGCCATGAGAACAAGTTAAGGTCACACCAGGAACAAACTGTCAGGAAGCAGTTCTTTAGTTTTTACTGGGAAACACATGAGGAAGACCCTAGAAGCCTGTTATGCTTTAGTGAGAAGTCCAGAGTAAAAGGGTACTCATGTTCTACAAGATGGGTACTTTTAATGTGGGAGGTTCTGCAAAACAAAGTCCCACTCAGGCGGCAGAATTGATATGGTAATGAATGTAAAAGAGCCAGATTTTACAGGATAAAGGATAGAGCAATTTCTGTCCTGAGATTGTTCCTCCTAAGAAATCCAGGCCTGTGGATCAAGTGTTGGCCTTCTACTTTAGGAGAGGACACAGCAGAGGTGTTCACCCTCTACCTCACACCACAAATGGCATTGGGCAGCAGTCCTGTCTTGGACATGGCCCTTGTGACAGCAGGCTCTGGAGGACTGGAGTCTCTGTTCTGTTCTCTGTGACTGAGGATATCCTGAAAGCTGGCAGGCAGGGTTTTTTTCTTTAACAAAATGCAAGATTTAGTCTTTTTTTTTTTTTTTAATGTGCTCCCCGAGCCCCGTGTGAAGATGTCGGTTTGGGGTGGGGGTGGGGGGTTGTCTGTAGACCCTGGGAGCCATTTCGCCTCCACATCCTTGAGTGAAAACACTGGCAGAGGGCCCTGAGTATGGGAGACTTGAGGCTCGGAAACGGATGTACTTGCTATCCAGTGCACCTCCAGCACGGCCCAGCGTCACCAGCATCGTGACGTGGTCTTGGTCGTGTACTGGCTTCATCTCTTGTATGTCTCGCACTAGTGCAGAGCCCTGCTTTATGACCTAAAAGAAAACTAAGGCTTTTAGTGTGGAATTTAGGAGGCATATGAGCACGAATGTCAGCATTTTGTTCTTCGATAGTCAAAGAGTATTGGGGCTTTACAGATGGCCATATTTTAGGTCATTAAGTCTTTTTTTTTAATGATTTTCCCTGTTTCCTTGCTAAGGCTTTCCTGCATTGCTGACATCCACTTAGTGTCGAATCTGACAGGACCCTTGTAGTCCTCAGGGGCTTTAATGGAGCGTTTGTTTTGTTCATGCTCTTTCTTGCCAGCAACAGCCATCATCCAAGTGGAAGATCAGAATACAGGTGCAATTGAGAACATTATAGTTGAAGTCAAAAAAGAGCCAGACGCGGAGCCCGTGGAGGGGGAGGAAGAGGAGGCCCAGCCAGCCGCCACAGACGCCCCCAATGGAGACCTCACGCCCGAGATGATCCTCAGCATGATGGACCGGTGATGGCGGGGCCATGCTCATCGCCAGGACTGTTCTGGGCTGTGTTTCAGCGGTCCGCATCTTAATTTTTCTCCCTTCTTTCTTCTTTTGGCTTTGGGAAAAGCATCATTTTACACCATTTTACCAAACATACTGAGAACTAAAACTTCAAGGATGATGATAGAAAAATGTGATTCTACTAGAACTTGCTGTTTGATGTTAGCAAATCATGGAATGTTCTGAGTCCCTGAGGGTTTACTGTGGAGTGCTGAGGACAGTGTTGATGCCTAACTGGTTTTCTTAGATGGAAACAGAGACATTGAGCCCTCTCTCTTGCTATGGTAAACCACTCCAGAATGGCCACCGGGTTTCCCAGAGTTCTGGGTCTTCTTCCCAGGAGAGTTTTTAATTGTAAATGCAGACTTGGGAAGGACTTACACTTTTAAACTGGTTTTTGCTTCTGCTTCTCCCTGACTCCCTTTGCTCGGAGCCAGCTGCACACCAGTAGTACGGCATGCTGCGGTCGGTGTCTGTCCTGAAGGCTTTGCCTCTTTCTTGGCAAAGTTTCTGGTATGGTCAAGCTTGTAAATAACTTTTTTTACATTTTAATCTTTTCCATTAATTAAGAGATTGAAAAGAAGTGCAGTGTAAGAAAACCCAGCATTTTAATTACTTGCAAATTAAGTTACCACAGACTCTGTCGTATGTAAATGTTGACAAGGAATTGGATCACAATCATGTAGCAAAACGGCACCGAGACTGCTGCCCGCTAGTGATGGACGCCCACATGGAAGATCATGACTGCCAGCCCGTGGAGCCAGCATTTGAACCTTGTACAATTAACTTTCAGTTATGATTTCCCATCTACATTTTCTTTGCTCTGTTTGTAGCTGAATTTTGTGTTCTCTAACTCCTCTGTTCAAGCAGAAGGGTGATTATGAGTGGGTCACAGCAGCCCTTGAAAGCTGGGCCAGAGAATTTCACAAGGTCAGTAATTTAAACTTTGGACCTGCAAAACAAAATAATAATAATGTGAAACAAAACCAACTAAAAAGTGATTCTTGCACATGAACTGTCACACATTTGAAATGTGTTTTTTAGAGAGCCTCAGTCTTGCTGATTTCAAACACTTTTTTCCTCTGTGTATTGCTTTTAAAAGAGCCATCAGTTAGCTATCAGACTCTAGGTTGATGCATTTTGTACTTAGCTGTACTGTGTGATATTTTTCATTATTTTAGGACGCCAACATGAGACCTGTAATAAAATATGTAATGGGGTTGAAAGCTGGGGAGGAGGATCTACTGCTGTACAGCTAATAAATCATAACGGATTAACAAGTGCTCCAGACACTTCGTCACGTGTGGTCTCTGCCTACCGGGGGCCCTACACGTCCTCATGCATGGCCTCAGGTGGTGCAGGCCTGGTTGCCATTCAGAGGTGAACTCTGTTCCCAGGATGGCCACTTCCCCTCTGGCACTTCCAGGATGATCTTGGCAAATGGTGGGATTAATGAGTGAATCCCGCTACAGGTTTTAACTCCCCAAAGGTGTGTGTGAATAGCAAGGTATGGATGAAAAGCCACCAGCCTCCATGATCCACCTTAGGAGTGGGTCCCTGTGGCAGAGGGGTGGCCACAGAGGTTAGAGAAGAAGGGGGCATGTGGGAGGTTCTGTCCTCTGGATCTCAGCTCAGTGAGGGCTGAGATCAGTACCTTGTGTTCTGCCAACTACAGGACAGCAGAAGCTGGGCCCAGTTTGCCCTAGAGATGGTCATTTGGGAAGGGAGACAGTCACTAGGCTGCAGGGAGATTCCTAGATAGCATAGCTTGTGGGCACCGTGGGATGGAAAGGGAGTTGGGATAGGAAGTTGATGCATTAGTGAAACGTTATCTTGGCTGCTGCTCGCCATTTCTGGGTAGATAGTTTTGGCAAACTCATTTTAGGGAAAAGCTTCAGCCACCAATTCTAGGGCTTTTCAATTCTGAATTAGTGGCTTTCAGTGAGCAATAACAAAAGATGAGGCGTGTGTGACCTTTGTCTGTTTGTGCTTTCCACATATTCCTGTCTCCCAGGAAAACGGGTCTGAGGCCTCAAGACTCAGAACCTGGCAGTCAGCTCCTTGGACCCAGTGTTAGTGGCCTGAGACTGTTGGGGTGTGGGGTCGTGGTCTCAGGCATGGGCCAGCCCCTTCCGGGGGCCACAGTACCCCCATCAGTGTTTCAGTGCCCATTTAATTTTCTAAATCTTTTGATGTTTATAATCTGCAGAACAGTGGGATCTTAATCTTCAGCATAGCTTTTTATCCCTCATTGTGTATATGCAAATTGTTTGAAAGTTTAAAAGATCAGTTTTGGATGGAAGGGGGCAAGGAAAGTCGCGTTCTGATGGAGTAGAAACTTAGGAGGGATCCCCCGTTGCATAGCCATGATGCACCCTGTGTGACTCCATTATATATCAAATCTTCCATTTAAAATACAGACTCTCTATATATATGCGTTAAAATACAGAAGCCACTTCTCAGTCCCCACCTGAGAACCTCGGATGGAGTGGTTGCCTGTCCTGCTTTTCGCCCCTGTGACACCACAGCAGGTACTGGAGTCAAATACTCCCTTTCCACACCGGGGCTGGCACCACCGCGCCCGCTGCCGCGCAGCCCCGCCAACACCTGAGCCCTTCGCTGGCCTGTGGTCTGGATCTAGTCTTCGAGAACCACCTGAGGGGAGCCCCGCGGCCGCCGCCGCAGGCACAGCCCCGCCCCTGCTCGGCCCCTCCTCCCCGTGCCGCTGCCGCGGCAGGCGGGGCTTCGGCCTCCGGAGGCGCTTCGAGCGTTTCCCGAGCGCCCACGGAGCGTCCTGCCGTCTGGAACACAGGCGCGCTGAACGCCTCTCCTCTCACTGAGTCACCCGGCGTGTTAGCAGCCGGGGCCCGTGTGTTCACTTGGGCTCCGCTAGACTTGCGGTCGCCCGGTCACTGCAGGCGGCGGCGGCAGCCACGTGGCGAGCCTGGGGGCCCCGCCCCCGCTCCCCTGACCACCCCCTCAGCGCCCGGCAGCCGGGGCCGAGCCACCTGTGTGTTGCTCGCCTCGGAGCGTCTCCTCTGGCAGGCCTTGCCTCTCGTATTTCTCCGAATCATCCTCAGCAGAACCCCCCTGGCGGGTGGATTTTCTCCTGGCCTGCTGGGGGGCCCTGGGGCTGCCGTGGCCGGCGCGGCAGGTGTGACTATCCCGGGTGCCAGGCACTGCTGTGAGCACTTAAACGGCATTTCATATTCTTACAACCACACTCTGAGGTAAGTTAATGGCTCCAGCTTACGAAACGGGAACTGGAAGCCCAAAAAGGTTAAGTAACTTCTTGAATGTGGAACACCTGGTGAGAGGCGGCGTCAGGCCGTCCATTCCGGCAGTCGGCCCTGAGACCCAGCCTTCGCGACTGACGGCGCTTGGCCTGCCCAGGGTGCAAGAGACCTATCGAGCTCTCATCCTAAAAGCAGCTTGTGGGTGCTGTGTGGCCTTAGAAGGAGTCCTAAATCTTAACCCAAACTCTTCTTTCAAGCTGGGAAACATCAGAGGACTGGTGCCCCTGTTTGCAGAAACACCTTCTCTAGCTGAGGCCTCCCATGGCCCTAGTCAGTCCTCAGCTGACTGATCACCTGACTGGGAGATGTTCCCACTTCCCTCCAAGCCCTGAGGTGGGGAGGAGCGGCTAGATGGGAAGGAAGCCAAGGGATCGCGCTCACCATCTCTCATCTACTCTCAGGGTTATTTTACCTCTGCCCGGCTGAGCTGTGGGCAGGGCAGTGGGCTGTTCCTAATACCTGGAGTGTAACTGGATTGTAGTGGAAGAAAAAGAAGTCATTCTTCTCCTGTGAACCCTCCAGATTCTAGGTCCCTGGTCTATTCCAGGGCAGCATGCTTCTGGTTTGCAGGACCCCACCCCAGGACCCCCTGACCCGTCCCAGCCAGCAGATGGGAGGTCTCTGGAGAGGAGAGGATGCGACAGCCGGAGGAGTCCCTCGTACCTGGCCTTTACTCACCCTTCCCTGAAGCCCTCTGGTTTAGGCCTTAGCCCGAGGCTGCCCCGTGAGGGTACTTCCCACCTTCCAGCCTTCAGCCAGCCTGAACCTGGTGGAAGCTGAGGACCCTGCGCTGCAGAGAAGGGTGCCTGAACCCATCTGGCATTTTTTTCTGGCATTTTTTTCTGCCGTTTCAAAAACTGGTGGATATCCGGGACGCCTGGGAGGCTCAGTTGGTAGAGCATTCGACTCTTAATCTCTGGCGCATGAGTTCGAGTCCCGGTAGAGATTACTAAAAAAAAAAAAAGGTGGTGGATTTTCGAGGGGGTCACAGACTCCAGGTTAGGAGAGATTCTGGGAGAGACCCGATGCTCCTTGCTGAATAGACGCCCCTCCGGGCCGGCCCCCAATCCACCTCCCCAGCTGGGTTTTGGAGCGGACGAACGCGGGTGGGTCGCCGGGATCCCCGAGCGGGCAGCGCCCCCTGGTGCTCCCGGCAGGGACTGCGGCGCGGGGTGGAAGTAGGGGGCTAGGAACCGCAAGAGGCGCGTGCCGCAGGCGCGACCCTCCCGGCCACCCAACTCCTAACCCGTGTCTGCCCTGCCACAGTAGCTCCTGCGCGGCAGGGCGGGCGGACAGCTGGGACTCTGCCCCCGTCCTACGTCTCCTGGCCCGCGGAGGCCGGGGCGGGGAGGAGCCGGGCTGGGGGCGGCCTGGCAGGAAGCCGCGCGTACCTTCCGCTGCAGGAGGAGCAGGTGGCTGCAGTGTGGGCCAGGGCCCCCAGGCTTCCTGTGTGCGCTCCCGCCCGCAACTGTTTCTCGTCGGAGCTCCTTGGGCCCCCCGGAGGCCCGGCCCGGCCCCATGGCCCAGACCCCCGATGGCATATCGTGTGAGCTGAGAGGTAAGCGCTGGCCCTTCCCGCCTACGTGGCTCCAAAACCAGAGCACACCCAGCGTCCGGGGGCAGCTGCAGGCAGTCCTGTCTGCATCTCCCAAGAACTTGGCGCTCCCACATCCATTCCACTCCTTCCTGCTGGCCCATAGTTGAGCCCAGGCCACAGGCCTGGTACAGACCATGGGCATGAGTTGGCCTCTGCGGGAGGACCCAATCACCCAGCAGGCTGCTGTTCCACAGGCGAGATCACCAGGTTCCTGTGGCCCAAGGAGGCCGAGCTGCTGCTGAAAACCTGGCTACCAGAGCGGGAGGGTGCGGAGCGAGGTCATGTCCTGGTATGGCAGGGGGCCGAGCCCGGGAGGGCCACTGGGGCCCAGGCAAAAAGAGCCGCTTGGCCTGCCCTGGGCGTCAGACACTCTCTCCCCGCAGGCATTGCTTCGCTGGAGAGCCTACCTGCTCCACACCTGCCTCCCCCTGAGGGTGAGTGCGGGGGGCTGACTGCCACCCCCACCTTGCCTTCCGGCAGCTTCCTTGGTGAGGGTTGCGCCGGCCAAGGTGTCTGTGCTGTCCTGTGGGCTCTGCCCTTCCCACAGCACTGGGTTCCGTAGCGGGCGGGGCTGGCTTGAGCTCCCAGCAGCGCAGAGGACTGGGCTCCCAGAAGCGTGAGGCTAGGGCCTTGGTTCCAGCTGATTCCGGCTCTCCACAGGTGGACTGCACGTTCAGCTACCTGGAGGTTCAGGCCATGGCGCTGCAGGAGACGCCCCCTCAGGTGAGCCAGCGAGTACCCCGCCCCCATGGCCTGCAGCCTGGTTTTCGCCTCCCCTTCCACCAGCGCCCACACGGGAGCCCAACCCAGCTGCCCTCCCTCCCCAGGTGACTTTTGAGCTCGAGTCCCTGCCTGAGCTGGTCCTGGAGTTTCCGGCTGTGGCAGCTCTGGAACAGCTGGCCCAGCACATCACCGCAGCCATCAAAAAGGTCTTCCCTCGCTCCAGCCTTGGGTGAGGCCCAGCAACTATGAGGGACCAGAAGAAAAGGAGGGCAGCAGGGTGTGCTCAGGATGACACAAGTGGGTGGGTTGCCGCCCATCCCAGGCGTTACAAGTCGCTTGTCCCCTTCTCCCTGCCCCCCCAGGAAGCTATTCCGAAGACCCACATCCCCCTCTATGCTGGCTCGGCTGGAGAGAAGCAGCCCTTCTGAGGACATGGCGCCCAGCAGCCCCTGTGGTGAGAGCCAAGAAAAGGCCACCCAGGGCTTCCAGCCTACCCCCATCCTGCAGCCCCAGACCCCTGAACTGGGGAGTCTCCCAAACCGAACAGTCACTCCAAGTACAGCCACCACCTGGCTCCGGTCTGACCTTCCTCCTCCTCTGACCTTCTGTCTCTTTCCTCACCCCATTATACCCCTGGCACCTCCCCCAGGTGGCTTCCTGGAGACATATGAGGCTCTGTGTGACTACAATGGCTTCCCTTTCCGAGAGGAGATTCAGTGGGTGAGAGTAGGGCCCTCCTTGGGGGGGCTCTGGAGACATCTGATCCCCCACGTGCATCGGGTCCCCTTCCCCCTTGTAACCCCAAGCCAGTGGGAGACATCTTCTTCCCATCCAGGATGTGGACACCATCTACCATCGCCAGGGCTGCCGCCACTTCAGCCTGTGCGACTTCAGCCATCTGGGCAGTCGGTCTGTGGCCTGCCTGGGGAGGGAAGGGAGGGAGATCCCGTGACCCACATTCCGGAGCCACGGCCTCTCCATGGAGCGGGATGTGGGGCCAAGGATCTGGCTGGAGGGCCCTGAATCTGTCCCTGCCCCTTCTCCCACCCAGGGACCTGGCCTTGAGTGTGGCCGCCCTGTCCTACAACCTGTGGTTCCGGTGCCTCTCCTGTGTGGACATGAAGCTGGTGAGAGTACAGGGGAGGGGAGGGGCCCCGGGCCCAGGGTACACTTCACTGACCCCCACTCTGGTTCTCAGAGCCTTGAAGTCTCAGAGCAGATTCTGCACATGATGAGTCAGTCGTCCCACCTGGAGGAGCTAGTGCTAGAGAACTGTGGCCTGAGGGGGTAAGGGGGACAGGGTAGGGCTTGGGGACACGAGTCTGGGAGCTCGGGATGGGGAGGCTTGTGGTCTGGGGACGAGATGGGGATCCAGGGGCAGAGTCTCACGCCTCGGGTCTGGTCTCCAGAGACTTTGTCCGACGACTGGCCCAGGCACTGGCAGGACACTCAAGCTCTGCCCTCCGGGAGCTTAGCCTCACGGGGAACCTGCTGGATGACCGAGGTGCGGCTGGACCTAGGGAACCCCAGGGGGCGGGTGCTGGAGGAGGTGAGAGCCACACAGCCGCCCCCATTCCCTAGGCATGACTGCTCTCAGCAGACACCTAGAGCATCGACCCGGAGCCCTAAGGAGACTCAGCCTAGCGCAGACCGGGTTGACTCCTCGAGGTAGGTGGGGGACGCAGGTGGCGGGATGGGGGTGGATCTCCCTGACTGCTGAGCCGCTCCCTCCCCGCCACCAGGAATGAGGTCTCTGGGCAGGGCACTGGCTTCCAATGTGGCCTTTGACACCGCCCTGACCCACCTGGACCTTTCCGGGAACCCTGGGGCGCTGGGGGCCTCGGAGGACAATGGGGTGAGTGGTTATCTTTAGAGGCAGTGATTGGGGGGCAGTGGGATGTCAGGGAGCTCTTGGTGAGGTGATCCCTGACTCCCTCCCATCAGGGCCTCTATAGTTTCCTGAGCCGTCCTAATGTTCTGACGTTCCTGAATCTCGCTGGCACCGACACCGCCCTGGACACTGTGAGAGGGTGGTCCTTGGGGGGGCGGCCGGGCCCGAGACCTGAGGGGAGACCGGGGTTTGGGTGGGGGAGTCTCGGGCCTCCGTCGGTGTAGCCCACTCCCTCCTCCCGCAGCTCTTCGCCGCGCTGGCCCGCGGCTGCTGCACCAGCCTCAGCCACCTGGACGCCTCGAGGAACGTCTTCTCCCGCACGTAAGGGGGGCGGGTCCGGGCGGGGCGGGGGGAGACTGCGGGAGCCGCCCTCCTGCGCCCGGAAGCCCACTCCTCCCGCTCGCCCACCCCAGGAAGTCCCGCGCTGCGCCCGCCGCGCTGCAACTCTTCCTCAGCCGCGCGGGGACGCTTCGGCACCTGGGCCTGGCGGGCTGCAAGCTGCCGCCCGACGCGCTCAGGTCAGTGTCGCTGCCCACGGCTACGCCCCACGGCTACGTGTGCGCCCACCACCCAGGCCGGGCCGCCGGAGCTTCACCCCGCTCCTAACGCCCCCCACGACCTCCCGGCGTCCTGGCCCTTCCCTCCTTGGTAGTCTTTCGCGCCCCGGGGCCCCCTTTCCCAGCTCCCGCCACCCGCTGTGACCTCTTCTCCCAGGGCCCTTTTGGAAGGCCTCGCGCTCAACACGCACACGGGCGACCTGCACCTGGACCTCAGCGCTTGTGAGGTGAGCGCCCGGCCCGAGACGTGAGCCGGCAGGGGGCCCACGCGCGGCACGGGGCTGCGAGGCGGGAGCGCCGGCCATCGGGCGCCTGAGCCTCCGCACCTGTGGCCCGTTCGTCTGAGCGGGTCCCGCCTTCTACCTTCAGCTGCGCTCCGCTGGCGCTCAGGTGATCCAGGACTTAGTGTGTGATGCTGGCGCAGTGAGCTCCCTGGATCTGGCGGATAATGGTGAGGTCACTCCGAACCCCTCCACCACCACTGCCCACCCAGTTGCCGCCCCATCCCCACCCCCTCAGCCTCTCCTGATGCGTGACCCGAGCCACCCCTAGGCTTCGGCTCAGACATGGTGACTCTGGTGCTGGCCATCGGGAGGAGTCGGTCCCTACGACATGTGGCACTCGGAAGGAACTTCAACGTCCGGTGCAAGTGAGCCCCATCCCACTCCCTCCCGGACCTCAGCACCCCACCACCACCACCACCACCACCCACCGCCTTCCAAACCGCGGCCCCTGCCCCACAGGGAGACCCTGGACGACGTCCTGCACCGGATTGTCCAGCTCATGCAGGATGACGAGTGTGTGAGTTTTGGGGACCATGTGGGATCCTCAGGCAATGAAGGGACCCCTGTGATTCCTGCTCTTTCAAACCGTGTAACCTGCCCTCCTTGCTGACCGCCGTTTCCAAACCCAAATCTCGCTTCTTTTCTTTTTTTTCTTTTCTTTTTTTTCCTTTCTTTTCTTTTCTTTTTTTTTTTTTAATTCCAGCCCCTGCAGTCTCTGTCCGTGGCTGAGTCGCGGCTGAAGCTGGCTTCCAGCGTCCTGCTCCGGGCCCTGGGTACCAATCCTAACCTGACGGCGCTGGATATCAGCGGCAACGCCATGGGGGACACCGGCGCCAAAATGCTGGCCAAGGCCCTTCGGGTCAACACAAGGCTCCGGTGGGCGGGGTCAGAGGGGGAGAAGGGCGTGGCGGGGGGGCTTCCTGGGCTAAGGGGCGGGGCTGAATGTGGAGGGCAAATGCTGGGGACTGGGGCACCAGGTGAGTGGACAAACCAAGGGGGTTGGGTGGAGCCTTGTGGAGCTCCGCCCTTGACTGAAGCCGGGCCTGGCCCAGGTCTGTGGTCTGGGATCGAAACCACACGTCTGCTCTGGGCCTGCTGGACGTGGCAGAGGCCCTGGAGCAGAACCGCAGCCTAAAGGCCATGCCTCTGCCGCTGAACGACGTGGCCCAGGCTCATCGCAGCCGCCCGGAGCTGACCGCACGTGCAGTGCATCAGGTTGGGTTCCGCACCCCTACCGGCCGGGCTGGGTGCTGTGGCCCCGCCTCCTACCACTTCTCAATATCCCTTATGCCCAGATCCAAGCCTGTCTTTTGAGGAATAACCGTGCAGACCATGCCTCTTCTGACCACACCTCCCGTCCGCAGCCACTTGGTCTGGTCTCAAATCCCTCGGAGCAGGTTAGTGTCCCCTCCCTCAACCTTGAGTAGGTACAGAAGATAGGGGATGGGAAGAACTGTGGCACCTGGAATCCTCCATGAGTTTGAGCGTCTTTCTAGGGGCTAGAGTGCCTGCATTATGCTCTCCAGGACAAGTCCCTCTTCTTTTGGTAGATCCCCCAAATAACACCCCTGGATGTCCTTTTTTTTTTTCTTAAAGATTTTATTTATTTATTTGACACAGAGATCACAAGTAGGCAGAGAGGAGGAAGCAGGCTCCCCGCTGAGCAGGGAGCCTGATGCGGGGCTCGATCCCAAGACCCTGAGATCATGACCTGAGCCACCCAGGCACCCCTGGATGCCTTTTTAAAGCATTTAAATAGACTCTCCTGTTCAAGATGGGAGGTATTTAGCAATCCTCCCCTAATTTTCCCCTACCCCCAGCTGCTTGTAGCTGCATCTGTGACTTCCCTGTCTTACTGCTCTCCTCTCCACCGACCTCTGCTGCAGCCAAACCCAGCAATCCTTTTTCTGGCCTCATCTCCCTCCACTCCCTTGCCTTTGTGAGATGTTCCCACCTATCCATTTCCAAATCCCACTTCTTTCTCAAGCTTTAAAGCTGAGGCATCTTGACCCAGACATCCTGTGGGGGCTTCACATTCTATACACCTTCAAGTGACCTCATCACCTCCCACAAACTCTTCTCTCTACCCTAGAACCCATTCTCACTGGTGCTCACACGCACCACGTGTTGCGGCCAAAGGTTTGGGCCAGGTCTCTCCTGGCCACATCAGAACCCCCGCAGACCTCCTTGGTCCTGTATCTGCTAACTCTCAAACACACTGCTCCTCAGTCCAGGTGTCTCTTGCTTCCCTGATCCCTGGTCTGTGGCTCCTCACTCCCATTTCTGCCCACCTCAGTCTGTCCTCTATGTGGCTTGTGAGCAGACTGAGCTTCTAAAACATAGAGAAAGACTGACAGCTCCTTTTCGTCCCATTCTGGACTCTTAGGAAGTATATATAAAGTCCCTAAAATGATCCAAAAGGGACACTGCTTGCCCTCCTTGAGCAGATAGGGTTCCTGAGTGGCTGGCCTGATAGTTTTGGCTTCAGGACCTCACCCACCCTATTGGAGACCCTGGGCAGGGAGCAGTCAGAGTCTGGGAGGCTGGAGGGAGCTAGGATGGCTCTGATTCTTTTTTTTTTTTTTTTAAGATTTTATTTATTTGACAGAGAGAGAGAGATCACAAGTAGGCAGAGAGGCAGGCAGAGAGAGAGGAGGAAGCAGGCTCCCCGCTGAGCAGGGAGTCCGATTCAGGGCTCGATCCCAGGACCCTGAGATCATGACCTGAGCTGAAGGCAGAGGCGTTAACCCACTGAGCCACCCAGGTGCCCAGATGGCTCTGATTCTTGATGCATGCCTCTTCCCCGCCACCCCCCACAGGAAGTGAATGAACTGTGTCAGTCCGTGCAGGAACATGTGGAGCTACTGGGCTGTGGGGCTGGGCCTCAGGGTGAAGCTGCTGTGCACCAGGCGGAGGACGCCATTCAAAATGCCAACTTTTCTCTCAGTGTGAGCACCCCTTCCCCACCGTTGCTGCAAGGACCCTTCCCCCTCTTAATTGGGTGTCAACTTGCAACTCCTTCTCTTGCTTGGCCCCCAGATTCTCCCAATTCTGTATGAGGCTGGGAGCTCCCCAAGTCATCAGTGGCAGCTGCGGCAGAAGCTAGAGGGCCTCCTAGGACAGGTGGGAGAGGTCTGCCGCAAGGATATTCAGGTAAGATGGTACCCTTGCCCCAGCCCCAGATACAGGCTTAACCCCTATCCCATAGCCTCGACTGTGATATTCCTTGTGTCAATGTTCTGTGGGAGCTGGAGCCTCAGGCCACACTCTCCATGCTCTGGTCTTCGCCCAGGACTTCACTCAGGCCACACTGGATACAACAAGGAGCCTCTGCCCACAGATGCTACAGGGACCCAGGTGGAGGGAGCAGCTAGAGGGGGTCCTGGTGGGCTCAAGGGGCCTCCCAGAGCTGCTCCCAGAGCACCTGCTGCAAGATGCCTTCACTAGGCTCAGGTAGACTGGATGGGACTGGGCTGTACTGCACTGAACAGGACTGGGCAGGGATAGCCCATTAATCCTTGCTCTCTCTTGCTCTCAGGGATATGCGGCTGTCAGTCACAGGGACCTTGGCAGAGAGCATTGTGGCTCAGGCTCTGGAGGGGCTGAATGCAGCCCGGGATCGGCTGGTAAGGGAGAATTGTGCACGTGCATGCGCACGCACACACACAGCGACCTGGCCACTGCCTTGCGGGGATTTTGTAATGTCCTTTGGGGTCATATAGCCCAGGGGTATTTCAGGGTTCCTTTAGGACTGATGGGACTATGGCTGAGGCCCGACTGCCCATCTTTAGGGTGCCTGGTATTGCAGGTGGAGAGTCTGGCTCAGCAGGTGACAGTGCCTCTTGCCATACCAGCACTGGATGGAGGTGAGCCCAGCCCCCTTGGGCCCGGTGAATTGGAAGGTCTTTTCTTCCCTGAGGAGGTGAAGGAAAAGGAGGATGAAGCGGAGCAGAAGGTATGTGGTCCCGGAACTCTGGGCCTAGAACTTAGATCTCTTTTTTTTTTTAAGATTTTATTTATTTGACATACAGAGAGAGATCACAAGTAGGCAGAGGCAGGCAGAGAGAGAGAGAGAGGAGGAAGCAGGCTCCCTGCTGAGCAGAGAGCCCCATGCGGGCCTCGATCCCAGGACCCTGAGATCATGACCTGAGCTGAAGGCAGAGGCTTTAACCCACTGAGCCACCCAGGTGCCCCAGAACTTAGATCTTCTTGTTACGAAGTGTAGAAGGCTGGGAAGCAGCTCTCCTGTGTCCCAGGCTGAGTTTCTGCCCTCCCCACTAGGATGACAGTCCTCCACAGAAATGGCCTGAGTGTAGCCAATGTCTTCACCTGGATCCCTCCACTCGCAGTAAGTCAGGGTCTGGGGCAAAAGGGAGTCAACCACGCTGGGATGGAAGGTCTCCATTAGATCTGGGGACCTGGACACATGGACACCTTCATTCAGTCTTGTGCTAGGGACTTCCTCACCCTTGACTGTGCCAGCCCAGGCCCTCCGCGAAATTTGTAGGTTGGGGTCTGATACGGTCAGCACGAAGCAGGACCTGAGCAGACCAGGATGCGGACACTGTCTCCATCCGCCTCCCCCGCCCCTTTCTCTACCCCCAGGATGCGCA
>LNAC01000044.1:5356327-5439086 GCA_002007465.1 Ailurus styani | reverse complement strand
CGCGCCCTGGGCGGGTCCCCCGCCGCCCTAGCTCTGCTGCCACCACCACCTCCCCGGGTTCGCTGCTCGGTACTCCTCTGGTGCTCTCCCCTTAGGTGCTGCTGAGGAACCAGAGCCCGAGCTGGCGGCTCCGGGGGAAGATGCAGAGCCGCAGGCGGGGCCTTCTGCGCGTGGGTCTCCAAGCCCCGCCACCCCTGGACCCCAGGCCGGCCTACTGCCTCGCATGGACCTGCCACCGGCTGGACAGCCCCTGCGCCATCCGACCCGGGCCCGGCCGCGGCCACGGCGCCAGCACCACCACCGGCCGCCACCGGGGGGCCCCCAGGTGAGCGCCCTTCCCCCACTCTAGAGCTTGTGGAATTAGGGGTCACGGGTGGCTTTTCCGCTTCTCAGGAGTGATGGCGGCTAAGGAGGTGGATTTTAGGGCCAGAAGACCACCCAGTCCTACTGCTGTGTCTTAGCTTATTCCTGGCCACCCTTTCTGCAGGCCGTTCCCATGCAGGGTCACGTGTGTAGTGGATTTCATTGGGGGTACATCTCAGTTTAGGACTGCATTTTGGGTCGGCCCTCCGCAGGGGTGGATGTGCGAGGGTGTCCGTCCATCTTATCCTCCCTCTCCCAGGGTTACTGAAAGATGCTGGGCCCCAGGCAGTGGGGATGGTCCTGCATTAACCTCGGGCCCAGTGGGTATTTGCGTGGGGAGACGTGTGTGTGTTGGGTACCGGTGGGGGCAGTGCGCACAGGGCAGAAGGCAGGGAGTCTGCTTCAGGCCCCCCGGAGGGTCTGACGCAGCAGCAGGCACCGCTGAGCTGCCAGCAGGCGGGGTGGGGTGGGGGTGGAGGGTACTGCGGGGAACTGTTTGGAGCAGAGGGGGTGACAAATGGGAATGTGAGACCCAGGGCCCTTCTGTGTTCTAGCCTGCTGGTTCAGGGTGGGTAGGATACTCCTGGGGACAAGAAGTATGGGCTGGGTATGTGTGTCCAGAGCCAACTACTGGTGAGGGGATATGTGAAACCAGCATTTCTGCCCCCTAGGTGGCCAGCAAGAATGTTTTCAGTAGCCCCTCAGGGTGACTCCAGCTCCCCAGTCCTGGAGTTGCCCAGGCCAGGCTGCTGGCCAAGAGGTGGAAAGAATTCATGGTTGTGTTCAGCCCTGACCCTATGATGTCCCTCAGGTGCCCCCAGCCCTGCCGCAGGAAGGGAATGGGCTCAGTGCCCGCGTGGACGAGGGCGTGGAGGAATTCTTCTCCAAAAGGCTGATCCAGCAAGATCGCCTGTGAGTGAGGGGCAGCTGTAGGGGGTGGGAGAGGGTGGGATGTTCCATGGCCCCTCCTGGCTATTCCCACACTGCTGGCTATTCCCACAGCTGGGTCCCTGAAGAAGACCCAGCCAACGAGGGGGGTGCCACCCCTGTTCCTCGTACACTGCGAAAGAAGCTGGGTACCCTCTTTGCCTTCAAGAAGCCTCGTTCAACACGGGGGCCACGGCTTGATCTAGAGACCAGCCCTGGGGCAGCTCCCCGCACTCGGAAGACCACACTCGGAGACCTGTTGCGGCCACCAGCCCGTCCCGGCCGTGGTGAGGAGCCTGGTGGGGCTGAGGGGGGCACCAGCAGCCCTGACCCTGCCCGCAGGAGCCGCCCTCGCTACACTCGGGAAAGCAAAGCCTATTCCATGATACTACTACCTGCTGAGGAGGAGGAGGAATCCCTGGGTGCCAGGCTTGACAAGGTAGGCCTGCTGACAAGGGCTGAGGGCTCTGCTAGGACTGAGGCAGTGGGCTCTCTCCCCATTTGGGCTTCTGTCCTCAGCGACGGCCCCTGGAGCGGGGAGACACAGAGCTGGCCCCATCCTTCGAACAGCGGGTACAAGTGATGCTGCAGAGGATTGGTGTGAGCAGAGGCAGCGGGAGTGCCGAAGGCAAGAGGAAGCAAGTAAGTTGGGAGGGACACAAGTGCAAAGTGAGGGGGCAGGTGACATGTGGCAGTCTGTGGGTGACATATGTGACCAGAAGGAGAGTCATGACACACAGACGGCTCTATCAGGTCCACCCCCTCCTCCTCAAAATAGTCCTCAGCTTCAGCCTTTCTTCCTTCACGGCTTCTGCCCTGGCCACTGCTCCCTCCTCCTTGGGGCTGGGACGGTCCCTCCTCTGTAGATGGAACAGAACCTGGACCTTGTCACTGGCATTTGAAACGGGACATCCTCTCAGGACACTGCCCTGCCTCCTAACCCTGCCCTAAGGCCTCAGGCCCCGTCAATTCTTTGATCTCACTGTGCTCCACCTGGTGCATCTCAGTGCCTTATAACGTGTTCCTGTTGGGAGCTACTTCGGCCTCTCATCACCACCCATGGGTTACATCAGCTTCCTCTTCGCCCATCCCGGCATCTCCTGGTGGGCATGTACTGGTAGTTACAAGAATGAAGAAACAACAAGGCTAGAGGGAGGGCAGGACGGGACTGAGCTTGACTTCCCTGTTTCCTACAGAGCAAGGACGGAGAGATCAAGAAGGCTGGCTCGGATGGTAAGTGGGACCCTGTGCTCGGGCAGTATGGCTTTGGTGAGGGAGTTGTCCTTAGAGATGGTCTCCAAGGCACTGGCTCTCCTGGGGGAGAAAGCAGGAGGGCAGGTTTTTCTTCCCCTCGTTCCCAAGGGCTGGTGCCTGAACCCCCAGCCTCACCTTGCAGGTGATATTATGGACAGCTCCACCGAGGCCCCTCCCATCTCGATCAAGTCCCGCACCCACTCCGTGTCTGCTGGTAAGGGCCACTGTCTGTGTTGGGCGACATGCAAGGGTAGGCAGAAGGGGATTCAGACTATGGTTAGGCTCATACCATTCTCCCTGCAGACCCCTCATGCAGACCTGGTCCAGGAGGTCAAGGGCCTGAGTCTACCAGCTGGAAGACACTGGGGCAGCAGCTGAATGCAGAGCTCAGGGGCCGTGGTTGGGGTCAACAGGACGGTCCTGGGCCCCCCTCCCCCTGTCCTAGCCCCAGCCCACGAAGAGCCAGCCCCTCCCCAGACAGCCTGGGCCTCCCAGAAGACCCTTGCTTGGGCCCCAGGAATGAAGGTAAGTGGGGACCCTGACAGTGGGGAGGCAAGGGCTGGGGTGGGGATAGCCGTCCAGACCGTACCCTGATATCCTGGCCTCCCCCAGATGGCCAGCTGAGGCCGAGGCCTCTCTCAGCAGGGAGACGAGCAGTGTCTGTGCATGAGGACCAGCTCCAGGCCCCTGTTGGTGAGGGGGAACATCTCCCTGTGTGCTTGAGTGCAGGAGGAGATGAGGGAGGGTAGACTCCAGGGCTCCCTTGGTGGTTCTGGTCTTTGGAGTGGGCCGCCAGTGATGTAAGGCTTTGAGAAATCAAGGAGGCAGAAGGCCTGGAGGAAGGGTCCGCCCCACCCTGCCTCCTAGCCCTGTCTCCACCTGCACAAGAGCAGCCTCTGGCCAGGGGGCGGGGGGGAGGGAGGCACTGAAGGCAACACTGTGTGCTCAGACGCACCCACACTGGAGGGACACTGGGTGGGAACAGGCAGCAAGCCCCTAGCAAAACAGGTCCCCCCACCTGCCAAGTCTTTGTGTCTCTCAGAACGGCCCCTGCGGCTGCAGCGCTCCCCAGTCCTCAAGCGGAGACCAAAGCTTGAGGCACCTTCATCTCCAAGCCTAGGTAAGAGAAGGCTGGGGACAGCTGGGAGGGGGCCTGCTTGGTCCAGTCTTGACCCCTCCTCTTTCTCCTTCCCTTGCAGGATCTGGCCTTGGAGCCCAACCTCTGCCCCTACAGCCTACAGAGCCCTCCAGCCCTGAGTCAAACCCCCCCTCCCCAGCCACAGACCAAAGAGGCGGCGGCCCCAACCCCTAACCTCCTTTTCCTGCCGCATGAGATTATTTTATTAAAAAACTCGAAGAAGCAGAGTGTGGAGCACTGTTTGTCTATGCCAGGCCTGGATCTGTGTGCATACATCCTCCCCCATGATCCCTCACACCTGGGTTAGCTGAGAATCTAGCGGTGGTTCCATCAGAAAGTGCAAGGCCCAGGCCACGAGCTGAGGAGGGAGCCTGGGAAGAGAACCATGGCTGTAGGTCAATGGGGACAGGGACAGGTGACTAAAAGGGTAGGGGCAGCCCCACTCACTCACCTGACAGCTTGGACCTGGGCACAGAGGGAGGTGCAGGGGGGCTCGTACTCATATTGGAAGGCGGAACCATCACGATGCCTCTTAGGAGGATCCTGAAGGTGGCGTGGTAGCAGGAGAAGGGCCAATAAGGACCCCTAAACCCCATCCAAGGCTACCCCTCCCTCCACACCTACTCCCAGCTCCACCCAAGGCCTGCCCCATTCTACTACCCATGTATGCTCACCCAAGCAGGGCTGGACTCCAGGGCTCCTGTGGTGGTTTTTGTCCTTGGAGAGTGCTGCCAGTTCTTGGGGGGCAACCCTAGCTCCTTGAACTCCAGGCTAGGTTTCTGGGCCCTGGTCACAATGGCCTGATGTGGACTGGGTACATGGCCAAGGGGTGACAGACTTGGGGTGCAGCTCAGGAGTGGGGAACTGGGAGCATGGCTAGGGTGGGGGGAGCTGGGGGGCAGGGGGCCAGGGTCTGAAGAGATGGCTGGTACAGCCTGGGCACTGCCCTTTTGCACTGAAGCAGCCAAGGAAGGCAGAAGGCTGATGCTGGCACCGCTTTCCTCTGAGGACATGTGGCTGGATAAAGCTGGAGTGCCTGGGAACGAGGGGACTGACTGTGGGCACAGCCCTCCCAGCTCAGTAGCCCGTGCATTTAGGCAGGCCTGTAGAGACTGTGTTCATCCCCACCTGGGTGTGCAACCTTTGCGGCAGCCTGGGAACCTGGCTGATAACAGGGAATGCCTGTGGCCTGAGCACCACCTTACCTGAGGAAGTAGGTGAGGAAGGAGAAATAAGGGTCAGTGACAGTTCCTGCAAAGCTGGGTCTGGTGGAGGCAGCTCAGGGCCTGAGGGTCAGGAAGAGCTTATTAGTGTGGGCACGGGGGTCCCAGGTACTCCCCCTTCCCCTCTCCAGTCCTTCACACCCGGTGCCCTACTGACCTGGGCCCAGAGAGCTCAGAACTCGCTGGTCATTCTCAGAGATGTGCAGCCATGAGCTGGGGACAGTGTACACAGCTTCTCCCTGTGGGGCATAAACTCTCAGCACAGCCCTTGCCCAACTCCTCACCCTGACATTCCCCAAGGGAAGCCCCAGACTGACCGTGGCCCTAAGGCAGGAGGAGGCCCAGCGGGTCTGGGGGGGTGCTGCGCAAGGGCCTGCCAGCATCAGACAGCTCTCAGCCAGGTGCACTAGCACCCCCCGATGCTCCTGGTCCTCTTGGACCTCATCCAGAAGTTGGGACAGTGAAAGGCCTAAGGGCAGGGGACCAAAAGATGGACCAAAACTTAAAGATGAAGGGAAGGGTGGGTAGGGAGAAGGGCTTACTAAGGAAGCAAGAGGTGATGACTGGGGAGGTCATTCTACAGGAGTTAGGATCATTGGCCAACCCCTATAAGTACCTGCATTGGGGGAGATGGACTCTGAAAGGTACTCCCTACAGAAACAGAGAGAACAAGGCTGAGGAACAATTCTGAGGCCTGAGGCCTGTCTACACAGATCTGCCATCCCCTGACACAGCCACACTTGGCTGAAGAGCCCAATTCCATACTCACTCCAGACAATCAAAGAGCTTTTTCTGCACATCCGGGTCCTGGTTGCTGGCGGGGGGCGGGGAGAAAGAGCGTTGTAGGCAATGTTGTTACTAGGGGCCTAAGCCCTCCCACCCAAAAGATCAAAGGCAGCCAGGCCTGGGTAGGGAGAACAGCTGGTGGGTGGAGGCATCACTTACCAACCAATCACCCGTTCCCGGCGCTGCTCTGTAGGCAGCAGGCTGAAGCGATCCACCTGGAGGTAGAACTCTGCGGGCTGAAGGATTGAGTTCAGGTTTTAGTAGTTGTCACGGAGTCAGGCTCAATAACCCACTCAAGCCAGCCTCACCACTCACCGCGCCACCTTCGGCGACTTGGACGCGGACCCCACAGTCCCGCAGCAGCAGCAGCCGGCCTTCTGCTCCTCGGAAGCCGAACTCCTTCTCCTCCCTGCCGCAAGCACGACCATCACGGCCTTAGCCCGCTCAAACACGGCCCCGCCCGCTTGCGGCCCGCGCACCTCCGGCTCAAGCCTCACGTTGTCCCGCTAGTCTCAGATTTCCCTCAGGCCCCGCGCCGCCTCTCTCACCAGTCCGAGGAGTTCAGGGCCTCCCGCGTCACTAGGCACCGGACACTGTGGGTCCCGTCAGACACAAGCAGCGCAGCCGCGACGTCAGACGGGTCAGGGGCGCGGGACGGGCCCGGGGCCTCCGCCTCCTGCAGCACCTGACGGCGTCGACTGGCGTCAATCCCACCGCCCTCGGGCCCTGCCCTGGTCTCCGAGCCCTGAGAAGTGTGGAGGGGCTCACCTCGAGCAGCTGCCCCGCCTGCGGACTTGAGAGTGCGTCTGACTCCAGGACCAGCTCTCGAATCCAAGGCCGCAGGACCAAACTTCCCAAGCCTGCCATTTCCGCAGCTGCCGTAGCATAAGACCACCAGGCGGGTTTCCCGCGGACGCTAGAGCCCGCCTCTCGCCGGAAGAGGAAGCGCACAGAGGCTGGGCGGGACCTAAGGTCGTGGCCCCGCCCACAAGCGTGCCCGCGCGTGCGCACGATCCCATGCTGTTTCGGAACTTGCGCGCAGACTTTTGGGTAAAGTGGATACTCACCTGGTTGGTTTTACTCCACCGTCTCCGAGCAGCGGCCCTGGCGTTTGGGCCGTTCGTTAAGATTCCCGTGCCACCGGGAAGGATGGGGTCAAGGGCTGGCTCGGATGGAGAGGGAGGGATCTGGGGCTTGAGGCTGCAGTCAAGAGTGGTCAAGCGAGGGGCGCCTGGGTGGCTCAGTCGTTAAGCGTTTGCCTTCAGCTGGGGTCGCGGTCCTGGGGTCGAGACCCGCATCGGGCTCCCTGCTCGGCGGGAAGCCTGCTTCTCCCTCTCCCACTCCCCCTGCTTGTGTTCCCTCTCTCGCTGTGTCTCTATCAAATAAGTAAATAAAATCTGTAAAAAAAAAAAAAAAGGGTCAAGCTAGTTGGCTCAAAGCCACTTCAACACCGTGTGAACCCGCGGAGCTCAGCAAATACTTATCGCTCAGTTTCCTCTTCTAAAACGTGCAGTCCTGTAACGTTATAAGGCCAATGGAAATAAATAGTACACAGACGACAGTCAGTTAAAATCACTTTCCTTACCCTCCCCTTGGATTGGCCAAACCCCTCCCCCAGACTCCAGAGACTTGCGCGCCGTAGCGTAATGACGTAAGAGCATGCGAAGACGCCTCCGCCCCCATCTCCGTTTCCTAGGAAACGTGGACTCCGCGTTCCACTCCCTGTCGCTGCCCCCTTGACGTCATGGTCCGGATGGGAGGGCGGGGCGAGTGCTACCGCCAGGGGCGGGGCGGCACGAGCCGGCCTGCCGGGGCTGTGCACCTGCGCCTCGGCGGGCCGCCTGGGGCACTGTCCCCGGCCCGCCCGGCCCCACCATGGCCAGGCCGCAGAGGACTCCGGCGCGCAGTCCCGACAACATCGTCGAGGTGAAGAGCAAAGTAAGGGCCCCTCTGGCCCCGGCTCCGGCCTCGGCCCTAGGCGCTTCCAATTCCCTTATTCTCCCCTTTCCTAGCTTCTTAGTCCCCACCACCTTTTTTCTCGCCTCCATCATTCATGTCCCATTTTCCAGCCTTTCCTCTCGCCTTCCTCCATCCATCCTCCTTCCACTGCCGGCCTCTAGAGTCCCTCTGTGGCCTTGATACCTGGAGGGCGGGGAGAAGACCTTGGACAGCGTCCCTTGTACTGGAGCTGAGGTCTGGGCGCAAGGCTGCAGCCCTAGCAACAGCCTTTTCCAACTTCTAACACCCTCGGACCTGTGGTGGGAAAGGGCACGGGCTCCGTCCTGACCCCTCCTCTCACCCACCCCCTGCCTCCAGTTTGATGCTGAGTTCCGACGCTTCGCTCTGCCCCGCGCTTCCGTGAGTGGCTTCCAAGAGTTTTCGCGGTTGCTACGTGCAGTGCACCAGATCCCAGGCCTGGACGTGCTGCTTGGCTATACAGATGCTCACGGCGACCTACTGCCCCTCACCAATGATGACAGCCTGCACCGGGCCCTGGCCAGTGGGCCCCCACCGCTGCGCCTGCTAGTACAGAAGCGGGGTGAGGAGGATGGGGTACAGTGGGCAGCCTCTGTGGGGTAGGACGGCAGGGCAGGGCAGGTCTACAAGGGTTAGTCCATGCCCAGGGCGTCCAGGCCTCACTCTCTGCAGTCCCTGCCCTTGGCCTGACCTCCAAGTGGTAGGAAAATAGCTACAGTGCCCCCTTCCCCAGGCCTGGGCCTGAGGGAAAAGGGCCCACGTGGGAGAGCAGGGTCTCTGATCTCAGCACCCCCCCTCTCCTGCAGCAGAAGCTGACTCCAGTGGCCTGGCCTTCACATCCAACTCTCTGCAGCGGCGCAAGAAAGGGCTCCTACTTCGGCCAGTGGCACCCCTGCGCACCCGGCCACCTCTGCTAATCAGTCTGCCCCAAGATTTCCGCCAGGTTTCTTCAGTCATAGATGTGGACCTACTGCCTGAGACCCACCGACGGGTGCGCCTGCACAAGCATGGCTCTGACCGCCCCCTGGGTTTCTACATCCGAGATGGCATGAGTGTACGTGTAGCTCCCCAGGGCCTAGAACGGGTTCCAGGCATCTTCATCTCCCGCCTGGTACGAGGAGGCCTGGCTGAAAGTACAGGGCTGCTGGCAGTCAGTGACGAAATCCTCGAGGTCAATGGTATTGAGGTGGCCGGGAAGACCTTGGACCAAGTGACGGACATGATGGTCGCCAATAGCCACAACCTCATTGTCACTGTCAAGCCAGCCAATCAGCGCAATAATGTGGTGCGTGGGGCATCTGGGCGTCTGACAGGGCCTCCCTCTGCTGGTCTGGGGCCTACTGAGGCTGACAGCGATGACGACAGCAATGATCTGGTCATTGAGAACCGCCAGCCTCCCTGTTCCAATGGGCTGTCTCAGGGGCCTCCACGCTGGGACCTGCGCCAGGGCCGTCTACTTCCTGGTGCCCGCAGCTCTCTGCCCTCCCTGGATGATCAGGAGCAGGCCAGCTCTGGATGGGGGAGTAGCATGCGAGGAGACGGTAGTGGCTTTAGCCTCTGACAGGCAAGGATGCAGCCCCTTGCCACTCCACGCTGCTGGGACATGGCAGGGATTTCCCTGGTGGGGGTTTCTAGCTTGCTCACAGGGCCCTCTAAGTCTGGGGAACATTAAAGGTTTTCTACAAATGCAGTCATCGTCTTTCTGTGTCCCAGCCTTATTGTCCTCTGTGGTCTCACGGTATTGCCTTCTGCCGGGACACAAGGCAGGAGTGATAAGAATAACAGAGAGACCTTCCTGCAGTTGAGCAGCAGGAGGGATGCCAGGCTTGGCATTTCTAGAGTAAGAAAAGCTCTTATGGAAACAAACCTCACTGTGTACAAAAGGTTTAATTTGGACAAAGGGGTTAAGAGGCTGGGCTGGCCCTTCTACATCCACCAGTGGCTGGGAAGAGTGCTCTGGGGATACTGCCCACCCCACTGCTCCTGTCTTCAGACCCCATTCCATGATGGGGCCTCATTCTGCCTTTGCAACCATGTGGCGATCCTTAGTGTGGACCCCCACAACTACCCCCATAAAAGGGCTCAGGCATCCATCTTCACGAAGACCTTGGGGCGGGAAAAGATCTTGATGGCTTCCTCTACCTGCACCAGCTTCCGGTCTAGCTCAGCACGGTGGCCCTGGGCCCTGAGTGAATCTGCCCCGGCAGGCAGCAGCACCAGCTCACGTAGCAACTGGCTCTGGCCTACAAGGGGCCCAGGAACAGTGAGTGCTGGGCAGGGGTGCATGGTCCCCACTAGGTTCCCCATCCACTGTCCCTTACCCCTTGCCCACGAACTCACTCTGGAGCAAATTGCTCAGTGTCTCCAGCCGCTGGTTCTCAGGCATGCGAGTGTGGCCAGGGGGCATGGCAGGGTCTGGATGGCTCTGCTGGCGGGCCTCGGCCTCCCGCCGCCACAGATCCCTGCGTTCCAACAAGCTGCAGATGCACAGGCTCAGAGGTGACGGTCCTAAGGCAGAGGTCGTCTCCCACCCTCACCCTTCCACTCCTCACCCAACACCCTGGGTGTTGGGCGGTGGGACCTACTAGTGAGGCACGTGGCCCTTCTGTGTGGCATTGTAGTGCTCCTGGGCTTGCCGCTGCTGCTCCAGCACTTGCGCCAGGACCTGCAGTGAGCGCGAATGCCTCCGGGGGGCCCTCTTGGCAGTGCGGGCATTGTGGCTAATGAAGTCCACACCCAGGCCTGGCCCCTGCAGGACACAGCAAGCAGGATGGGGCAGACAGCACTGTGATGTGCTCCTGGACCACTCAAGATCTCTGCCCTCCCACCCCAGCCCCCACACATCCTCTCACCTTAGCACTGGGGCCTGGTGGGGTTAGCTGAGGACTAGGGACACGGGGTGGTGGGAGCCCAGGGCCGCAGCGGGAGTGTGCCCGCAGGAAGTGGGCAGGCTCTGTTCCAGAGGCAGGGCTGGGCTCCTGGAGGGCAGGGCAGAGCAGAGGAATCAGGCGGGCTGAAGTCAGGGTCTTAAGCCACCCATCCAAATAAGCTTCTGCTCCTTCTGCCTGTGAGGATATTTCACTATCTCCAGCCCTATGGGCCTCTCCCCTCTTGAAGGAACACTTCTAGCCATGAGCACTTAAATATGTGGGTCCCTCACATCTTTAGGAAAACAACAAACCACCCCTCCTTTTACCTCAGTCCTGGCTCTGGCTAAACCATTCCCCTTTTTTCTCCTTCCTGGCCAAGCTTCCTGGCTCTGTCCCCACCAAGGTCACGCACAGCTGGCCTCCAAGTCCTCAAATCCAAGGTCACTTCTCTGGGCTCACTGTCATCAGCCTAACCCTCAATAACTCCTGGGTCTCACTCTTCAGATCCAGACCTGACTCTCCATCTGTTTCCTGGACACACTCCCAACCCCCTGGGAGTCCCACAAATGCTTCAGTTTCAACAAATTTGCATATGACCTTATTGTCTTTTCTCTCAATCCTGCTCCTCCTTCTGAAGACTCTGGATAGAGAAATGGTACTACTATCTACCAAAGAATCCCACCACCATACCCCTGCTCTTCTCACCGCCCTTACAAATAAAGGTTGAAAAGTGGATTATGGGGCGCCTGGGTGGCTCAGTGGGTTAAAGCCTCTGCTTTCGGCTCAGGTCATGATCTCAGCATCCTGGGATCGAGGCCCGCATTGGGCTCTCTGCTCAGCAGGGAGCCTGCTTCCTCCTCTCCCTGTCTCTCTGCCTGCCTCTCTGTCTACTTGTAATCTCTCTCTCTCTGTGTCAAATAAATAAATAAAATCTTAAAAAAAAAAAAAGAAAAGTGGATTATGGGATCCTTTATGATGTGGGTCTGGCTGACTTCTTAGACCAGGCTCATGCTCTTCTCCCCTGTACACAACATAGCATTCTGGTCTTAGGACTTCTATCTGTGAGGTTCCATCTCAATAGAATGTTCTCTTCCATTCTCCCCTTGCCTAATTCCTACTTGCCCCTCAGGATCACCCAGTCATCGCCACTTCTGAGGAAACCCCCAGCCCAACTCTGCAGCAGAATCGGCTATTTCTTAGACCCTGTTACCCTAGTCCCCTGTGATTTTCACCCCTCCCCATAACTCAGATCGGAGTATAATTGCCTGTCGGTGAACAAGATGAACAATGCTTCTGACTCTCCAAGGCAGGTACCTGTAGCTGGGCCTTGACCCGGGACTCCACTTTGTCATATTTGGGCGAGCGCCACAGCGCCTTCAGGGGCCTGGGCTGGCCCTGCTCCCGGCTGCGCTCCTGCTCCCGGAAGCGCCTCTGGATCTCCCTGATCCGCTTCAGGTTCTCCTTCTCATGGTCTTTAGGGACCTTCCCTGGGGAAAAGATGTTGCCAGACTCTACCCTACATACAGCCCAGGAGATCCAACTCCCACCAGTTCACACATGGGCTCACACCCTCCCTCCTACAGAAAGTTCTCCCTGACCTCACCATCTAAGACAGTATACACATCATCACATTCCCTTCCTGACAATTACCTTCTTCTGTCCCTGATTATGCTCTGCATTTTTATTGTGAAGTACACCGTTAATCATTTTGTATATCTATCTCTTCACTTGCTGATTGTTTTTCTAGCACCTACAGGGCGACCCAAAGTAGGCACTCCACACACAATGTTTCGCTGATGCATGAATTCATTAAGCTGAGCTAGGGTTCCTGGAAACTACTTCATTCAGTCCTCCCGTGTGCGTAAGTAATGCATTTCTCCCTCCTTTTATAGTTAGAGAAAATGACACTCAGAGAGGCAGAGCCTGGGGCCAGATCTGGGCAGGGGAAGCAAAGCTTTTGATCTCAGCGTTTGATCTCATACTCGCTTCACTGCCCCTTCTGTCCGCACTTACTCTTGGGCGAGACCCCTGGGCCTAGGGAGATGCCCCCGAGTTGCAGCAACACTCCCCCGACGCCACGCCGGCCACGCTCCAGGATCTCTCTGGCTCCTGGACCTATGCGGGGTCCGCGCGGAGGGGTGGCGTCCAAGTCGAGGTCCGAAGTCAGTTCGTCCAGCTTCCGCGCGTTTCCCTCAAGGCGTCCTTGGGCTGGCAAGCCAGACGCGGCGGAGTGCGGAGCTCAGTGGTGGGGCAGAGCCAGAACCTCGCTCGGGCCTCGCCCCTCCACACCGCCCCCCGCGCCCAACTCACCCGAGGCCGGCCTCCTGTAGTAGTCGGGGCAGACCGTAGGGTCTGGGGGTATGGGTCCCGAGATGCGGGACGGGCCCTCGCACATGCCGCTGTCGCTGCCCTGCAACGGTGCACCGAGGCCTGCTGGGCTGCGCATTTCCGGCACCTGGCCCCTTCCTCAGCCCAGTGCCTCCTCGCGGGTGCTGAACTCGGACCCTGACCCCGGCGTTGCCCTCCATTCCCGGCCCCCGCCGCGCAGCCCGACCCCGCCAGCGCTCGCCGCCTCCGCTCCTAACCCACTTCCCTGCCCGGTTCGCGACCCCTTCCTCGAAACACTCGGGCAAGAAACTCACCGGAGCAGTTTTGCCGCCGGCTGCTGCAACCCCACGGGCTTGCTGTTGCCAGGCAACAATAGTTTCCGTCCCTGGGGTCAGGGGCCAAGGCCCCCTGGCGCAAAGCCTTCTGGGGCTTGTAGTTCCAGCTGAGGGTGGAGCAGAGCCACCGACAGGTTTCCTTCCCTCCCACTCGCCTGCCCTCGCTGGCGGGTTTCTGGGGTCAGCGCCAGATCCACAAGTCCGGCCCCTCGCCCTCCTCCCCGCAAGCAACCTTCGAGGAGGCGCTGACCCCGCGCAGCCATGGCTTCAGCAGTGGCCGAGAGACGGCCAGGGGCCCAGCAGAGGACCGCCGCGGGGCCGGCACAGCTCTCGGAGTCGTCCGGTGACCACGCTCAGGACTCTGAGGTGACCATCAGGCTGTGTAGTCTTCAAATACTTGTCCGCGGCGCTCTAGGAGGCCCAACTCTGTGCGACGCCCCCCTAACTGCCGGGACAAGCTCCACGGGCAGGGAGGGGCACGGGCTGTGCCCTTCGTCTGCACTTGGTGTTTCTCAGGGGTCTCATGACTGATGCCCTGTATCCTTTGCCTGGTGACCGGTTATCTCTGTCACCTCTAGTGTCCAGTGATGGCAGACCTGTGCCTGGTACCAGCCTATGAGGCCTGCCCGACCCTAGGTGAAGACAAGTGCCCAACAGGACCGGTCTCTGAGCCAGAGCTCCAGGAGGAACAACTCAAGCTGGAGGAAGAGAGGCTCAAGCTAGAGGTGGAGTCGCTAGAGGAGAGAGGCCCCAGGCCTACAGCCTCCACTGCGCGGACCAGCCATGGTCCAAAGAGGAAGCCAGTCAAGTGAGGGAGCTTTCAGAGGGGAGCTGCAGGGCTGGGGGAGGGGGTTGGGCGGGCTCACACTCCTACAGAGTGCCCCTTATTCCCCCCACCCCCCATCACTCCTCACTCCCTCTGTTCCTAAAGATCCCTGGCATTGGGGGTGGCGGGGAGAGGCATCCAGGGCCTTGTAGGGTACTGAGCTCACAAGAGCTCTAGCCCCCTGTCCAGCGCAGAGCCTCGCTGGCCAGGAAGGGGACAAGAATCTAGGCCCCAGGTGGTGGACAGGCAGGGCTATCCCTATGCGCAGGGCACAGGAGCCAAAGGCAGAGGCTGGCTCCTTAGGCTTCCTGTCCCCTAGCCTCCCAGGGCTCAGCCACCAAGCCCATCCTAGGGCTGAAGCAGAGATGCCACAGGGGCTGCCACTGCAGAAGGAGGAATCAGAGAGTAGCCAGAGTGAGCCCTTACCATCTGCCAAACAGCACAAAAAAGCCAAGAAGCGCAAGAGTCTGGGGACCCCAGTGCTCCCATTTCTGGCCAGCACGGTGTCTGCACCTTCAGAGACCTTGGGGCTGGAGCGTGAGTGGCAGCCCCTGGGCCTTCCCTTTTCCTCCTGCCTGATGAGACCCTGACATGGCACAGCTTGGTGTTCCAGCCCCTGCCCTCCACCGGGTCTTTGCAGGAAAGGCTCAGCGCCTGCGGCCCCTGTACCAGTACATCAACTATTGCAATCCTGAGCTGAATCAGGCAGGGGAGGAGGACAGGGAGGCTGAGGCAGAGATGGAGCCCGAGTTGGAGCTGGCCCTGGTCCCCGAGGAAGCGGGTGTGGAGCAACTGCAGGCCTTGCTGCCCATGGCGGGTGAGCTGGCCTCGGGCCTCACTTTGCCTTGTCCGAATACATTGGTGTCCTCCACTCATGCTCTGGTTCCCCTGGGAGGCGAGGTGGGAGAGGAGCCTGGGTGTGTCCCCAGCTTGGGGGTCAGCGGGCGCCTCAAGGCTGAGATGGATAAGTCAACCCAGGTGGACATCGACAAGATGCTGAGTGTTTGCGCCGCCCCACTTGTACCTCCACTCTCTCCTCAGTACAAGTGACTTTCCTCCCCCCACCCCCCACCACTGGTGGCTCCCCTTCTCCCACCTAGTCCGAACCAGAGCAGCAGCCTAGGCCCTGGGTAGAGGGAGAAATTTGGCCCCTCTCCCTACTTGGGACCTTGGACTTGCTGCAAATAAACGTTTTTCCTTTTCTCAGACTGTAATTTTGCAAATAAGATGGCTGAAGAGAGGCCGGGAAGGTGGGAGCAGGGTTTGAAGCCTGACTGGTCATGTGGATCACCCAAGAACTTGACAAAACTATAGGTTCTTGGGCACGACCCTAGACCTAACCAAATCAGAATCTGCAGGGGTGCAGCTACTTTTGTGCATTTGAATACTCAGATGAACCTGAAGGGCAGACAGGATAACAGTGGGGATGTAGAGGGAGGTGATGGTAAGGAGAAACTTAGGGCAGAGAAAGGAAAGGGATGGCCAGGCCACAAGGCTTGGCTCTGCTCCCTGTCTCCCAGGGAAGCAGCCTGCATTTGGTCTGACCTGGAGGGTCCAACACTTGGGGTCTCCCACTGAGGTGTCTGAGTTCATCTGCCTGCCCCAAGAGTGGCATCTTCAGAGTGTTTTTCGCTTACTGGAGACCACAGCTGGACCAGACTTTGCTCCTAAGATGGCCCCAGTAACAGAGGCATTGGTGACTTTGTCCTGGCAGCCGGGGGGGGGGGTGGTGGATATGAATGTTCTCCCTGGAGCCTTGCAGCCAAGCCACTGGATAACCACAAATAGGTGAAAGCTTAAGAGGCAGCCAGTGCTGGCCATTTTGGAAACCCTCATATCCTGCTGCCTTGTAGTCCTCCTGCATGTCCCTCATAGACCTTAAATTTAGGGATTTCCAAATTAAATGAATGTCTCTCTCCAATCTGCTTTTCTTCCCATGTCTCATCTGCACAACTCTGTTCAAGCCAAAATCTTGGGTGTCACCCCAGGCCACTTCCTGTTCTTTGCTCCTTCTTTACTCTTGCAAGCTAATCAGGCAGCAAGGCTGGTGTATGTACCCTCTAGGTGAAGTCTCTCAGATCCCATGGTCAGCACCCCTGCCCTGGGACACTTATCTTCAGGCGAGAGCACACTGTGCTCCCTGCCTGTGGTCCCTTGCCCAACCAATCCATCCAGTGATCCTGCTCCACACCCATCTGAACCCGATCTTGTTGCTTCCCTTCTAGCATCTTGCACCTCTGGCCCCAGCTGCCTTAAAACTCTTCAGTGGCTTCCTGTTAAGTCCCTGACCAGCCACATCTTTCTTACTTTTATTCTCTGCATGTGGGGCTTCCCCTGCCTAAAATGCCTTTATTCCTTTACCCTTCCACCTGGCTATTGTGCTTTTACCTTGAAGACTCGGAGGAACTTTGATTCTACCACCCAGCGTGTAGCATTTACATACCACTGCTGTTGTGGGTTATAACTGTTTTTGGGACTAGGCTGTGAACTCCCCAAGGGCATTTGTCATTGCATTGCACCCACCTAGCAGACGGCCTCCCCAAAAGGCACAAAGATAAGGAGACCAAACTGGGGAGCTGAGGAAGCTGCAGAGAACAGGTAAGGATCTGAAAGGCTGAAGGCATCCAAAGTCCAGAACCATGAGTGGGGCCCCTTGAATAACGGCCTGGCAAGATCACTGGGATAGGGTGGGCAGGCCCAGATGGAAGCAGGAAGAAAACGGGAATCGTCCCAGGCTGCTTCCCCCTTTACGGGTCACTTGGATGCTCACTGGCCTGGTGGTAAGGCCAAAGGGCAAGCCATGGGGTCAGGACGTTTATTATTTCTGCCCACACTTTCTCTGGGTAGTGACTGGACCACCCCAGAAGATATTGTCCATAGTACCCATGCAGACAAAGTCTTGTCCATAGGGATGAGTATGGATTCTCCAGGATTTTTCAGAGGTAAAGGGCTCTTTAACATAACTGAGCTTGGGGTGCCTGCGTGGCTTAATTGTTTAAGCATCTGCCTTTCGGCTCAAGTCATGATCTCAGGGTCCTGGGATTGAGCCCTGTATCAGGCTCCCCGCTCAGCAGGGAGTCTGCTTCTCCCTCTTCCTCTGCCCCTCACTCCACTCATGCTCTTTCTCACTCTGCTCTCTCTCAAATAAATAAAATCCTAAAAAAAAAAAAAGTTACCTGAGCTTGACTGCCTCACTTTACAGCTGAGGAAGCAGAGGCCCTGAGTGAAGTGGCTTCACGTGAGCTAACACCTTGGACACCAGGGAGACACTGTCCTTTCCTGAACCCTGCAGACCTGGACCTGAGGATTCTGGCTAAGGCCTGACCCAAGAAGGCCGACCATCTAGATGCTTTCTGTGTGGTCTCCAGGGCTAGAGGTGTGAGCCAGGCCAGCACTGACAAGGAAGCTCTAGTCCTCTCTTCCAACAGGTGACATAGGAAATACTCAAAAATCATCAAAGAAAGATCTGATCTACATTTGCAAGTCTATTTCCTGACGTTTATCTAAGCAGGGAGGGTGAGAGTAGCCAAAGAAAGGAACAAGTCACTATTGTTCCTAAAGGCTCACTCTAGGGGTGCCTGGGTGTCTCAGTCGGTTAAGTGTCTGCCTTAGGCTCAGGTTAGGATTCTAGGGTCTTAGGAACGAGCCCTGTGTCAGGCTCCCTGCTAGCAGGGAGTCTGCCTCTCCCTCAGCTCATGGTCTCTCTCAAATAAATAAAGTCTTTTTTTTTTTTTTAATATTTTATTTGACAGAGACAGCGAGAGAGGGAATACAAGCGGGGCAGTGGGAGAGGGAGAAGCAGGCTTCCCGCTGAGTAGGGAGCCCAATGCGGGGCTCGATCCCAAGATCCTGGGATCATGACCTGAGCCGAAGGCAGACACTTAACAACTGAGCCACTCAGGCGCCCCTGGAATAAATAAAGTCTTAAAAAAAAAAAAAAGCCCACTCTAAGGGGGGAAGTGCTGAGTGTAATACAAGGAGACAGATGCCACAGAAGAGCAGAGGACCAGGGCTGTGGGACCTCGGTGGGGGGAAGAGCTGCCATTTTGCCTAGGGAAACAGTGAAGAAGCAGCCCTCCAGCTGACTCCTGAGGGAGAGCTGGGGGGCCTTCCAAGCAGAGGGTACATCAGGGAAAAGCCTTGCTTATGTGGAAGATGTCAGCCCTATGGAGGAGGGCCATTTAGCATGGCTGAAGCAGAGGCATGGCCACCAGGAGACCAGGGTGGGTAGTTCTGGGAATGATGAGGAGTGTAGGCAAGGAGGATCTTGGCTTGGTATTCTGGAGAGGTCACTTGAGCAGGAGTGAGAAGGGCAAAATGAGGAGAGGAAACTAGGGACAGGGAAGTAAGGAGACTGCTAGCTTGAAGGCTGATTGGGTGAGTATGAGGCCTACATTTGGTTTGGGGTTGAGGAATAAGCAATAGGTATTTTGGAAGTTCTTTTCTGGTTGCTCTCACAGAGAGGAAAAGCAAACTGCATTTTCGGTGGCTTGGAAAAACTTGATTTACTTTGCCCCAAGGAAGATCCTGAGATTTAGGGAGCTGGTCCTGGGAGGTGTTACTGCCTTCCTCCAGGAGGGGGCGCTGCAGGACAAGCCTGGATCTGCATGCAGACACAGTCACCCCTGAGGAGGAGAACCCTACTGTCTTCCCCAGGCCACAGGCATCTGGACTACTTCAAGGTGAAGTAGCCAGGGACCAAACCAAGAAATATGATGGTAAAAATGTCTGGGTGATGGCCATGGACGTAGGCTCTGGGGAGCACCAACAGAGGACCCCAGGGTCCTCACAAAAGTAGATCTGCACCAAGCCCTCTGCCACCTGTCTTAGGACTTCTGGGAATCTGTCTTTGTAAACAAGGGGTTTGCTGTAGAGCCCCATGAAACCTCAGTAGTGCCACTGTGGGTCAGCAACCTAGCTCTTTCTTAAGTAGGAGCACCTGAGTCATGTAGGATGGACACTTGTGCTTTCTTAGTAAATCCTCCAGTTTAGAAAGGATCCTATCATCCTAGTAACAGAGGGACTGACCTGGAGCTGAGCTGATCACCCCAGGAAGAGAGCAGCCTCTTTTTTTTTAAAGTAGGCTCCTCACCCAGCATGGAGCCCAGTGTGGGGCTTGAACTCACAACCCCAAGACCAAGACCTGAGCTGAGATCAAGTGTCCAACACTCAACTGACTGAGCCACCCAGGCACCCCTTTTTAAACTCTGCCTTGCAGGCTCTCTGCAGTCCACCTCCTGGCTGAGGCCTCACTGAAATTCCTGCTGGAGAGAGAAGGCAGAAACCTGGATGGGGGCCTAAATGGGCCTGAGTGGGGAGGAGAAGTGCCTGGACACTCAGTCTCTGAGATCTGCAAGTGCTGGGGAAAGAGTAGTTCAAGGTCAGGCTCTGTAGTCAGTTGACCCTGACCAGGCTCCTTCCTGGCTCCATCACTTGTAACTTAGGGGAAGCAAGGAACTTTGCCCCTCTCTGCCTCACCTTTCTGACCTGAATAATGAGAATTTTATTTTATTTTTAAAGATTTTATTTATTTGACAGAGAGAAAGATTACAAGTAGGCAGAGAGGCAGGCAGAGAGAGAGGGGGAAGCAAGCTCCCCACTGAGCAGAGAGCCTGATGCGGGACTCGATACCAGGATCCTGAGATCATGACCTGAGCCGAAGACAAAGGCTTAACCCACTGAGTCACCCAGGCACCCAATAATGAGAATTTTGATAGTGGTACCCCATAGAGTGGCTTGGATATTAAGTGAAATAACATGCATGAAGTGTCTTCCCCGGGAGGGAGGTGGCAGGCGGCATGCAAGAAGCACACTCCCCAAAACTAGCCATTGCTATTTTGTCTCACAAGGACAAGGTTTATTTATTTATTTATTTATTTTTAAAAAGGATTTTATTTATTTGATAGACACAGCGAGAGAGGGAACACAAGCAGTGGGAGTGGGAGAGGGAGAAGCAGGCTTCCTGCTGAGCAGGGAGCCTAATGCAGGGCTTGATCCCAGGACCCTGGGACCCTGGGACCCTGGGACCCTGGGACCCTGGGACCCTGGGACCCTGGGATCATGACCTGAGCCGAAGGCAGATGCTTAACGACTGAGCCACCCAGGCACCCCAAGAACAAGGTTTAAAACCAGGACAACACACAGGAAAATTGGCCTGCTGACTTCTAGAAAGGGTGCCAAGAGGAAGAGGGAGACTTCCCTGAGCCTTTCTTTCTCTGGCAAGGAGCCCAGGGCAAGGAAAAGAGAGGGAAATTTAGAGAAGGGAAGAGTTGGGTTTAGGCCTAATCTGGGCAGGCTGGCAGAGGAAACAAAGGGTTGGCATGTGTCCCCCCCCCCCACCTCTGACATGGTTAAAAGGCAGCCCCAGTGTAGAACAGTTAATAAAAGCAAAGCTGGTGACCAGCTGTCTGGGCCACGCAGTCGGGCTACACCCACTCCATGGGGCAACACGTGGAGCCTTCCTCTAGTTCATTCCATCCAGGTTCCCTGAGACCATTCCTCACTTCCCCTCTCCCAGGCCTCCCCAGAGCCAAATCCATGGTTGCAAGAACAGAACTCTTCCTGACCTCCAGCCCAGGAGGGTCCCAAACTCTCCCTATCTCCCTGAGGCGGCAGGCATGACAGGCACAGATGAGGAAGTCTCGAGTCCTGTTGTCTGAGAAAAGACTTTTCCCTGGAGGGCTCCTGGGATTCAGCTGCAAGGGGATAAGCCCACTAGACCATGATGGATCCAAAGCAGGCCAGAGCTGCTGTGGAGCCACAAGGAAAGAGAAAAACACAATTGACGACAATAAACAAGCCTTTCATTATTGAAGAAACCCAACTTACCAAACAAACAACCAACAACCACATGACATAGCGTCAGGCTTTCTGATTTATTTATGAACATTTATCAGATATTCCAGAACCCTCCCTTATCTCCTCTCTGCCAAGTCAGGGGCCCTTTTGCCCCAGGTCAACAGCCCCTGAGAGCTGACCTAATGAAGAACCCCCCCTCCCTGCCAGGGAAGGGGCAGCCTAGAGGCTGGAAGGGCCTGGTCATATGGGAAGGAGGGCAGGTGCGGATCCCTGAGGGATGACTCGATGCCCTCACCATTCCTGAGATGCCCTAGCCCAGGAAGGGCATGAAAACAAGGCTTCTTGTCATTTCTCCTCAGGTTGAGGAACCAGCCAAGCTGGGTTCGCTGTGCTTCCTCACCTAGTTAGGACCCCACGTCGGCAAAAGCAGCCTCCCAGTCAAGCTCTGGCTGGCTCTGCTCCCCAGAGTGACGGGGGTGGCTCTACCCCGGGTGCACTGTGCCGGCCCTCAGCTACATCAGCACCCTGCAAGTCTGACGAGGAAATGAGCAAGGGAGGGGGCGCTTTCCCAGGGCCACCGTGGGCTTCACCTGGGCTCTGCCCAAGTCGACTGGTGAAATGAAAGACACTGCCTGTGCTCCGGCCGAGCCCTCCCGTCTCAGCTCCTGGTCCCTCCCCGGCCCCTCCGCCCCGTGACAGGGAGCCCACGTGCAGGCTCACAGGTTATTCCGCTGGAGCGCCTCACAGAGGTTCTGGTTGGCGTCGGGTTCTTCCGTCAGCACCTCCACAGCCTCCCACTCCCCAGATCTGCTCGACCTTTTGATGGCATCCACCACACTCTGCATGTACAGCCCATCCTCGAACGAGGCGGCCATCGAGACAGGGGTGTGGTCCCAGGTGCGGCGGTCCCCCTGCCCCTGGAAGGACTGGCGCAGGGCCTGCACCATGTAGACCATGCCCTTCAGGTAGAGCAGCGGGACATCCTGGGGCCCCTGCTCGGGCAGCCCTGCCCCCACGGCCAGCGAGTCCCTCAGGAGTAGCTCCTCTTGCGTGGCAGAGTTTTTCTGCCCGTAGAGGTCCGCTCCTCGGGCAACGAGGCGCCCTGCAGAGCCCACCACCATGACCTCGTGCACAAAGGCGCCTGGCATGTTGAAGTTAAGCGTTACTGTGCTGCACACCCCCCCACCCATGAGCATCTGGAAGAAGCAGAAGTCATCACTGGTGACATGGCGGATGCCACGGATGGCTGCGTTCTGTCTCACAAAGGTCTTGAGCAGCCCGTGCACCTTCTCGGCTCTCCGGCCGGTCAGGTGGGTCAGCAGGTCCACAATGTAGGTGCCCATGGTGTGCAGGCCCCCGCCGCCCATGAGCTCATCACAGATCCAGCCATAGTTGGGGCTGAGCAGGCTGCCTGAGTAGATGCGGGCATCACAGATCATTACTGCGCCCACGTAGTGCTCCGCGATCAGCTGCTTCATGCGCACAAAGGCGGGCAGGAAGCGCAGCACGTTCCCCACCAGGCTCATCAGCTGCGGGTAGTAGCGTGAGGCAGTCACCATCCGGAAGGCATCCACTGAGGTTGCTGCCTTCTCACAAACCACATTCTTCCCAATACCTAAGAACAAAACACACCAGAAAATCTCAAAGTTCCAAGAGATTTACACTGGGGGAAAATCTTTTCCTGAAGGCACACGAACTCCAAAAAGCCTCCTATTATCAGATGGTGGCCTGGGACAAGAGGAAAGGCAACGGCTTGGATAAAAATGGTACACTGTGACTGGGACTGGAGAACAAGTTATAGGCTGGAGAAAGATGAGTACATTCTTAAGGGAAAATGAAAGTTCTTAAGGGAAAATGAAAGGCGTAGAGGCTGAAGGTGCAAAGCAGGAATGGGAAGTAAACAGAAGGTATGGTGGATAATTTTATGTGCCAACCTGGTTAGGCTGTGGTGCCCAGCAAAAACCAGCCTGGACAATGCTGGGAAGGTACTTTTTTAGGTGTGATTAGCATTTAAACCAGTAGATTTTGAGCACATCAGATCACCCTCCACATCTGGGTGGGCCTCATCTAATCAGTTGAAGGTCTTAGGAAAAAAGACTGAGGCTTCATGGAGAGGAAGGAATTCTGGCTCCAGACTCAAGTCTGCAATATCAACTGTTGCTGGAATTTTCATCCTGCTGTCCTGCCCTGCATATTTCAGATTCGTCAGCTCCTACAATCACATGAGCTGATTCCTTAAGATGAATCTCTCCCTCTCATATATATATATAACTTCATTGGTCCTTTTTCTCTGAAGAACACTGCCTAATACACGTGGGCTGGAGAGATGGACATGCCTGTGTACTTTCATACATTTATTAGATCATCAGCTTGGGGCAAAAGTATCTAATCTCTATTCTAAGGGATGGGCTTTGGCTTCTCAGTTGTAACTCCAAAGGGGCTCTAAGATTTCCCAAAGATTGTTCTCTGAAAACACTGGTCCAACAAGTTAGTGTAGTCAAAGGTCAGAAAATGTTTGCTCGGCTCTAGTTGCAAGGGAAAGGGAATAAAAATATTCCTTCTGCTCTGATGACTGTTCTGAGTATATTGTACCTGGGATGTACTGAGAGCAAAATAAGGCTAGAAAAAGCCCTGGAGGGCACCTGGGTGGCTCAGTGGGTTAAAGCCTCTGCTTTCGGCTCAGGTCATGATCTCAGCGTCCTGGGATCGAGGCCCGCATCGGGCTCTCTGCTCAGCAGGGAGCCTGCTTCCTCCTCTTCTTGTCTCTCTGCCTACTTGTAATCTCTCTCTGTGTCAAATAAATAAATAAAATCTTTAAAAAGAAAAGAAAAGAAAAGAAAAGAAAAAGCCCTGGAGAGAGAGAGCTAGAAGACTGCGCAGCTTCCATGTTACAAAGCAGAAAGGATCAATACTGCTCCATGTTTTAATATGAAAGCTCGTGAGGGTATGAGCAGTCACAAAACACCAATACCGGGATACTCCTGTGAGCTTGGGGTGGTTCAAATGGAAGTCCTATGTTAATACCTCCACAGATGCAGGGGTGGGGGGCAAAGTAAGGCGGAGGTCCTTGCACTCAGGTCTGGCAGGAGGGAGCCCTGTAAGGAATAGCATCTGACTGTTAACCACCATCTGCTCTTGGACAGTCTCCAATACTTCCCTGCACATGTGGATTTTAGGCCTGGGGACTAGAGAAGCACAAATTTGGGTAATAATTTGGCCACCTGGCTGCAGAACATATATGGCCGATTAGGGAAATAACGAGGAAATTAGATTCTCAGACACAAACACCCCATCTGAGGGCTACAGCTCTGACCAACCCAGAAACTCCTTGTAACTATTCACTGCAGGAATTGAGTGGACACGGCAGCGTGGGGCAGAGAGGAGACAGGGTGGGGGGTAAAAGAACTTTTGTGGCTGCTGGGAGTTTGGTGATGATAAAAGCAGGATAAGGAATCTCTGTTCCATGCCAAGAGAGGTCAGGGAAGGAGGAGACACCTCCCTTCTTGAGCCTGAACAATAGGAATGCTTTTGAACTTAGGACCCAGTAGTATTATCTGTATGGAAGCTAAAGGCCATCTTGAGTTAAACAGGCTCCTGCAGGTCAACTGCACGTGATCTTTAACTTTAGAGAACCTGGGTTGCCCTGAAAGACATATTTATTTAATTTATCTAGCATTCTTGCTAGGAAGCCAAAGGAGAGATTAGAGAAGCTAGGAACTACTTTTTGTTAACAGGGAGTGGGAAAAGCATGGATGCTGAAAGCTTATTAGCTGATTTTTTGGAGTGTGAACAAATTTCAAGCTACAAGCCTTTCTCTGCTCATACCCCCCTAATTTCCCAAGACTGAGGTGCCTTGAACACCAGAGGCCCAGAGAGGCTGCCCCAGAACACCTCTTTGTTCCGTATTTTTTTTTTTTTTTATTTTGACAGAGAGAGATTACAAGTAGACAGAGAGGCAGGCAGAGAGAGAGAGAGAGAGAGAGGAGGAAGCAGGCTTCCTGCTGAGCAGAGAGCCCGATGTGGGCCTCGATCCCAGGACCCTGAGATCATGACCTGAGCCGAAGGCAGAGGCTTTAACCCACTGAGCCACCCAGGCACCCCCTTTGTTCCCTATTATTAACACAGCGCCGGTTCAGAGCTCTAGGACCACAGCACCCCCGTTAGCCCATCTAGAGACATGGGACAGTAGGCAGAGAAGTAGCTCAGGAAGAACACCACTTTTATGTTTTACAAAATCCAGAAAGTCTACTTTGGAGGGGAGTGTGTGCTAAAAAAAAAAGGTTCTCTCTGCTACTATAAAAATAAGGTTGACTTACTACTTATTGTCACTCCTGCCTACTCTTTCTCGTCACTCTTGGGTCACTGGCCCTTGTTAGCCCCCTGGGTCACACCAGACTAGGTGTGGAAGAGCACAATTTGTGCACCAGGCCCTGTGCTATGCACTGGAGATACAGCATTGAGTTTGGTCTTTACTTTCAGAGAACTTAAGAGTTTAGAGGGAGAGGTAGCCATTGATCAAATTACAATATAAATGCATGTCGAACTGTACTTATAATAAATGAAGATGATATAAATGGTAAAATGAGAGCATATACCAGGAACCCGACCTTGACTGGGGGGTCAGAGAAGACGTCCCCAGGGACCAGTGTTCCAGAGATTAAATTAAATTTAGGCTAGACTCTCTGAGGAATAATCTCTTGTTATCTCACAAGCCCATGGGAAAGGGTTGGCAAATTCAGTGTTTTTCTAATGAAGCACACTAGTGCCAAGAACTGGGCATAGAAACCTACCTTTTAGTGACAGATTTAAGAAAACTTTCAACTGTGGCAAAAATGTTGGGGCATTTTTGCAATTAGAATACATTTTTTTTTTTAAAGATTTTTTTTTTTTTAATTCATTTGACACAGAGAGAGAGATTACAAGTAGGCAGAGAGGCAGGCAGAGAGAGAGGAGAGGAGGAAGCAGGCTCCCTGCTGAGCAGAGAGCCCGATGCGGGCCTCGATCCCAGGACCCTGGGATCATGACCTGAGCCGAAGGCAGCGGCTTTAACCCACTGAGCCACCCAGGCGCCCTAGAATACATTTTTTGAATCACTTCTAAACTGAGAAAGAAAACATGTTAGGGTCCCTCCCTCTCCTTTAAGGAACTCATAGAAAAGCTTTAAGGATAATACCGAAGGCGAAAGAAGATGAAAGAAAAAAAGGCCAAGCAATAGTAGAAAATAAAATACAAATCACGAAAAGAGCTGTGATATGAAAAGGACACCTCTGTAGGCTAACTCCAAGGATGAATTTTAGGAAACCATCAATAAGAGTGAGGGCGAGAAACAATCTTTATGGGGGAACCTGGTGGCTTAGTTGCCAAAGTATCTGCCTTTGGCTCAGGTCATGCTCCCAGGGTCCTGGGATCAAGCCTGCATCGGGACCCTGCTCAACGGAAGTGCTTCTCCCTCTCCCTCTGCTGCTCCCCTTGGCTCGTGCTCTATCGCTCACTCTCTCTCTCTCTCTCAAATAAATAGATAAAATCTTAAAGAAAAAGAAAAAATCTTTATGGCCTCACAGGTGAGGTATTATCTAAAGATGTAACAAGCCGAGGAAAATGTCATTTTTCCTACAGCACGGAGACTTAATGAGATGTAACCCTAATGTTCCTAGGCTTTGGTTTCTTTCACTGAAAAGGAAGACGCTGGATTAGATCAGTGGTGCTCAGTCTCTAGTGTGTGTGTCAGAATCACCTAGAAGGCTTCTTCAAACACAGACTGCTAGGCCTCACCCACACAGATCCAGAAGGTCTGGGATAGGCCCTGAGAATCTGGATTTATAAAAAGTTCCCACATAATGCTGAAGCTGCTGGTTTGAGAATCACATTCTGAGAACCACTGGAATGGAGGCTCTCTCTACAGAGACCACAGGCCTGAAATTTCTATTATTTTATGCATGTGAATGCCGGGAGAAAATACAATACTACTGACCAGTATGAAAAATTTTAGGAGAAGAATATACAGTCTGTCATTTTTTTTCTTCCTAATGTAATCTCTATGTCCAATGTGAGACTCCAACTCACAACCCCGAGATCAAGAGTCGCATGCTCTACCAACTGAGCCAGCCAGGCACCCGTCGTAATATATGTCTTCATAACTGCAAATCTCTATCAGTATTTTTCAGTCTCTACGATTTATCTTTTATAATGCTTAGCATAGCATAATGCAAGGAGGATCCTTAACTAAATAGAGTCTTTAGATGATTCTGACAAATTTCTCACAGATTCAAGATCTGATCGGATCAAAGCTGATCTAGAATTAATAGTATGTCAATAGCTATATAGCTAAGTAATTATATCTCCCCCCACCCCCCAGCTTTAAAAGAGACTTGAGGATCATTCTCTGTCTTCGCTGCCCTGGGAGCAGCTCTCCTGCCACAGCCCCTCAACCCTTGAAAATGTCCACCTGTGCAAGGATGTCTCCACCTCCTTCTTGTTCGGGAGCACCTCTCAGGTGTTGAGCCGATCACTGTCTGCAATGGTACCAGCCAGTGGAGACACTGACAGATGAGAGCCTCTGCCACTTGGCAGCCCCACAGCCCCTGACCTTACTTATTCCTAGCCACAGCTTCGGAACCAGCACCATTTCAAGGGATATCAACATAGCAGCCAAATTCATTGCTGCTGGGGCTGCCACGGTAGTGGGGGGTGGCTGGCTCGGGATGGAACTGGGACTGTGCTTGGGAGCCTCATCATTGGTTATGCCAGGAACCCCTCTCTGAACCAACAGCTCTTCTCCTACGCCACTCTGGGTTTTGTCCTCTTGGGGGGCCTTAGGGCTCTTCTGACTGACGGTGGCCTTTCTCATCCTCTTCACCAGGGAAGGATGAAGTCTCCTTCTCCACCTCCTATGTCTCATCTGCTCTGTATGTTCCTTTCCCTATACCTACCCAGGCAGTCTGGGGAAAGTGGCTGGCTCAGGGTTTGACAGAGGGAAGACACATAAATACTATATTAGTGAGAAAAACATAAAAAATAATTTTTAAAAAATATTTGAGAGAGAAAAAGCATGCACACGAGTGGGGGAGGGGAATTGGGCAGAGGGAGAGAAACTGGAGCAGAGCAGATTCCCTGCTGAGTGCAGAGCCTTGATCTCACCAGGATGACGAGGATGAGGACGAGGACGAGGACGAGGACGACGACTACTACTACTATTACTACGAGTTCATGACCTGAACCGAAACCAAGAGTTAGACATCAACCACCTGAGCCACTCAGGTGACCCCCAAAATTAAAAAAAAAAATTTTAAATTAAAAAAACAAACTGAGGATCTAGTCTGTATCCTTTTCTTTTAATTTTCTTCCTTCCTCCCTCTCTTCCTTCCTTCCTTTCTTTCTTAAGATTTTATTTGAAGATTTTATTTACTTGACAGAGAGAGTGGGAGAGAGAACCCAAGCAGGGAAGAGCGGGAGCGGGAGAAGCAGGCTCCCCGCCGAGCAGGGAGCCCGATGCAGGGCTTGATCCCAGAACACCAATGGGATCACGACCTGAGCCAAAGGCAGACGTCTAATGACTGAGCATCCCAGGCACCCCACACGCCCCACGCGCCTATATCCTTAATGAACAATAAGAGCCACAGACTCAAAAACAGGGAGACAAAAAGGGGAAAGATCTATATGGGAAAAACACAGAAAAACACACTCTCATGCACAGATGAAGAGACTCATACATGGAAATACACTGTTAGCTGAAATGGTTGTGAGAGTCTTTTGGGATATTGACTCTGAAGACTTTTAAATATGCTGCACATTTTTGCAATTATCAATGCATGTGCCAGTCCTGTTTCCTATCTAAGCTGTGTACAAGAACTCAGACACTTCCAAAGTTTTATAGGTGGGAAGAATGGGCCCTGCTTTCAAGGCATTAATTTAAACATAGTTCACCAACCTACAGAAAAGTTTTTCATATCTGAGATGACTCAGAATGCTAGTTTCATTTGTAGGCTACATTCAACTCAGTGAACATTTATCTACTGAATATCCAGGAGAATTCTATTATTTATTTATTTTTATTTCTTTCTTTCTTTTTTTTTTTTTTTAATTTATTTATTTTGACAGAGCGAGAGAGATCACAAGTAGGCAGAGAGGCAGGCAGAGAGAGAGAGGAGGAAGCAGGCTCTCCGCCGAGCAGAGAGCCCGATATGGGCCTCGATCCCAGGACCCTGAGATCATGACCTGAGCCGAAGGCAGAGGCTTTAACCCACTGAGCCACCCAGGCGCCCTTTTTTGGGAGTTTTTTTCTTTCTTTCTTTTTTTTTTTTAAATTTATTTATTTTGACAGAGAGAGAGATCACAAGTAGGCAGAGAGGCAGGAAGAGTATTATTTATTTATTTTTAAAATGAATTTAACTTCGGGGCAACTGACTGTCTCAGTTGGAAGAGCATAAAACTCTTGATTTTGGGGTTGTGAGTTCGAGCCCCACGTTGGGTATAGAGATTACTTAAAAATAAAATAAAGTGAATTTAACTTAAACAAATCTGTTCCTCTGCTTCAGACAACAGGAAATCATTTGTGTTGTGATACCAATGTCTTTATCGGTCAGCACTTGGGAGGCAGTCATACATATATCATGCTGGAAAGGCCAAAAGGGGCAGGAATTAAGACCCCTATTGCACAGAAGCCCAGAAAGTTTGAAAGGGATAGAAATAAAATCACAAGTGGGGTCTGATGTCGGGCACCTGGCTGGCTCAGTGGGTGGAACGTGCCACTCTTGATGTCTGGGTTGTGAGTTTGAGCCCCACTTTGCGTGTAGAGATTATTTATTTTTTTTAAACAATTTTTATTTATTTTATTTTTTTTAAAGATTTTATTTGTTCATTTGAGAGAGAGAGAGAACAGAGGGAGGAGCAGAGGGAGAGGGAGAAGCAGACCCCCTGCTGAGCCGGGAGCCTGATGTGGGGCTCGATCCCAGGACCCCGAGATCACAACCTGAGCTGAAGGCAAACACCCAACCGACTGAGCCACCCAGGCAACCCTAGATGCTACTTAAAAAAAAAAAAAAAAAAAAAAAAGTAGGGTCTGATGTAAAGTTCAATTAGCAATAATAGCGCCTCGGATAAACCTCATTGGCTACTATACTGCCACTGCGCAAAGCTGATGTAAAGTTCAGTATGGTGTTCTGCCTAGAGCAGTTCCTACACTCAGAGCCTTTGGGAAAACTAGAGGAGTTCTCCTGGCCACTTCCACATGTGCTTAAGTCAAGTGAGAACTCTCAATTTAAAAAAAAGGAAAAAGGGGTGCCTTGTCGGCTCAGTTGTTAGGCATCTGCCTTCGGCTCAGGTCACGGTCCTGGGGTCCCAGAATCAAGTCCACGTCTAGCTCCCTGCTCAGCAGGAAGCCTGCTTCTCCCTTTCCCACTCCCCCTGCTTGTGTTCCCTCTAGCTGTCTCTGTCAAATAAATAAATAAAATCTTTTTTTTAAAAAAAATTGAGGAGTACCTGGGTGGCACAGTCAGTTAAACATGGGACTCATGATTTCAGCTCCAGTCATGATCTCATGAGATGGAGTCCTGTGTAGGGCTCCGTGCTCAGCAGGGAGTCTGTCTGGGATTCTCTCTCCCTCTGCCCTTCCCCCCAACCCCATGCTCTCCCATGCACGCTCTCTCTTTTACTCTCTCAAATAAATGAACAAATCTTTAAAAAAAACACAAAAAACAAAAAACGGTGAAAGGACACAGGGAGTGAACTACATGGTTACAATATGCTCAGCAACTCCTCTGGTGTCTGAGTGGGCCAAAGGGAGGTCCAGCTGTCATGAGCTCTCCTAGACCCACCAACCTGGCCCTGGGACTGCGTGCCTACAATAGACCAAGGACTCTCGTTCACACCCTCTACCTCCTGACAACAGAGATGCAGAGAGAGAAGACAGGTGACCCTGCTTCACCAAGAACTGAGACATAAGATCCCAGAAGTCTCTGGTTATCCCTGTCCTTCCTGTTTACAGGAAATGCAAGTCCAGCGTTTTCCTGTACCAGGAACCAGAAAACAGAAGGCTTTGGCCAAAGAACCCTGGGGTTTCCTCTTTCTTCCTACAGAGCTTGGCAATAGTTTCTGTGGGAACCCTAAAATCTATGAAGACTGAGAGCTTCCAGAACTCTGTCTCCGGATACACCTGGCCTCACCAGGCTGCATTCATGCCACGGGGATGGCAAGAAATCAAATGACCACAGTAGCTTGATCCCCTGGCACTAGCCCGCTGTTAAAGTGCTGGGTTAGGCCTACTTCTAAACTAAATCTGAAAGCCGTTACTTGCCCCCTCAGAATCTAGTGACTAGCTCCAGTGTCACACCTCCTTAGACACTGCTCTCTGAAAAAGACAAACCATCTATAATATTTGGCCAAAAGGTACATGCTCCCAAGTCAACCACCAGACTCGTGTTCTTGCACACTTCAATGAACATTTATCTATACCAACACACTGGGCCAGAGGTGACAGACATTCTTTTCTCCTCAGAACAAGAGAGACAAGTAGCAGAGGCTTGGATTCTCCACCATGGGAGTGGCCAGGGGGAGTGGTCAAGCCTGATGGCATACTAGCCCTGGGCCCCAAGATCACTGACTGCATCAGAGAAATATTTTGTTTCTATCAACTTACATAAAACAACTTCTCTGTGAATTAATTATATGCTACCTGAACTGTTACCTAAGTCTTTCCTCATCTACTTTGTAATGTGTGATCTCTAGTCTCTTCACTTGAACTGAGAAACCTGAAGGCAGGCAGGGCTCTGATCCAGCACTGCTTTGAATGTACAGAAAGACATCAGGACAGTGCCTGGCACAGAGGAGGCATTAAAAAAAAAAAAGTAACTGCTGGATGAATATTTACTGACTTGTTTTCCTATTCAATTAGATTCTGATTTACATAAGAAAAAGGAAAAAAAGTCACCTAGAGTTGACAGGGAAGAGAAGCCCAAAAGAAACTGCAGGAGAACAGCTCAGTGAGGCCTGCCCTATCTACTGCTTCCCGATGAGGCACAGACGTGAGCAGGCAGTCCTGTGGACCCTGTCAGAGAGCCTTCCTGCCTTCCGGCACACAAGATTGCAAAATTTGGCAGGAAGGGCGTGCACTCAATATAGTGAAGGGCTGACAAAACATGGGAAATGGCAGCCTTGCTACACACCCTCCTGTCCTTTCTGAGGTGCTTTGTGCCATGGAAATGGAAGAACACACACATCAGTCACAATCCGTTTCCTAGTCTTTGAACTCTGACATCAAACAGGCCAACTTTACATTGCATGAAATGTCTGTGTGCTGCCAAAGTGAGTACCACATTGCACGACATGTAATAATCTCTAGCTCCTCGGAGAGGCCAACTCTTAAAGGGTTTGCTTCATTTTTGCTCTGGGAGCTACTTATGGAGGTGAGGAAGGCTGGAGCATTTCTTCCTACAGCTGTAACATGCCCCCAATGTGCCCTCCCCAGCACAGAGGAGAGCAATGACATACAAGGAGCACCCAGAGGGGGACGCAACCTGCCCTTGCTACACCCTGACTGTCCATACCTAGAGCCTTCACAGCTATCTGCCGGGTCAGTGGAGGGGGGATATTGATGCACACAAGATCCACGTCTTGATGCAGCAAGACATCATCGGTCCGGCTGGTGTAGAAGGTGATGTTCATCTCCTCGGCAAGCTGCTTTGCCTCCTCCTCAGTCTTCCCCCACAGGGCCTCCACGGTGAACCCTTCTGCTCTCAGCAGTGGGACCAGAACCCGGGCGGAGCTGCCGGTCCCAAACACGCCCACTCCTGGGAGCATCTTCATGCCGGTTTCTCTGTTCACCAACTCATCTCCTCACAAGAGCCTCCAGCATGAATACGACCTTCCCACAGTCCTGGTCAAACATGGCTCCTGGAACAGCAAGCATTATACTGGCTATTAGTGGATGGCACCCTCGGCTGAGGCTACCTTTTGGACTTATTTGGAAGCAACAAGTTCTGCCACAAAAGCACAAATGAAACACTGCTCCAAAATGAAAAGCCGCAAAACCTTTTCCCATGGAGACTTTGAGGGTATCAGTAATATCCATCTACTGGAAGAAGGAAGAATGAAAAACGAGGAAAGCCGAGTTCAAATCTCTGTTCTGTTCTGTTTCTTAATGTTTTGTGTGACTCTGGTCCAATCATTTATCCATCAGGGCCATAAGTGTAAAAGTTCATGATTCTATGATATTATATCGGAAAAAGGAAAAGACGGGAAAGAAACACCAGTACAAGCCGGAAGAGAACTACCTAGGTGCTATGCAGATTATGATTTAAATATTTATGGTGCCAAGCATAGGAAAGTATTCATTATAAACAAAAAATAACCAAAAAAAAAAAAAAAAAAAAAAAAAAAAAAAAAAAAAAAAAAAAAAAGATTTCAACTACCAAACTGGCAATAACAATAACAGGAAGTTTAAAATGTTATTTTTTGTGTAAAGATATTCACCCCAACATTGGCTATGATAAGTGAAAAACTGGGAAACGACCTAGGTGTTCAATAATAGTAATGGGTAAGATAAATACACTGTGAAGCCATTGAAAACCAAGGGTGGAGGTGCCGGGGGTAGAAGGCCCTCAATGATCTGAAAGACATCACCATATACTCAATAAAAAGGGAGAAAACAAAACAATAGGTAAAGTATGATTATCCACGTTTTTTAAGGCACAAAAGAAATATATAAGAATGAGAATATACAAGGATATCTATAATAATATTTGTAAACATATTTCACACATGACATAAGAGGGGTCAGAATACACCTGAATTTCAAAATGATTACTCAAGTTGATGGGTTTATAGATGATTTTTGTTTTTCAAGCTTTGCCAAATTTTCTACAATAAATTGTGGAGTTTTTACTTTTGATCACAAGGGTTATCAAATGACATAAAGAAGCCCCGGGGTGGCTCAGTTGATTAAGCATCTGCCTTCAGCTCAGGTCATGATCTCGGGGTCCTGGGATCGAGCCCCAAGTTGGGCTCCCTGCTCAGCAGAGGGTCTGCCTCTCCCTCTCCCTGTGTCCCTCCCCCTAGGCTTGTGCTCTCTCTCTCTCTAATAAATAAATAAATAAAATCTTAAAAAAAATAAATGAAGTAAAGAACAAAACTAAACAGAAGTCTGGACACTGAGGAGGGCATGTGATGTAATGAGCACTGGGTATTATAGGAGAGTGATGAATCACAGGCCTGTACCTCTGAAACCAATAATACAGTATATGTTAATTAACTGAATTTAAATGAAAAAAGTTTTTAAAAACTTAACAAAAAACAAAACAAAACGAAACAATGACAAACTAAACAAAAGTCATCCTGGAAACCAAGATGAGATCTGGGTGTCCTCAGAGTATCCGGTTTCCCCCTACCGCAGCCCATCTGCTAAACCAGTGGTCCCCACTCTGGCTGTGTGTTAGGTACTGTAACTCCAGACCCACTGAGTCAGATTAGAGGGATGAGGCTGTGTCATTATCATTTTCTTTTCAACTTAAATTCTTTTTTTGTTGTAAAATACAAATAAATTTTACCACCTTAAGCACATGTAAGTGTACAGGTTCAGTGATAGAAGTACACTCATATTGTGCAACCGTTACCACCACCTACCTCCAAAACTTTTCTTCTTGCAAAACTGAAACTCTGTACGATTAAACACTAACTCCTCATCCCAACACCTTTTGCCACCCCTGACAACCACCATTCTACTTTCTTCTTGTTTTAAAAGTATATACATTACTCCAGGTACTTCGCAGAAGGGGAATCATACGGTATTTGTCTTTTCGTGGTTGGCTTATTTCACTTAGTGTAATGTCCTCAAAGTTCATCTATGTTGAAGCATGTTTCAGAATTTCCTCCCCTTTTGAGGTCAAATAATATTCCATCCCATGTATATATACCGTATTTTGCTTATCCATCCATCTGTACGCAGACATTTGGGTTGCTTCCACGTTTTGGCTATTGGAAATAATGCTCCTATGAACATGGGTGTTCAACTCTCTCGTCAGGTCCATTCCCCTCCCCCACTTTAAGACTGCTTTCAATTCCTTTGGGTTTATACCTGAAAACAGAATTGCTAGATTTTTATAGATTTTTAATATATTTTTAAAATATTTTATTTATATGTCAGAGAGAGAGAGAGCACAAGCAGAGGGAGCAGAAAGCAGAGGGAAAAGCAGGCTCCCCGCCAAGCAGGGAATCAGATGTGGGACTCCATCCCAGGACCCTGGGATCATGACCTGAGCCTAAGGCAGATGCTTAACCAACTAAGCCACCCAGGTGTCCCCATATGGTAGATTTTTTAATTTTTTGAGGAACCGCCATACTGTTTTCCACTGGGTCTATACCATTTAAAATAATAATTTTATGAATACTCTATAGTCCCTTAGTCTTCCACTAATTTTTAAAAAATCTTGGGTGCCTGGGTGACTCAGTTGGTTAAGCATCTGTCTTCTCAGGTCACGATCCCAGGGTTCTGGGATCGAGTCCTGCATGGGCCTGCTTCTCCCCCTGCCTCTCTCTCTCTCTCTCTCTCATGAATAAAGAAAATCTTTTTAAAAAAAAATCTTACTTGGTCACACAAATCCCAAATTTTAACAAGTTTTATCCAAATGTACGACTTTGCTCTTCTACATTAATTCACATAACACTGCCTCACTTGGATCTCCTCATAGATCAGTCAACCTATTTGTCAGTTTAAGGGAGACATGGGACTCCTTTAGTAAATGCACCGTAACTGTTTCATTCCCCAACTGCAAAAACTAGGGATATACCTCTCTTCCCTCCCTATCCATGACATCCACCTTCTTGATCATTTCTTTTTTTTTTTTTTTTTTTTTTTTTAAATTTTTTTTTTTTTTTTTTTTTTTAAAGATTTTATTTATTTATTTCACAGCGGGAGAGAGATCACAAGGAGGCAGAGAGGCAGGCAGAGAGAGAGAGGGGGAAGCAGGCTCCCTGCGGAGCAGAGAGCCCGATGTGGGCCTCGATCCCAGGACCCTGAGATCATGACCTGGGCCGAAAGCAGAGGCTTTAACCCACTGAGCCACCCAGGCGCCCTTCTTGATCATTTCTGAGTGTCACTTCTGGGCTCCCCACTTCCTTTAGTGCTGAAGAGGTGTCCTCTTCTTGCTCCACGTGCTCTCTTTTCTACTCATGTCCTAGGCTTTATCAGTATACCAGTGACTCCCAAATCGGCACCACAAGCCCAGATTCCCCTCCAGAGCCTCACACCCATATATTCTACTCCTGAATACACAATGATGTTCTATAGTCTCCATACCCCACAAGACCAAATCTCAACGGTAGCAGTATAGTGAGATGGCGAGAGCACATGAAGTAAAGCATCAGAGATAATGGGTTCAAATTCTGACTCACTAGTTTTTTGCTAAATACAACCTTTTTCTGGACACCTGGGTGGCTCAGTGTTTGGTTAAAGCCCTCTGCCTTTGGCTCAGGTCATGATCTCAGGGTCCTGGGATCGAGGCCCACATCGGGCTCCCTGCTCAGCAAGGAGCCTGCTTCCTCCTCTCTCTCTGCCTGCCTCTGCCTACTTGTGACTCTCTCTCTTTCTCTCTGTCAAATAAATAAATAAAATCTTAAAAAAAAAACCAACCTTTTTCATAGCTAAAATAGGACTAATACTATTTAGCTTTCAGGGTTTTCTGAAGATTAAATGAGGTCCAGTTTTAAGTGTCTAGCTAAGTATATATAGTAAGCATTTAATAATTATCATAAACCCTTGCTCAAACATTTTCTTCCCATTATTCTCTGACTTAGGGAATGTGACCATCATCAACTCAGTTTTCCAACCCAGGAGGCTGGCCATCACCCCCACCTTCTCTATTCCCTTACCTGTAAAAGTAGCTCATTGTTAAGTCTTATTGATCCTATCTCTTTATTATCTCTTAAATCTGTCCCTTCATTTTCATCTCCTCTGCCACAGCCCTAGTCTAGCCCTTAGTACCACTCATCTGGATGACTGCACCAAACTTCTAGTTGATCTCTCTTGCTTCCTTCCTTTCCTTCCTTCATCTATTCCTCATACTGTAAAAAGATCTTTCTAAAATGCAAATGGAATCATAGAACTCTCTTCCTTTTTAAACCTTTTAGTGATTTCCCACTGGATTCATTATGAAGTCCAGATTCTTTAGTATGACTTACAAGGCCTTGCATGATCCAGAAATCTCAAGACCCGTCTCGCTTTGTACATGGTCAGTTGCATCTCAAAGAGAAATGGGTTTCAAACCACATAGTTAGATAACCCAGTAAGAAAAATGCTCTGCAAAATTATTAGTTATAAATCAATTAAAAATTGTGGGGAGAACCACTCAAAGTAACAATGGTTTCAGAGTAAGTGGTGATGAGTGTGTTTTTTCTGTCTGGGCAAATAGTGGGGAAGAGTTGTTTATTAAGACCCCTTTAGGGGCACCTGGGTGGCTCAGTGGGTTAAAGCCTCTGCCTTCGGCTCAGGTCATGATCTCAGGGTCCTGGGATCGAGGCCCGCATCGAGCTGTCTGCTCACCAGGGAGCCTGCTTCCTCCCCTCTCTCTGCCTGCCTCTCTGCCTACTTGTGATTTCTCTCTGTCAAATAAATAAATAAAATCTTTAAAAAAAAAAAAAGACCCCTTTAGATCATATTAATACTATATACTCTTTTTTTTTTATTTTTATTTTTTTATTTTTTTATTTTAAAGATTTTATTTATTTATTTGACACAGAGAGAGAGATTACAAGTAGGCAGAGAGACAGGCAGAGAGACAGGGAGAGGAGGAAGCAGGCTCCCTGCTGAGCAGAGAGCCCGATGCGGGCCTCGATCCCAGGACGCTGAGATCACGACCTGAGCCGAAAGCAGAGGCTTTAACCCACTGAGCCACCCAGGCGCCCAATACTATATACTCTTACAAAAATTTACACATGAATGTTCATAGGAGAATCACTCATAACAGCCAGAAAGCAGAAACCCAAATGTCCATCAACTACTGAATGGGTAAACAAAATGTGGTATATCCAGGGCACCTGGGAGGCTCAAGAGGTTGAGCATCCAACTCTTGATCCCAGCTCAGGTCTGGACCTCAGGGTAGTGAGTTCAAGCCCCACATTAGGTACCATGCCTGTGGAGCCTACTTAAAAAAAAAAAAAAAAAAAAAAAAAAAAAAGCGGTATATCCAAACAACATAGTATGATTATTCAGACACAGAAAGTAATGAAGTACTGATACAAACTACAACATGGATGAACCTTGAAAACATTACCCTAAGTGAAAGATGCTAGTCACAGAAAGACATATATTATATGATTCCATTTATATAAAATGTTCAGAACAGGCAAATCCAAGGAAATAGAAAGTAAATTTGTGGTAGGGGATAGTAGGAATTAAGAAATTGGGAGGTAGGGGCATCCAACTTCATACTTCCCCATATGGTTATTCAGTGCCACTTGTTGATGAGTTTGTTCTTTCCCCTGAATGATAACTCCTTTGCTGAAAATCAGTTGACCATTAGTGTACACGTTTATTTAAAGACTCTCAATTTTATTTCATTGCTGTACATGTCTATCATTTTGCCATACCATGCTGTCTTGATTACTTTGGCTTTACAGTAAGTTCTGAAGTCAGTGTGAGTCTTCCAATTTCATTCCTTTTCAATATTGTTTTTGGCTATTCTGGATCCCCTGGATTTTCTTATGAATTTTAGGTTCAGTTTGTCAATCTGGGATTTTGAGAGAGATTGCTTTGAATCTGAAGATCAATTTGGGGAATACTATCATCTTAACATTATTAGGTTTTTTCTGATCCATGAACATGGGATGCTTTCCATTTATTTAGGTCTTCTTTAATTTCTTTTAACAATGTTTTGTAGTTTTCAGAGAGTAAGTTACACACTTTTTTGTTAATTTCTAAGTATTTGTTTAATGCTGTTTTAAAAATCTTTTAGATTTTATTTGAGAGAGACAGAGATAGTGAGAGAGAGCATGAGTGAGCAGGGAGGAGAGGGAAAAGCAGGTTCCCCACTGAGCAGGGAGCCCGACGCAGGGTTTGATCCCAGGACTCTGGGATCATGATCTGAGCTGAAGGCAAATGCTTGACTAAGTCACCCAGGTGCCCCTGCTATTTGACGCTACTGTAAACGGAAATGTTTTCTTTCTTTCTTTCTTCTTTCTCTCCTTCCTTCTTTAAAAAGATTTGTTCATTTATTTTAGAGAGAGAGAATGCACACAGGAGGAGAGACAGAGGGAGAGAGGGGGAGAGAAGCAGACTTACCACTGAGTGGGGAGCCTGATGTTAGGCTTGACCCCACAACACTGAGATCATGACCTGAGCTGAAATCAAGAGTTAGATGCTCAACTGAATGAGCCACCCAGGCCAGGTACCACTGGACTTGTTTTCTTAATTTAATCATATTCAGGTTGAGCATCTCTTTTGTTTCTAGTGTAGATACAAATGTACTATGTAAACTACATTTCTGTCTTAGGGATTGGTTTGCCAGTATAGCCCACTTGGCCCTACCTGAAGGATACCTGTGCCTTTGTGAACCACTGAAATAAGCATGACTTGGGCTGCCTCTAACTCCAGATCCCTATCAGCTTCCTGCCCTTCTGTCTCTACTCTCTGGAACTGTAGATCTCGGCTTGTCCCCTGCATTCTACCTTAGGGTTTTATCTTAATCATTTTTTCTTTTTCTTTTTTTTTTTAAAGATTTTATTTATTTACTTCACAGAGGGAGAGAGATCACAAGGAGGCAGAGAGGCAGGCAGAGAGAGAGAGGGGGAAGCAGGCTCCCCGCCGAGCAGGGAGCCCGATGCGGGCCTCGATCCCAGGACCCTGAGATCATGACCTGAGCCGAAAGCAGAGGCTTTAACCCACTGAGCCACCCAGGCGCCCAATCATTTTTTCTAATAATGATGAATAATGCCTGTAAACTCTCAGCTATGTTTTTTTCCTCTTTGCTGATAATTCTGCCCTTACAGACTTCCTTTCTAGCTAGAAACAGGTCAGTCACATAGTATCTTTTATAATTATCATGTCTTGGACTTCTTCCCTTCAGCTATTGTGGTCACCTTCTTCATTTGTAGTTTTGCTTTTGTTTTGTTGTTGTTTTGGCTACTTACGTATCATTGATATTCTGGGAGCTTGAAGCTTCTTCTTAAGTTTTGTGGGTCATTAATTACCAACACCTTGAAGGGCCAGAGGAATGACACAGCCACTATAAACAAGGACATCCAAGTTCTCTCTCAATTCATGCCCAGGGCACACTTCCTCCTCTCTCCCACCTCATTTCTTTTTTTTTTTTTTTTTTAAGATTTTATTTATTTATTTGACACAGAGAGAGAGAGATTACAAGTAGGCAGACAGGCAGGCAGAGAGAGAGGAGGAAGCAGGCTCCCTGCTGAGCAGGGAGCCCGATGTGGGCCTCGATCCCAGAACCCTGAGATCATGACCTGAGCCGAAGGCAGAGGCTTTAACCCACTGAGCCACCCAGGCGCCCTCTCCCACCTCATTTCTTTATGCTCTAGTTATATTTGGGTGTATGTTTGCATTGGTGGATTAAAATAACAGAATGGACTAGAAGACATTTTAATAACCTCTGTTTTACTGACAGTGACTTAAAGGGCAGCTTCACCAACACCAATAAAGGGGCATCAGCTGGCTTCTGAGGAAGCCAGATGGCATGTAGCTAGGCAGGCTTGATCACTAAGTATTTCCTGTTCAAGCAGGCAGAGCTGGTTTCTCTTATTTCAGTGACTACCCTTTCTAACCCCTAAAACTTCCCTACTCTCTGCCCTTAACATCCTTGTATATATACCTTTCGCATCCTCCAAAGATTTCCATCAAGTCAGCCCTGCCTAGTTCACATGCACTCTAATCACCACATACTGATCAGGAATGAAGGGTGGAAAGTGACCTGACACGACTTTGCAAGGCTGTGGGGAAGAGAGCACAGAGGTTAGAGGCATGGAATCTGCAGCCCCTTTGCCTGGCTCAAGTCCTGGCTCTACCACTTACCAGTTAGGTAACTTCAGGTAAGTTTCTAAATCATTGTGCTTCTGTTTCCTCATCTGTAAAATGGGGACAGTTGAATCTACCTGATAGGGGAGTTAAAGATTAAATGAGTTAATATTTGTAAAGCATTTATAACAGGGCCTGGCCCATAGTTAAGTCACTGCATACATCATTTTACAAAAGATTTCTCCGACTTCAAAAGCTGTGTAGGAATATAAAGAATATTCTGAGCTAAAAGGCAGTGAAGTACGATAGGCCAAACAACGTTTAGTGTAACATATAGTACATCTAAGTCCACACAATCCTGTTTTGCAGATGAGGATACAGAAGCTCAGAGAGGCTAGGTAAATTTTCCAGGGTTCTGTAGCTCATTTTGTATGACCGAGCAGCCATAACAAGCTGTGAAACCGTGGGCAGGTTACTTAGCTTCCCTGAGCCTCTGTAAAAACAGAAGTTTTGTATGTGTGGAACAACTCTTCTTTCCTTCTTTTGTGTTAAGTATGAGCCAGGAAAGTTCATTCTGTTGTCTGGCTTGGCAGGTGCTTGCCTCAGATCCACCACTCAAACCAGTGTTGATCTGTTCATAAATCACGCCTTCATTGAGGGCCCAACAGGAAGGCTATGGAGACAAAAGGATGAAAAACACAGGCAAATTTCGGGGGCAACAAGTCAGAAAGGTGTGCCGGAGGCAGAGCTGGTGGCACCAAGCACTAACCTAAGGAATCTGGGCTTTGACAGGTGGGTAGGCTCATATGCTTGCTGTGCCCCCACCTTCCCCACCTGATCCCCTCCCTCTCAGGAGCCAGAAGGCCAATTTCTAAGGCTCCAGGCTATGGGTTCAGCCAATGGGAAGCACCAGCAGGCGCTCAGAGAGCAGGAAGAGAGATAAATGGATGGAAGGATGAACTTATTTATTCTCTGCCGTCTCTCTACCAGGATATAGTTCTGGCAGGGCCTGTGTTCCTTGACGGGGTCACAGTACCTCCTGAGGACCCCAGTCCTACAGCGATAGCTTTCACTGGTTCTGGTATCCCCACACTTTTCCCACCATTGTGCCTGAGGTGGTAACACTGACTACTAGTGGTAGCCAGTCCCTGGGTGCTGCTCCACCATCCCTTGTAGGCTTTTGTTTCCTTTACTGTTCACACCACTGTAAATAACCCCTTCGTTAAAGACTTTTCAATGAACCCTTTTAGTGTGCTGGCTGTTTTCTGCCTGGACTCTATATAGTAAGCAATGAGAGCCATTTAAATTTTTTTTACGTGAATTAGCTGGAAAAGAGTTTAAGAGACTGTAGACAAAGAGCCAGTTCGGATATCAAGTAAAAGATAAGGAGGGTTTGATGGAGGGAATGAAATGGAGCAGACAGCTATCAGTAGGATTTGGGATAATGAGGAGGAAGGGAAGAGACAAAACAACACTGAACTACAGACCAACATCTTCCATAAACACAGGCACAAAATCCTCAACAAAATACTAGCAAGCTGAATCCAACAATGGGTTAAAAGGCCAACACATCACGACTAAGAGAATTTAACCCCAGGAATGTAAGGCTGGTTCAACATTTTAAAATCAATTACTATAATCCACCACATTAACAATCATTCATTATTAGAGTGCATTAACTATAAATGCAAACTAAAACTTATAGGATATAACCGCACACCTACTAAAGTGTCTGAAATTCAGAAAACCTGGTATCAAATACTGGCAAGGCTATAAAGCAACTGTTCATTGTTGATGAAAATGAAAAATGGTACAGCCACTTTGAAAAACAGTTTGTCATCTTATCAAGTTAAATATACACGTATCATATAAACTTGCAGCCCCACTTCTGGGTATTCACCAAAAGAAACGAAAACTTTTGTTCACACAAAATCCTGTATGTGAATGTCTATTTTCTAATGTCTAATATTGGTTTTATTTGTAATTGTCAAAACTTGGAACCAACACAAATGTCCTTCAACTGGTGATGAATGGATAAAAAAAGAGTGTATCAATGGAATACTCTGCAGTAATGTAAAAGAACTACTGATGCACTCAACTGACAAAATAAATCTCAAGTGCATGATGCTAACTGAAAGATGCTAGATTCAAAAGGCTCCATACTGGGCGCCTGGGTGGCTCAGTGGGTTAAAGCCTCTGCCTTCGGCTCAGGTCATGATCTCAGGATCCTGGGATCGAGGCCAGCACCGGGCTCCCTGCTCAGCAGGGAGCCTGCTTCCTCCTCTCTCTCTCTCTCTCTGCCTTCCTCTCTGCCTACTTGTGATCTCTCTCTCTGTGTCAAATAAATAAAAATAAAATCTTTAGAAAAAAAAAAAAAAGGCTCCATACTGTGTGATTTCATTATGTGACATAATGGAAGAGGAAAACAACAGGGACAGAAAATAGTAATCACCAAGGGTTGGAACTGGGGGTATGAGTCAACTGCAATGGGCTACAGGGAATTTTGGGGGGTGGGTGGTAAAGGAACTGATCTATATCTTGACTATGGTGTTAATTACACGACTGTGTCCATTTGCCAAAAACCACAGAACTGTACACTAACTGTACCCCTCTTTCTTCCTTCTTTTTGTCTGAAATGCAGACAGTATGGCTGGAGTTGCCATAGTCAAATGACCACCAGGAGGCAACGTTAGGATGGAACACAGTTTCCTGCAGACATTGGCACTGAGACGGTGAATCACCCTCAAGGAACTCCATTTCATGGACTAGACAGGCTTGTAAATACATTTGTTATTTACTACAGGTATCTGTCATCATTAACAGGTCCACAGGTGGTGTGCAAGCAGGAAAAGCTTCCTGGAAGAGAGGATGTAACAGGTCCAAGTTGGTCAGAAAGATAAGAGGTCGCATGACCTCTCCAATAAGCCCTCCCTTTATTGGTGGCTTGCTTCTGTTCTGGGGCCATTTCAGTCACAAAACGCTTCTGTAGATGAACTTGAAGTTATTGGTCTCCTGTATTGTGCAACTACCTGTGATGATTCCTTTTTTTTTTTTTTTTGGAAGATTTATTTATTTTAGAGAGAGCGAGTGAGCACGAGTGGGAGGGGCAGGGGGAGAGGGAGAGAATCTTAAGCACACTCCACACTTTAGCATGGAGCCTGATTCGGGGCTTGATTTCATGACCATGAGGATCATGACCTGAGCTGAAATCAACAGTTAAGGTGCTTAACTGACTGAGCGACCCAGGTGCCTCTATCTGTGATGGTTTTTTTTTTTTTAAATTTAAAGATTTTTATTTCTTTGACAGAGAGAGAGTGAGCGCATAAGCAGTGAGAGCAGCAGGCAGAGGGAGAAGCAGGCTCCCCATTTGAGCAGGGAGCCCAACGAGGGGCTGATTCCCAGGAGCCTGGGATCATGACCTGAGCTGAGGGCCAATGCTCAACCGACTGAGCCATCCAGGTGCCCCATCTGTGATGTTTCTAATGAAACTTTTATATTTCCTTTACACTTTCTAGGTGTTCATAGGTCATTCGCACAATGGCCACAATAACTCCCTTTTTTGTTTTCATGCCACCAGATAGTGAATCACCTCCCACAATGACTCTGGACTTAACCATGTCACTTGCTCTGGTCAATGGCGTAATAGCAAAATAACGCAAGAGGTTTGAAAACTACTTGTGCATTAAGGCTTGCTCTCTTACTGCTCTTGGGTTCTCTTGGGCCATGTGAATGAGCCTAGACCATCCTGCTGGGTCACAAGAGACATGTGACCAAAGTAATCCTCACTGTCCCACCTGACACAAAGCCAACTGCCAGTTATATGAGTGAGACCACCCCAGGCCATCCAGTTCCAGTGAGCCGACCCAGACCACAACCATTTTTAAATATACACTTCAGTGGCATTAATATAATTTATATTGTTGCACAACCATCATCACCATCCCTCCGTCCACAGAACTCTTTTTACCTTATAAAACTGAAACTCTAGATCCATGAGACAACACCCTATCCCCTTCAATCCCCAGCAACCACCAGTCTACTTTCTGTCTCTAAGAGTTTGACTCTCTAGGTAGACTACCTCATACTAGTGGAATCACATAATACTTGTACTTTTGTGACTGGCTTATTTTACCTAGTATTAGGTCCTTAAGGTTCATCCATGTTGTAGCACGTGTCAAAATTTCCTTCCCTATTAAGGCTGAATAACATTCCATTATACATAAACACCACATTTTGCTTGTCCATTCATCTGTCCCAGGGACACTTGGGTTGCTTCACATCTTAACCACTGTGAATGATGTTGCTATGAACATGGGTGAACAAATTAGTTTTTTTGAATCAAAGTTTAAAATTTTCCTCTAATAAATATCATTTAACTTGGGCATTTATTTACCAGTTGAGATCTTTTTTTTTAAAGATTTTATTTATTTATCTGACAGAGAGAGCGAGCGAGATCACAAGCAGGCAGAGAGAGAGGAAGAAGCAGGCTCCCTGCTGAGCAGAGAGCCCAACTCGGGCCTCGATCCCAGGACCCTGAGATCATGACCTGAGCCGAAGGCAGAGGCTTAACCCAGTGAGCAACCCAGGTGCCCTAGTTGAGATCTTTTTGAATATTTATTCACTATTTGTACCAACTTTGTATCAGTTGCAAATTTGATCAGCAGGGTGTCTTCAAGCCAAAATAACTGTCTTAAAATATTATATTGTTACCAAATGCACACACACGGAGTCTGAACTGACCAAAATCTCAAGGCCAACAACCAATTGTTCACGGTTTAGGCACTCGGCACAATTAGCCCTCAATAAATGTTAGATAATGTTGTCCTTTATAAAGCCATATATCTTTCAGTGTTCACCAGTTGTCTTTTGCTGTGTTCAGAGCCCACTTGTTTTTTTTTTTTTAAAGATTATTTATTTATTTATTTATTTGACAGAGAGAGAGAGAGGTCACAAGTAGGCAGAGAGGCAGGCAGAGAGAGAGGAGGAAGCAGGCTCCCCGCTGAGCAGAGAACCCGATGCAGGCCCCGATCTCAGGACCCCGAGATCATGACCCAAGCTGAAGGCAGAGGCTTTAACCAACTGAGCCACCCAGGCGCCCAGAGAGCCCATTTGTTTAATAAAATATTCTAGTATTTTTCTGAGGAACCATCACCAGCAGGCTTTCCTTTGACAACTGAGACAAATGTTGCATGTGGCCCATCTTCCGGCATCTCCCTTTGCTTCGTAATGCCTCAAAAGTTTACTGACATATATGGGGCTCTAGCATGGTCACCTGCTAGTTTTCCCAGACTCTAGCGGTATGATTCAAATGGATCAGGAGAACAAAACTGTTCTGAGAACTGAGTATTCTATCTTCCCGGACCCTGCTTTTTCCAGATAGGTTCCACTCCCAACCCCACAGCTAGGTCTTTGAGAAAAGGAGAAATATAATAGAGGAATCAAATAGTTAATGTTTTCTCTGCCAGATTATTCTCTATTTACCCTAAGTACCTCTCGGTATATTTTTAAGAATTCTTTTGATTAACTGCAGGTTTTTTTTAAGTGTCATTACTTGTTCTGAGATTGTGTCTCCCTGATCCTATTAGAAGCATCCAGCTCTTCAGAAGCTTGCAGATGGATAGAGTGTGGGTGGTTCTAGCCAAGCTATTTAAAAATGTATCTATAATAGTTTGCCCTGTAACTATTCTTTTTTAAATTACAAATTATGCTTTCTATTTTTCAGTGCCAGCCTTCAAAAAGAGCCATTAGGGATTTCTATAGACAAAGTTACTGCCTTGTAATACTATCTCTACCCTGCAAGTCACACAAATGCAGTCAATTGACTTTCAGCTGAAGTTTTTGTTTTAAAGATTTTACTTATTTGACAGAGAGAAAGAAAGAGAGAGAGAGAGTGCATAAGCAGGGGGAAAGGCAGAGGGGGAGGGAGAAGCAGACCCCTCAGGGAGCAGGGAGCCCAGCACTCTGGGATCATGGCCTGAGCTGAGTATTAAATCATTAGTTCAATGGGGGAAAGGAAACTCTTAAATAAATGGTATTGATGGGCGCCTGGGTGGCTCAGTGGGTTAAAGCCTCTGCTTTTGGCTCAGGTCATGATCTCAGCGTCCTGGGATCAAGGCCTGCATCGGGCTCTCTGCTCTGCAGGGGGCCTGCTTCCTCCTCTCTCTGCCTGCCTCTCAGCCTACTTGTGATCTGATCTCTCTGTGTCAAATAAATAAATAAAATCTTAAAAAAAAAAAAAAGAAATGGTATTGGGACAACTGGATGTCCATATGGCAGAGAACCTTGACTCTTTTCTTTTCTCACTATTTATACAAAAATTAACTCAAAATAGATGAAACACCTAACTGTAAAAGCCAGAATTACAAAGCTTCTAGAAAAACATATCAGAACATATTTTTAAGATCACAGGTCAGGTAAGGATTTCTTCAACAGGGTACAAAAAGCATAATCCATCAAGAAGCTGTATTTCAAACAGGAAAAAAATTCTGTTCATTCAAAGACACCATTAGACAAAATGAACAGGCAAGCCAGAGACTAGGAAAAAATACTTGCCAAATATATATTGTGTGTAATAAAGAACTTGTATGCAGAAGGACTCCTACAAAACAACAATAAAAAACGAACAACCCAAACTTTTAAATATGTAGAAAGACGAGGGTGCCTGGGTGGCTCGGTTGGTGGACCATCTGCCTTCAGCTCAGGTCATGATCCCAGGCTCCTTGCTCAGCGGGGAGCCTGCTTCTCCCTCTCCCTCTGCCTGCCGTTCCCTGATTGTGCTCTCTCTCGCGTGCACACTCTGTCAAATAAATAAATAAAATCTTTTTTCCTTAAAGATTTTTATTTTATTTATTTTGAGACAGCACGAACAGTGGGGAGGGGCAAACGGAGAGGGAGAAGAAGACTCCCCAACGTGCAGGGAGCCCCATGTGGGGCTTGATCCCAGGACCCCGGGAACATGACCTGAGCTGAAGGCAGATGCTCAGCCAACTGAGCCATCCAGGCACCCCAATAAATAAAATCTTTTAAAAAAATAAAATAAAAAATAAAAATGTTAAAAGACTTAAATAGTCTCAATACCAAAGATATAGGAATGGCCAACAAGCACATGAAAAGGCATTCCATGTCATTAGTCATCAGGGACATGCACATCAAAACCACACTGAGGGGCGCCTGGGTAGCTCAGTGGGTTAAAGCCTCTGCCTTTGGCTCGGGTCATGATCCCAGGGTCCTGGGATCGAGGCCAACATCGGGCTCTCTGCTCAGCAGGGAGCCTGCTTCCTCCTCTCTCTTCTCTCTCTGCCTGCCTCTCTCCCTACTTGTAATCTCTCTCTCTCTGTGTCAAATAAATAAATAAAATCTTCAAAACCACACTGAGATACTCACTAATGGGAAAAATAAAAAAAGAGTGATAGCACCAAAGTTTGGAGAGGACATGGAACAAAGGGAACGGTCATACATTGTAGGTGGAAGTGTAAGACAGTACAATCAATCACTTTGGAAAACTCTCAGTTTCCTACCAAGTTAAACATATATTAACCCAATGACATAGCAACTCCACTTATTGATATTTATCCAAGAAACAAAAACATATGTCCATAAAAACGTATATATAATATTCCCAGCAGCCTTATTCATCATAGCCCCAAACTGGAAACAAACCCAAATGTTCATCAGTAGGTGAATAGATAAACGAGTTATGGTATTTAAAGCAATAAAAATGAATGAACTATGAATACATGCAACAACGTCTATGAATCTTAAAAATATGCTGAGTGAAAGATGCCAGGCACACATACACACCAAGAACCCCACCATACTGTAGGATTCCGTTCATCTGAAGAATAGGAACAGGCAAACCTTATTTATAGTGATAGTGGTCAGAAGGTGTTAGTGGTGGTGGCTGAAGTGGTGGTGGGGGTACAGAACTGACTGGAAAGGGGCACAAGAAAACATTCTAGAGGGATGGAAATATTCCACATTCTGTGTTGCCTTGTGCTTACATGGCAATACAACTGTAACAACTAAGTAAATTGAATATTTAAGATCTGTGCATTAATAGTAAGTAAATTATACTTCCATTTTTTTTTAAAGATTTTATTTATTATTTGACAGAGAGAGACAGAGCGAGAGAGGGAACACAAGCAGGAGGAGTGGGAGGGAGAAGCAGGCTTCCCGCGGAGCCCAGTGTGGGGCTCGATCCCAGGACCCCAGGATCATGACCTGAGCTGAAGGCAGACGCTTAACGACTGAGCCACCCAGGTGTCCCGAGCATGTGACTCTTGACCTCGGGTCATGATCCAAGCCCCAAGATGGGCACAGAGCTTACATCAAAAAGGGAAAGAAAATGAAAAAGAAAAAGAAAGAAAGAAAAGAAAGGTAAGAAATAAAACAGGTCCAAAAGAAGTAGAAGTGTAAAATGTTCAGAACCTCAAACTGCAATTGTGCAACTATCTTATGCTATGTATTCAAGTCATCATGGCCAACAACCCAACAGTACTGGTCATAATACTTCCGCTACCTGATATTTGTCAAATACAATTAAAATGTTGCAAAATCCAAGGGCCAATTTTCATCCTCATCCCACTTTGATGCTGACAGCAGCAGCAGCTGATACAGCATGTTCAACCCTCTTAGAAACACTCTTAACTTCCAGAACACAAATTTCTCCTGCTATTGTCTCTGGCTACTTCTCAATCTCCTCTGGTAGCTTCTCCTGATAATGACTGTGGTAACCATGATGATCCTACTCAGTCTCATGGCTTAAATATATGCTATCTATTTTCTGAGGACTCCCAAAGTGTTTAGCCAGGTCCTCTTTGTTAAGTTTCAGACTAGTATAAACAACTGCCTATCGGATACTTCTACGTGGATGTTTACATTTTTTTTAAGTAGGCTCCAAACCCAGTGTGGAGCCCAATGCGGAGCTTGAATTCATGACCTTGAGATCAAGACCTGAGCTGAGATCAAGAGTTGGATACTTAACTGACTGACCCATCCAGGCACCCCAGATGTTTATATTAATAGGCATCCCAAACTTAAAATGTCCAGAATTAAGCTCTGGGAATCCCCCTCATCCCCCACCAAACTTGCTCTTCCCACAATGGGTTCATCTCAGAAACTGTAACACAAATTTTCCAACAGCTCAACTCAAAATCTTGGAGTAATCCTTGATTCTTATTTTTCTTTCCCACTTCACATTTGATCCATTAACAAATCTTGCTGGCTCTCTACCTTTAAAATATATCCTGAATCCAAGCACTTCCCACAACTCCTATTGCTATCACCTCAGTTTAAGTCACAACCACCTCTCTTGCCTACATTATTGCAATAGCTCAACTGGCCTCTCAGATTCTACCCTGCCCGTCTACCCCATACTGTACCCCAATCTATTCTCAACATAGCATGGAGAGTGACTCAATTAAAATATAAGTCAAAGCAAGTCTCACTCCTCTGCCCAAGCCCTCTACAGGCTTCCCCATTTTTCTTGGAATAAAAGCCAAAGTTCTTCCACTGACCTATAAGGACCCACATAGTTTGTCTTCTTCCCCTTCCTCTTTTATCTTTCTCACCCCGTGTCCTATTTTCTTCCCCGCACTCACTCAGCTCCAGCCACATGGTTCAGTACTGAATGTATCTCAAACATGCAGGGTATGCTCCCATCTCAGGGCCTTTGTACTTGCAGGTCCCCTTTCTGTACAGATATCCAATTGGCTTACTCTCTCCCTCACTTTCTTTAGGCCTGTACTCAAATGTTATTGTAGCAGAAACAAGTTATTTCCTCATTGTTTGTCTCCCCCAACCACCCCTGCTAGGATGTACTTCTTTAAGATGGGGATTTTTTTGTCTGTTTTATTCATTGTTGTATCTCCAGTGCCTAGAACCAGGCCCGATATATAGTGGATGCTCAATAAACATTGCTGAAAAAATTAAAGACTTCAGATCTCATTCCTGCATGGTTAATCAACCAAGATATATATACTGAACTCATCAAAACTGTATACAATTCAGTAGCATCTTGTGATATGTTCACCAATATAATACAAATTACTTATGTCACTAATCTAAGTAGTTTGGAGCAAAATATGATTTAACGGTTCAGGAAAGAAAACAAGCACCATGTGATAACAGAATAGCTCTGCCTGCCACTTGGGATAAGGAAAATGAGCTGCTGCTCTCAGTCTTAAACTACAACTTGACCTGCTAAGAGGGCACCCCCACCTGAACTGTCTCTCTAACTAACATCCCTCCTCCACATAACATGACTCACGCTTACGAGTCAGCTCGATCCCCTTGCAGTCAAGTTTCCTCCCTCTAACAGAGAAGCATACTGTATGTAAAGGGCCCTGTGACCACAACGACCCAGCACTTAGAGATTATGCTCAAATACCAATAGTCAATTGTGAAGGGAAGGCAAGTGAGAGTAGACTCAAACAGGTGAAAGTTCATAAGGAACCACTCTGGTGGCAGTGAAGCCTGCCTGCCCCCACAGCCAGTCCATCACTGCACTTCACCAACTGGATTCAATGCCCCTAAAATTCACCCACTGCTCTGGTTCCTTAACACATACCTAGTGTTTCTCCTGGTACTGACCACTTCCTTCCCTAGACTTTAAGTGCCCCTAGGATAAAGCCCAAATTCTTTGATGAGGTTCACAAAGCATCTCCCAGTATGACTGGGACCCTTCCCAACTCTCTATCTTAACACTTTCCCTTTACATTGGATTTAACATGCTAGCAGCTACCATATCTAACTCCTTCAGTCTTGCTCTGAGATTTTGGTCCAAGCTGTTTGCTCTGCTTGGAACAATCTTTTCTAACTTATTCAGGCTAATTCTTTCTGAGATTTGTCAGGTCTCCCCTTGAACACCACTTTTTTTAGAGGCCATGCCTAGGCTGAGTTAAGTGATTCAGCTCACAGTTTGCAGCCTGGCTTTGGTTTTCAAAGTACCCATCACACTTCAGTGGGATCACTTTACTTCACTTCCCTGGGATCAGATCTATGTAGTGTCTGTCATGATAGCAGGATCTTGTCTATCTCATACAATGCTGTCACTAGCACAAAACACAGTGCCTGACACAAAGTAGGTGCTCAGTAATGATTGAAGAATGAACCTAGAAATGAGTAAGTGCAAGAATGAATGAATCAGGAAGTCAGGCTAAAGCCTATACAGGTGGTGCACTGACTAGAAGGCAACAGCTTTTCCTGCCTAATTCCTTCTTTGCCTTTCTGATTTTAAATAAATATTTCAAGAACTATTTAAAATATTTAAAAATCTTAAGAGTATAAGCTACTTCATTCTTTTTTTTTTCTTCAAAGTAAGCTCTATGCCCAACAAGGGGCTTGAATGCACGACCAAGATCAAGAGTCACATGCTCTACTGACTGAGCAGGTCAGGCACCCCAATTACAAGCTACTTTGAATGATGCCCCAGAACTGATACTGTGGAACATTACCCTAGGAGAAGGGCACTGTAACTTAACACCCAGTTGCAAAGGGATCTTTAACATGAGACCATAATTCTTGGGCATGATAAAGGAGATAAAACTGTGAAGGTCAATTTTAAGTTTAATTGCTGTTTTGCAAAACTCAGGACCTGTTGTGGAAATAAGCAGGAATGGCTTCTATGTGGCCTTCGACATCAGTCATGTATCAAGAATTAATTAGGGGGCGCCTGGGTGGCTCAGTGGGTTAAAGCCTCTGCCTTCGGCTCAGGTCATGATCTCAGGGTCCTGGGATCGAGGCCCGCATGGGGCTCTCTGCTCGGCAGGGAGCCTGCTTCCTCCTCTCTCTCTGCCTGCCTCTCTGCCTGCTTGTAATCTCTCACTCTGTGTCAAATAAATAAATAAAATCTTAAAAAAAAAGAATTAATTAGGATGATGTATCTAATTGTCCCCCAGCCTTCCTTTTGGCACCCCGACATCTGGAAATGAGCCAGTGTGGCAGACAGGCTGTCAATGTCAGAATAGAAGAGTCAGACCCAAAGAGGAAAGACAACCCCCCCACCCCTGTCATCAGAGCCTGGGCAGGAGAGGAAGGGGGACAGCGGGGGTGGGGTGGGGTGGTGGTCTGTAGCCTGAGTTCGAGACCGCATGTTCATAGCCAAGGGAATGAATACCTAAAGCACGTACTTAAGAGTCGGACAGGGTAGCATGAATGCTTTTGGCAGAACTGCTTTCAGACAGATGTGAAAGCGTATCTTTACCTGCATTTATGTTACCACTGAAAAAGCCAAATTAAAGAAGCAGGTGCTGAGCTTCTACAAATTAGTTATGATAAATGTTTTGGTCCCTGGGTTTCAAAGATACAGAGGCTCTCTGGAGAAGGTTTCGTTTTCCTATGATTTGTTCATTTTAACAGTGCCTCCACTGACTCAGCGACGTGGTCACAGATTCTTGCCCTCCATTGAGAGCAAAAACACAAACAGGACAAAGAAATGCTATTCCCTCAGCTCCACAAGCTGACATGGCGGTAAACTGTTAGGTGACTACCACATGATGAGAGCACACGCAGCGCTGGCCAAAGACACCAATTCCTTGTCCTCCTGCCCCAGTCCGCAGTGTCCACACTGGAGGGCACTAACTGAAAGACCTGACGACCTGTCCAATGAGGCAAAACTACCCAAAGTACAAAAGGGTTATAATACATTGGGTCATAAAGGAAAAACTTGACACCCACAGAAATATCTAGACTGCTATTAGGTCTAAAAGTTAGCTTCAGCTGATGATTACAGTAGGAAAAAGTACTTATTTACCCACTATATTAATTCTTTATTGCTTTTGAAAATCCAGCAATAACGAGATTTTTTTTCCTAAGACTGCTTTAACAATGAGTTCCACACTGACATCCCTCTGAAAATTCCAACCTCAGCCCTGCTCTCTATCAGAGCAATGTTAGCTAATCCTTCAATTTTACTATAACCTTCACGCAAACATTCTTAATGTCCCATTTCCAGCCTCAACAACTTGTTCCAGCTCTAGCTCTACTAAATGTCTGTACCTACTAGAAATCCTCACCTGAGTGACCTGCCAGCTGCTCCAAATTCGTCTTTCCTCTCAAACATGAACTTCCTTCTGTACCCCTTTTAACGGCACACTATTCAGTTACCAGAGTCCTCTTCTCATTTATTCTCCAATATTTATAAGTGCCACAACGAGTCGGGCATTATGCCACGAGCTGGGGCACAGAGCAGTGATCCAGACAGGCTAGGTCCCTAGAGTCTAGTTTCCATTTCCTCCTACACTCATAGCTGAATACCAAGGACTGATGCGACACAGGAACACACTGAGTGGTCAGAGATCTTTCACTGTGGCAGGCACGTGAACAAAGACTGCCTTTACTTTTAAATCACTGAGGTAAAGCACATTTGGCCATGATGCATGTGCAACAGTCAACCCTAGAGAGAAGAGTAGTACATACTTTGGTTTTGGTCTAGGACGCAAGAAAGAAAAGGGTGAGTTTTTGTTTTGTTTTTATTTTTATTTATTTATTTTTAAAGATTTTATTTATTTGACAGAGACAGAGACAGTGAGAGTGGGAATACAAGCAGGGGGAGCGGGAGAAGGAGAAGAAGGCTTCTCGCATAGCAGGGAGCAGGGAGGCTCCCGAGCAGGGAGCCTCGATCCCAGGACCCCAGGATCATGACCTGAGCTGAAGGTAGATGCGTAACGACTGAGCCACCCAGGTGCCCTTGTTTTGTTTTTAAAGATTTTATTTATTTATTTGACAGAGAGAGGTACAGCAAGAGAGGAAACACAAGCAGGGGGAGTGGAAGAGGGAGAAGCAGGCTTTCCGCCGAGCAGGGAGCCCGATGTGGAGCTCGATCCTAGGACCCCGGGATCATGACCTGAGCTGAAGGCAGACACTTAACGACTGAGCCACCCAGGCGGAGGGCGAGCTTTTAATGATGATAAATGTTTTTCAATGTGCACACCTAATTTACTGAAGTTTTCTAAGTGTTTTCCATCTTCTACATGGATAAAAGCACTCTTCTACTGGGAAAACTGGTATTTCTACGGCAGAAAGCGACACTGTAGAGTCACCTATCTGCCTTCCTTCTGGATTTCAGGTACCGCTTTTTTTTTTTTTTTTTTTTTAAGATTTTACTTTTGAGTAATCTCCATACCCAACATGGGGCTTGAACTCACTGAGATCAAGAATTGTATGCTCCACCAACTGAGCCAGCCAGGTGCCCCTTGGATATAGGACATTTGCAGGGCACCCTGGAGCACAACAACTCTGACTGGCATTCTCTACTCTGTGTTACATGGCCTCTGGTCACCAAAAAGATTAAGTATTAAGTAGTAACTGGTGACTGGAAATGTCCAATGCCCTTCACAAGCATCTCCTTCGTATATACAGCAAACTGCTTACTAGCTAGGTCATGACCACATTCAGCTGTGGTTTCTTTTAACGATCTTCTAGCTGTTCAATGTGGATCTAAAATAATCTAATCTCAGGTCTTTGCCACACCATCCTCTTTCTTCTTTTATTTTTTTTGGGGGGGGGGTTAATGTGTAATGAAGGAGGCTGGTTGTAAAATACAGGAATGTATATGGGATATGCATTCTTGAAAGAGCCATTCGTTTTATGTTTTAGGATTTTCTGATTGTTTAAATGATACGCAATGTCTTGTCTTGCTACTGAGACTCTTTCAGGACCAAGACTGGGTTTTATACGGTATTAAGGAAATAATAGGTCTCTGAAATTTCACACTTCAAGGTATTTTGGTAACATACCCAGAACACTTTGGAAATTACTTAGAGACATTTAAATGGGTTTTTTCTTTTGTTTTTTAAAGATTTTATTCATTCATTTTAGAAGGAAAGAATGACAAGGGGGAAGGGGCAGAGGGAGAAACAGGCTCCCCACTGAGCAGGGAGCGCGATGCGGGGATCGATCCCAGAACCCTGAAATCACGACCCGAGCGGAAGGCAGAGGCTTAACCCACTGAGCCACCCAGGCGCCCCTAAATGTTTTTTGAATAACAATCTTAGTATATCAGGGCTATAAAGGAAAGAGAAACAAAGGAAAAGAGACACAAAGAACACTTTTAAAAACCACCATGACCAGAAGCAAGCCCTGGCCTGGAGGAACAAAAACAGCCATTTAAACACAATGATTTAATTTTGAAAATAACATCAGATAAGGAATACTATGTTCATTTTCTTCACTGCTCCAAAACACAAGCCGTTGGCACAGGAATATCAATGCAAAAGCTGAAAAGTAACAGGAAACATGACTGATGTCTCCACCACTCTCCTTCTCCCTGACAATCAGAGGATGCGTGACAAGACAAACATTCTATCTCACATGCTCCCAGAGCCACTCCCAGAGATGATAACCATTTCCTAGCAGGAACCACCATCAGGCTGCAGAAAACATTAACCACATGGAACATCCTCTAATATGCTTAGGAATACTGTGCTACAAAAGCATCCATCAAAACACACCAAAGAGACACTAAAGGCCAAGATTATCTGTCAACAACCACCAAAAAACCCCAACAAACAAACAAAACAGTCTTAGGGGCACCTGGCTGGCTCAGATGGAAGAGCATGCGAGTTAATCTCAGGGTTTTAAGTTTGAGCCCCACGTTGGATGTAGAGATTACTTAAAAATAAAAAAATCTTAAAAAAAATAACAGTCTTCAAAAGGTGCATATGCCATGTACAGTGTACCCTTCAATTACACACATGTAAATTCATTATCTAGATAACCACATTACTGTCTGGTTCTGACACCCGGGATAGGAAACAACAGTGCTGCCCTCTGTCAACCCTCTCCCTCAGCACTTTAATACAGTCACAGTGTGAGAAGGGGTGAGGGCCTGCAAAGAGAAAATGGCTCTGAATCATCTTTTACACCAGCAAGAAACTCTTAGGAGGATTTGTATTTTAAAATATATACTCATTATGGGGATGACTGGGTGGCTCAGTTGGTTGACTGTCCTACTCCTGTTTTCAGCTCAGGTCATGATCTCAAGGGCTTGAGACTGAGCCTTTGTTGGGCTCCATGCTCAGCGAGGAGTCTGCTTGAGATTCTCTTCTCCCTCTCCCTCTGTCCCCTCGTCCCCTGCTCACTCTCTTCCTCTCTCAAAAAAATAAATACAAATCTTTTATTTATACACACACATACATTTATTACAGAAAATTACTGTTTTTCTCATGTTCTTTTAAAAAGTTTTTACACTTAATATAGATATATATATTTTTTTAAGATATATTTATTTGACACAGAGAGAGATTACAAGTAGGAAGAAAGGCAGGGAGAGAGAGAGCGGGAAGCAGGCTCCCCGCTGAGCAGGAAGCCCAACGTGGGGCTCGATCCCAGGACCCTGAGATCTATGACCTGAGCCAAAGGCAGATGCTCAACCATCTGAGCCACCCAGGCGCCCCTACATTTAATATATTTGTGATCAAACTATATTCATAACTTTGTATCTTGATTTTTTCACGTACCTAATTTGACATAAGCATTTTTCATGTTAACCTGTTTTTATTTTATTTTAAGACTTTATTTATTTGACAGAGAGAGATCGCAAACAGGCAGAGAGGCAGGCAGAGAGAGAGGGAGAAGCAGACTCCCCGCCGAGCAGAGAGCCCAACACAGGACCCCGAGATCATGACCTGAGCTGAAGGCAGCAGCTTAAACCACTGAGCCACCCAGGCGCCCCTTAACCAGATTTTAAGGGTTATGTATTTCATGAACTACATGAACCAGCTTTTCATTTCTCTAGTGTAAGACAACTGTACTATTTTCAATTTATTTTGTTATAAATTACACGTTAAGAAATTATAGTCCAGAAGTTATATGATTTGCCTAACATTATCATTCATTTTCCTTTTTTAAGGTATTTATTTTTAAGTAATCTCTACACCCAATGTGGGGCTCGAACTCACAACCCCGAGATCAAGAGTCCCATGCTCTACCAAATGAGCCAACGAGGCTCGACAGCATTCTAAGCAAAACAGAATTGTGAAAGTAAATAATAAAAGATTTTGAGGTTGTAAAGTGATATGGTAAATCTCAAAGCCAAGGAGAAGTGTTTCCAGTTCTATTTTGGGGTTATCTGCTCTCATGAGAAACTGAGAGCTGACAGTTTGAGAGTAGCACAGTTACCCCTGGCCAGAAAGGAGGACTGCATTAGATACTCAGTTCCATTCGTCACAGTTTTCATTCATGATCCTTCCTGGTAGACGATGGATAGAAACCCTAATCGAATGGCTGTGAGAGGTGGTGGGAGTGGGGGCGGGAGATGGGGAAGAGCTATCCCTCCAGCAATTTCTATCTATTCTGGGTCCCCAAAAATGTGGCATTGTGTCACTGGCTACTCTGAGAACTGCCAGTATCTAGGACAAAGGTAACTGTCCTACTTGCAACTCTCCTTCTGAGAGAAGGGTCTAAAGAACAAGTGCTTAAGGACAGAGTTTGAGTGTATTCAAGTAATGAAGGAATATTCATCTCTTCCTTCTTAATGTTTAACCTCTATTGTCTGAGTATTTATTCCCATCACTGTGAGATAGAAATATTTACTTCATTTCTCATTTCTTTTGTCTCAGTTTAAAGAGATAATACTTCAGTAAGCTCATTCCTGACCCAACAGCTAGTTCACAATAAGTATTAGTGGAGGAAGTCTTACTGTTTTCACTTTTTTCTCAGTATCTCTTCCCATTCTGACTTTCATGACCCCAAGTCTATTTCAAGCATCTTTCAATCCACACTTTTTAAAACACCTGACATTTAAAGTTTTCAAGTAATTTGGATATTTGGACTCTCTTGGAATACAAAGCTGCTACTTTTTAAGAAAAACAACGTCCCATTACTATATTGTATATGAATTCTCAAAAATAGCAAAATCTGAAATTTTTTCCTAGATGCTGTCCTGTTCTAACAATGAATTTATCCTGGAATTGGACCTCCTAAAATAAATATGTGTGAGTGACTTGTCAGACATCAGAAAGGCTCCTCTCCTAAGTTAGTGGTCTCTGATTGATTCTTAGGTTTTCTGAACACCAGTGTTTGTATTACAACTTATGTCAGTTGGCACTGCATCTCTAGTTCATTTCTCCTTTTACCATGTAACTAGAAAATCAGTTCAGTGAAAGCAGATCCTGTTAGCATTACTGGTTTATCTGGTATGTTGGCCTGTTAAATACTGTTGATTACTTTATTGCAGGTCAGATTTGATAACTGCCCTCAGCTGCCCTAGAAAACGGAGTGGATATTAAGTAATTATTTGTGAAAAGTTTCATTGTTATAGCAACGAAGAAACACTTTGAGAGTCTGTAAGTCCATCTTTCTCTTGTGAAAGCAAGTGTCTTTCTGATTATAGGAGCTCAAAAATTGCACACCAATCAATGGGGCACATTCATCACGTTTATGCAGTATCTTCTTCAACTGCTCATTCAAGAAAGTATTTTCACTTACATTCAAAGCAGCCTCCCCCATACTGTGTCCAGCTCCAAAGACAGTAATTGCTCCCTTCCATCTTACCTTGATTTTGGCCTACTAGTCTGTCTTCTATCTGGGCCAGCGCTAAGGTAATGAGGGTTTCTATAAAGAATACAATGATTTTCATAAAGCTTTCTGACAGGATTTGATTAACAGTACCAATTTCCCCCATAGATTACAAACCCTTCTGATAATACTCCATTATATCTCTTAAGGTAGTTAAACAAAATATTTCCACAGATTAAAGAAAAATCAGGGCGCCTGGGTGGCTCAGCGGGTTAAAGCCTCTGCCTTCAGCTCGGTCATGATCTCAGGGTCCCTGCTCAGCGGGGAGCCTGCTTCCTCCTCTCTCTGCCTGCCTCTCTGCCTACTTGTAATCTCTCTCTGTGTCAAATAAATAAATAAAATCTTTAAAAAAATAAAATAAAATAAAGAAAAATCAATAAAAGGCACAGCCACATCATAGATACAGTAGGTCATTGATTTATGAATATAAGAAAAAATTCTTTTTCTCAAATTAATCTGACCTATTAATATCACCATACTTTATTTTTCACTTTTTTAAAAAGATTTTTTATTTATTTACTTGAGAGAGAATGAGAAAGAGAGCAGGAGCAGGATGAGGGGCAAAGGGAGCAGGGACTCTGGGATCATGATCTGAGCTGAAGGCAGATGCTTAACCAACTGGGCTATGCAGCTGCCCCTAACACCACCATACTTTAAATGTATCTTATCACTCTGAGGGGGAAAGAAAACCTGCTGCAAAATCAAAAACACATTGAAAATTAGTTTTATCAAAAAAAAGGGGGGAAATTAGTTTTATCAAGCTAGTAAGAAATTGATTTTATGGATTAGAATCAGGGACCATCTTTTGAAAAATTACACACTTCTTTTTACCATGCTACAAATCTTTGTCTTTTGGGGGTGTGTGTCATTCTTAATCCTACTACTAGTGGATTCTAGAATACTATAACAGTCACATAACTGAATTTTTCCAGCAAATAAAAATAACTGATCAGACCCAGACCGATCATTTCATAGGAAAAGTAGGGCAACCAGGTGGTAAGAGAAAGCCTGACAAAAGAATTTTTATCCGTAAAATGGGAGCCCACCAACAGAACGGTCTGCTAGAAATTTTCACCTTAGTCCAGTCTTTAAATTCCTAGTCCAAAACCAGTACTTTTTCACATTTTTCTGTAAAATGGATGGCCTTAACTGAAACTCTTCTGTTCCCTGAGTGTACATAGCTTTTCAGAAGGAGTTTCCTTATGAAGAATCAATCTAGCTTCCCCAACACTTAAAGACAACCATCTTCTCCATGTCTCAGTAACATGTCTTAACTGTCTTTTCTAATTTAAACAGCTGTTCCCTTCAAGTGAAGGTTCACACACCAACAGCTCTTCCTTCTGAGACCTTTGTGCCCCAGTTTACAAAGGTCTTCTGGGCCATCCCCCAACTCGGTTCTGGATACTCAAAAGGACACCCACTTTTTTCTATAAGATGGTTTATAACCTTTCTTGCTGTCTAGCCAACGCAGCTTTTAACTTTCCTATTCTCTCCCGTTCTTCAGATTCTGCTGCAGTTTGGGAGGTAAACTCTTCACACAACCATTCACAAGTCCTGATCTCCTCCCCGCACCCATTTCCTTCCTCCCCATTCATGTGATAATGTCTTGATGGGAACACCTTACCTCACCTTTTGTCTCCGCTAGCCCTTCTGCTTCCTTCCTGGGCTTCAAAGCTAGGCCAGGGCCATTGAGACGTGGCCAGAGGGCATTCGGTGACCCGCAGAGCCACCCGCACTTTCAGGAGTGTCCCTTCTCCCATCTGCCACCTGAACGCTCATTCCTTAAATAAAGACTTACTCCCTAAAAATCCCATCTCTCTCTGAAAGATGATGGATCAGCGCCCTTTGTCTGAGGCTTCCACACCTCACATCCTTGTCCACAAAGCGTCAGTCCACACAGGTAGGGTCTGCTTGGGGCAGGACAGGGGAGCCTAGGTTTCTGCGTCCCGTAAAGGGATGAGTTATGGCCGAGGTCCTTCCAGGAGCCAAAATTCTACAATTACACGACCAAATCTGTAGGTCCTATTTCTGAGGCTAGGAGGACCAACTCCGGGGCGACCCCTAAACTCGGCGACCGCGCTGGCAGTTAGAACGGCCCCCTCCAGCCCAGGCGAGCAGCCCCGCCTCCGACCTCGGGCGCCGGGCCGCGCAGGAGGCCCGGTCGACGCCCGCCGGCTGCCGCGCCATACCCTCCTTCATCCTCACCCGCTGCCGCGGGCCCGCCTCTCACCTGGCATGCTGGCATCGCCCGTCCCGCGCTGCACTGGAGACCATGGGTCTGGACCGGTCTTGGTCGCCGCCCGCCCGCCAAGAGGGAGGCTGGCGGGGACGCGAGGGCCCCGGAGCCTAACGCGAAGGCACCGGGAACGCGCCGCCTGGTTTCTAAGGAACCAGGAGCTCTGGAAAGGGAGGGGCGGGATGGCTGGAGGTCTGCGCATGCTCCCTGACGGGGGTGGACCTGCGCTGGGAGGAGCGGTGATCGGAGATCGCGCATGCTCGCACATTGGGGGCGGAGATTCAGTAGGTTAGTGGAGGGCTCGGTCCTTTACTTCCGGCGGTGGCGGCGGCTGGGAGAGTGTGTAAGAGCCTCTGCTTCTTTCGGGTCCTCCCACCTGGCATCAGTAGTAAGGTTCTGGGAACTGTGGTGGGGCTTGGTCTGGAATTAAGGAAGGTCTCGTGTTGGACCTGTTGTTGCAGAACGGTGGTTCTCTTGAACTCGCCGGACTTCTTGGCCTTCTGACTCCTACAGTAATGACTCTTTTTCTGTTCTCTGGTGCCTGTCTGGGTTTCTCTTCCTCTGCATGTTCTTTGGTTGCTCCTTGAATGTTAGTGCTCCTACTGTGACCTCAGTCTCCCAGATCTCTTTACTGGAGCCTGTGTTCCCCCAAGTAAATACCATTTTGTAACAAGACTACTCTTTAGTTCACCATTACTCTGTCCGCCAGAGTAGTGAAACCTGTCACCTATAATCCTTAGGGTAAAGCAGGCTATGTTGGAAATGTAGGATTAGGGGTTATTTCTGCATGGAGACCCCCTCCCCTGCTTTTCCGACTCCTGGTGAGAGTCTGGACCCCCACTCAGCTAGTATTAGAAGAGTGTCCCAGAGCAACCTGTGATGACAGAACATGCCAACAGCAATTGTTCTTGCTGAGAACTGGTGGCCAGCAGGGCTATCCCTGCTTTGGAAGGAGACAGGACTTCCTGCCACTGCTGCCACCTTCTGAGCATGGAAGTCTCCAAGACTGATGAGAAGTGGTAACCTCTAACCTCCCTCTTCTGATGTTTTTTTTTTTTTTTTAAGATTTTATTTATTCATTTGACACAGAGAGAGATCACAAGTAGGCAGAGAGGCAGGCAGAGAGAGAGGAGGAAGCAGGCTCCTGGCTGAGCAGGGAGCCGGATGTGGGGCTCGATCCCAGGACCAAGATCATGACCTGAGCGGAAGGCAGAGGCTTTAATCCACTAAGCCACCCAGGCGCCCCTTCTGATGGGGTTTTATCCCCTTTACCTTTTCCCCTGGATTCTGAACAGCCACGCAGAATCAAAATGTGCTTGTTGGATGTTTCTTACCATCTCAAGATTCATTCTAGAACAGGGTTTTTCAACAGTGATAATTTGAGCGTGGTAATTTGTGGTGGGGTGCTGTCTATGCATTGTAGGATGTTTATAGTATCCCTGGCCTATATCTAATAGATGCCAGTAGCACGCCAACCCAAGTTTTGACTACCAAAAATATCTCCAGTCACTGCCAAATGTTCCCTGGGGTCAAAATCACTCCCTGTAGAAACCACTAGTCTAGAGAGAAATTAAATCTACTCTGGCTTTATTTATGGAGCCAGGACGTTTGTGCTTAATCTAACATTCCATTCCAGAATCTAACATTCTTCCCTCCTCAGTTTTCCCTAAGAGAGTTCTGTCCAGTAATAGTCCTATAAAATAACTGAGTGAAGCACACATGTACTATATCCCTCTGTCAAGCCTCCCCTACACATGCTATAATCCTCTGCCTCTATGGGGTAGAATTAATCATGTTTTAAGGGTGGGGACAGTGAAGCTGAGAAAGGTTAATTTTCCAGTTACCTAGTTAGTAAACAGCAGAACCAAGATTTTGAGCATGAGTACTTTCTCCTCAGACAGGAAGCTAACTTCAGTAAGCCTCAGAAGCCCTCTGGCTGTCCAATGTTTGGGATGAGTGTATTTGGACTACATTAAAATCTTATTCTGGGGCGCCTGGGTGGCTCAGTGGGTTAAAGCCTCTGCTTTCGGCTCAGGTCATGATCCCAGGGTCCTGGGATNCGAGGCCCACATCGGGCTCTCTGCTCAGCAGGGAGCCTGCTTCCTCCTCTCTCTCTGCCTGCCTCTCTGCCTACTTGTAATCTCTCTCTCAAGTCATATAAATAAATAAAATCTTTAAAAATAAATAAATAAATAAATAAATAAATAAAATCTTATTCTGAGGGGTGCCTGAGTGGCTCAGTCATTAAGCATCTGCCTTTGGCTCAGGTGGGTGATCCCAGGGTTCTGGGATCGAGCCCCACATCGGGCCCCCTTCTCCTTCTCCCACTCCCCCTACTTGTGTTCGCTCTTTCGCTGTCAAATAAAATTTAAAAAAATCTTCTGCTGGGGCGCCTGGGTGGCTCAGTGGGTTAAAGCCGCTGCCTTCGGCTCAGGTCATGATCCCAGGGTCCTGGGATCGAGGCCCACATCGGGCTCTCTGCTCAGCGGGGAGCCTGCTTCCTCCTCTCTCCTCTCTCTCTGCCTGCCTCTCTGCCTACTTGTAATCTCTCTCTCTCTGTGTCAAATGAATAAATAAAATCTTTAAAAAAAAAATTAAAAAAAAAAATCTTCTGCTGAGGACAGAAAGACTTGCGGCCACCTTTTTGAAAGTCAATTTTCTTTTTTTTTTTTTTGCCTCAGATGGAAGCTGTTTGTGGGGAGAGAATTGAAGCCCAAGTGCCTATCCTCTTTGGGGTCTCACAAACACCTGAAGTCTTGAGGGCCCCTGAGGCGTACCAGGGGCCTGGGTACTTGAGAGGTGGGCTGAGTAAGGGCCAAACGCTCAGGACAGAGTGAGCCACACAAGGGGTCCCAACCCCAGTAAGACTCAAAACAGACGAGACACTCGTGACTACTCATGGATGTGTATTTTAATAAAAATAATTCTGTCAAAATACAACAGGAGTTTTTTCATCTCTCAAGTACAATTTAATAGGATGTTTTGTGTTAGAATTCTCTCTAAACCCTCCCACGCCCACAAGTTTCATGCTAATGCCAAGTATCAACTTGCGAGGACAAAGGCAGAACCAGTGTGCACAATGTGGAGGACATCTGTTTCAGCTGTAGTTACTAATGGAGGAAAACCCTATGCAAAGAGGTGGCACCTGAAGCATCCAGAGTCCATGAACTGGCCACAGGTCCGGTGCACGGGACCGGCGGCCAAGTAGGGCTCTGCTGCCTGGCTGCCACACGGCGTGCATACCTGAGTTGTGAGCAATCAAAGGAACTTTCAGCTCTGACAGTTCTCTGCCTCATCTTCTTTGTGCTTGCTTAAGGGGTAGGAAGGCGCTGGGTGGGCTGGGCAGTCCCCCCTTCTCCATCTCTTGGTGTCCCTGTTCTGGCGGCCTACCCCCAGCCACAGATTCACGTGGTAAGGATCAGAGGTTCTGGCTTTCTTTGCATGGTCTGCCAGCGTACACTCTGGAAGGAGTGACCATTTGGTGGCAAAAGGGGAAAAGGTAAATAGGGAAGGCTGCTCCCCCAGGGCTGGACAACCCAACAGAGCCAGGTCTTCTTCCTGTCCCCTCAGGTCAGGTCCAGCCCTTCCCTGGGGCTCCTCCCAGGTGCCTTCCCCACTGTTGGCTCCCGAAAGCAGGCTGCAAGGACTGGGTGTGCATAAGGGGCTCCTCTGGCTGGCAGGCAGCCCTGGACTATCAGCAAGATAGTGGACTCAAGCAGCTTGGTTTTCGTCCTCTCCACGGCTTGTGGGGCAAAGGCTTATGTCCCAAAGGCAAGCTGTCCAACTGGGACAGAGAGCCCCTCTGGAGAGGAACAGAGTAAACAACTTGGACTCAGCTGAAACAGTGAGATAAGGCACAGAAAATGGGGAGGTGGCCATGGTACTGAGCGTGAGCCAGGAGGACACCCAACCCCAAGCAGCACACAGCTGTCCCAGGACCTCTTGGGCCCTCTCTCAGACGCTCCACAACTCAAGCCCATGCACCCATCCCCATCCCTGACACACCCCTGAAGGTACCAGCTGCTCAGACACTGCTGGGGGCCTCACCAGCCTAAGGCCTCACCTGCCATTTAGCTTAAAGACTAAACAGTGTTGCACAACCCACAGGGATGAGGTTAGTCCCAGCTCTCCCACTACTTTGCTGTGTGACTTTGGCTAAGTCATTTAATCTCCTGGGCCTGTTTATTTATCTGTAAAAGGAGAGGACTGGTGGAGTAAATGTTCTCTGAACCCCATTCCAGCTGCAAAAGCCTCTGGTTTAAATTCCCAATCCTGCTCAGCTCTGGCCATTTTAAGAAGTTGATGTTTCCAACCTCTGGGTTTGGGAGCTAGACATTTCCAGCCTTGCACAGGATGAGATTCCTTTACAGACATGACGACACCTCCCCCAACAAGCCATGGTCTGTGGGGTACCAGCTGGAGCCCTGGTGGGAACCAAGAAAAAGCAGCAGCCCGTAGGATCATGTCCCAAGGCAGAACTCTGGGAGAGCACAGGGCCAGGGCTCTGACCCCATCACCAGCAGTTGGTCCAACTCAATCACTTTTCCTGTCCAGCTGTGGGCCTGTCAGGTAACGAATATCTCAGGCTGTACCACCATCCCTGTGTCCGCTGCGGGAGAGCAGGAGCTTACTCAGCCCTTGCCCAGGCATGGACTGGAAGTTCAATTTCTGGCCTTGCCCCTTTGCAAGGGCTGCCTGTGTGCTCCCTCACCGTGAAGCAGGCAGGGAAATCCCAGCCCCTCCTGGTGCTCCTCTGGGTAGGCCTCCTCCTTTCTTCCTCCTGGACAGTCAGGCCTCTCCACGGATGGCCTGCCCAAGTCCTAGCAGTCAACTCAGCCCTTCCTCTCCTGATTCCCTGATGGCAGTACCAGGACTGTTTTTGCCCCACCAGCTGTGAGGATCCATCTGAAACAGCTGGTGGGACACCTGCAGAGCCTATGAGGTCCCTTCCTCTGGCCAGTAAATACTCGTAAGAGTCTTTTCTAAGAGTGGCTGGGGCCAAGCTGCAGGGAGCTGCCTGGCACAGCTGCAGTGAAGCCTGGCCTTGTAGGTCAAGAGTTCCATCCACTTCAGCAACTGGTGGCCCAAGAATCTGCCTCCACAAAGTCCTAGCTTCTCAAGAGAAAGCACTGATTCCATCAGAGCTGTGCAGAGATGGTGAAGATCCAGGCAGCAAGAAGGCAGCCCCTGTACTCAAGGGCTTCTGTCCTGGAGTGGAGAGCCATTCTCCCCACAGCCTGACACACAGCAGCTCTTGGGTCAAAGGCAGGTAGTTTCCAGGCAATCAATTTTGAGTAAATGAATTATTTGGCCATCTTAACGACAAGGGAAAATAGGATGTTGAAAGGGGGAGAAAGAAAGGGACAAGGCAGGCAGTGAGAGGCAGGGTAGAATGGTAGATAACGTGCTGGCCAAGGACTCCCTACTCCCTTGCTTTGCTGTGTAGCCCTGGGCCAACTCATCCCTTCTCTGAAGCCTCAGCCCTGTAGTTCTCTGCTCAGCCCAGCTCTCAGGGGCCTAGGGATCCACACCTCTCAGATGCTACAAACCAACTTAGCCTGACCTGCCCACTAAGTGGCCCCCAATGCCCACTGGGCTTCCCTAGGCTGCAGCTGGGACTGTGGCTCAACAAAGGGGAAGCCTGAAATAAACTTATCACTTGGCTGAGGTGACAGAGATGATTCTTTTTTAAGGAGTTGGACTCAAATAAAAACATATGGTGTCTGGACAGCCTCACCCAAGAGGTGCTGGACCACTAACACTACGATAAATACTGTGTCTTTTTTTAATATATATATTTATATATATAATCTCATTTTTTTTTACTTATGAAAATAATAAGCTATCACCAACTTGGATAGGCTTCATCACTAAAGTAGCAGAAACCAGCTCAGCACAAGCTCTCCAGAGATAAATACTGGTGGCTCAGTCAGGAGGAAAAAAAAAAAAGATTAAAAAACCCAACCCCTCCTCAAAACAAAACCCCCCTTTCAAAGTAGAAGGCGCTACATGAGAGTAACCAGCCAATACTGTGTCAGAGGCCGCTGCACATGAAGGGGAGAGAAAGACTGAGGGCAGGGGTAGGGGAAGGAAGGCAGGAAGGAAAGAAGGAAGAAAGAAAGAAAGGAGGGAGGGAGGGAAGACAGGGACGGAAAGAAAGGAAAGGGAAAGGGAAACAGAAAAGGAAAAGGAAGAAAAGGAAGACAGGAAAGGGAGTGGAGGAGCCCAGGCAGGAGGAGTGGACTCTGCCCATGGCTTCCAGGTCCCTGCGCCAGATCCCTATGGAGGGCAGGGCAGCTCCAGCCCTGGGGCTGAGGGAGGGCCAGGCAGGGCCAGCCAGCGTGGTCAGCTAGTGCAAGTAGTCGTCGACTCTGGCAAAGGAGCAAGATCCCAGGCCCGCTCGGGCCATGAGCCGTAGACATTCAGATGCCTGACCCAGGGCGAGCATCAGAGGGGGCTGCTTTGGCAGGTTCTGAGACTCTGTGGAGGAGAGACAAGGCCTGGTCACTCCTTTGCCCAGGAGTTGGGCTAAGGTCAAAGTTCCCTTGGAAGCAGAAAGTGGGGGCAGTGGACAGAATCTCTTGGAACACAGTGTTCATGTGTCTCTGTGTATGTCCCAGCCACCAGCCTATGACCCCGTAGCCATGCCAGGAACCTGAGGGCCTTAGCTCTCTTCAGAGCCATGAGCTGGCCAGGCCCACAGTCATGGGCCAGCGTCTCACATGATCTATCCAGCCAACTCAGTTGGGCAGAGGGAGGTCAGGATTTAGGTTCAGCCATGGAACCCCAAGTCCTGTGGGCTATAAGAGAGTGCCCAGGCAGAGCTCACTACCCTGATTTAGACAAACATCAGCAATTTCTAGGGAGAGAGGGGAGGGGCTGGCCCAGACACTCATGGACCAACTTCTGTTTTTGTTAGATACACTTACCTAAAATGGCGCTGTTGAGGGCAGCACACACAGGCTCCCTCTGGATGGGGTCAAGCTGCTGGCCAACTGGGCAGCTCCAGGGGTCTGAGTATGCCAGCAGGCTAAAGGCATCCTAAGGAATAGGGCACTCTTGAGAAGACCATGGCACATGCACACACATATACATCTCCATGGCTCCAGGGACCTACAGGGCCCTCCACGGTGCCAGTAGGGGCACTGCAAACTCTAAGCACAGCGTCAGGAAGGACTGTGCCCTCCCCAGAGCCCAGAGATGGTTGCATATGTCCTGGAAGTCCTATTTCCCATTGTGGACTTGACAAGAGCCCATTCTGTCCTGTTGCCACTACCCCCAAGGCCCTCTCAGAGTCGACCAGCTCCCCACCCCCACGCCAAATGGGAGGCTGCTCTGTATGAGCACCTGGCTTGTTCTATACCTGCAGCATCTCCGTGTGGGCCAAATTCTTGCCGTACTCCCGGCCCAGCTGTTCACTCAGCGCCTGCAACTCGCGACCAAACAGGATAATTCTTTCTGTAGCAGCCTGGTTGCCCCCACAGAGCTGCCGCCGAGGATGCCCATCATCTGCACCCAGAGCCCAGCAGAGAACAAATCATGAGGGGTGAGGAGACAAGGGGAGGACTGGGGTGGGGACCCCAAAAAGGAGATGACAAGAAGAACCTTGGGGGCAAATTAGGTGGACCATCTGTAGCTGAGGTGCTTTTAGTCCATCTTGCACATGACCTAGGAGTCTGGATTCAACTCTCCCTCTTCCCACTCACTACAGTGCTTGTAAGAATGCCCACTCTCACCAAGTCCCTCTGGCCTCAGACGCAGGAACCCTGGTCTTGGCATCGGGCCGGGGGCCTTCCCACTTCAAGCACGCGTTCCTGACTAAGGCGGCAGTGGACCAGGTCCATTCAGAGCTTCTCAGGCTGAAAGAGCCTGCCCATGCCAACCCCCTCCCAGGGGGCAGAAGTCATCCGGACTGGGTCATTACCACCCCTGTAACAGCATCCTGGGCCATGGTTCTCACCCATGCTGGACTCATCTGTCTGTAGGTCCTCATGCTTATAGGCACCATTGACGATGCGTGTGGATACACTCTCCAGCACACCATTGGGGTAATGCTCTGCTTCCATCTCCATCTCACTGTCACTGTGGAGAAGGGATGAGGTGGGAGTTGGCCAGGGGGATGTGGTTGGGACCAGCCCGCCTGGGCCTCCATTCAGGCTTTAGCCACAGATTGCTGTGGGTAAACCAGACTCCAACACTTGGCCCCTACTCTGACATCAGCTACCCCCAGAGGCCTGTCACCTGATTCTCACTCTTGTCCCAATGCTGCCTCTGTGGCTCTCCCCTTCCTGGCTTTTGTCTGAGTTGGCACATCCCTTCCGCCCATTTCTCCCCCACCCCCAGTGACCAGGGACCCCTGAGAAGTATCTCTAAGCACCACACTCAGGTCAAACCCTGAGGCATGCCTGGGGGCGGTCAAAAGCCACCTGTAGTCTACAGCCGCTGCCCCATCTATCTGACCTCGGGCCACACCCAGTCAAAGCTTCTTCAGTGGAGAACCTAGGGGTTTTGCCAGGCCCGGCAGGAGCAGCACTTCTTGAGAAAGTCAGGGCTGAGCAAAGTGGCAGCTAGATCACAGGCAGGGCCAGAAGCTGGAGCCAATGCCTGGCCTGGCAGGTCAGCAGCAACCATTCCAGGGACAGACCTGGGATGGAGGTGGGCGGTTAAGGGCAGGAGTGGCACTCGAAGGACAGGCTGCAGTGAGCCCAGCTGGTGCAGAGCATAAAGGAGGAGGAAGAAGCAGAGCAGGACAGGCACCTGGTCTCCTGGTTACTGGTGGTGCTGTGGGGCTGGGACTTGGTGGAATCTGTTGAGTTGGACTCGGAGTAATTGACGGAGGATGGGGATGAGGAGGACGAGGAGGACGAGGAGGAGGAGGAGGAGCTGGGTGCAGGGTATTTACTGTGGTTCTGTTTGCTCTTCGTGGATGCAATGCCATTGCTGCAGCTGGGACTGTCTGCTCCTAGAAACCAGGGAATAGTCAGAAGAGGAGGGGCGGTTTGCCATAAAGGGGCCCCAGGAATGACCACAGTGGTCCCATTTCCCTTCCCCCAAATCCAGCAACGAGCCCTGAGCCCAGCCCAGGGAAGGGCATGTAGGTGGCCTTTCTTCTTCATACCAGTTCTTCCCCGAGCCCTCTGGGGAGTGGCTGACCTGTGTTGTGCATGTGGGAACTACTAGGGCCGTGTCGGGGGCTGAGGCTGGGGGAGCCAGGGTAGCTGTCCTGGGACTTGGGGCTTCGGGAGCTCAAGCTGCGGACCTCACTGTCGGTCCCATTCACCATCTCCACAAACTGTCGGCACCTGCAGAGGGAGCAGAGCGGCAATGCTCTGGGCTTCGTCTGGGCTGTATATTCCCACCACCAGCTGAGATGGGCTGGGTTAGGGGGCAGTTGGTGGTGCCCAAAACTTACTTGAGCATGAAGAGCAGGTTAGGGTTATGCTCCAGCAGTCCTGGATAGAAGCGCTGTGTGGTCTCAATGGCCTCACCCACACGGCCCTCCAGCACCAGCTTCTGGATCTCTGCAGAGAACAGGAGTATGGCAGTGAGTAGGGGCTGTGGACCTTCTTCACAGCCACATGCCCGCGCACTACCAGCCCCAAGCATGGACTAGCCAACGGTCAGATGGGCTGGCTCAGAGTGGTATGACTGGTTGAGAGGCTCACGAAGAAGAGGCTGAGGAAAGAACCTGGCCCCCCAGCCCCACGATAGACCCTGGTTTCTGCCAAGTGTCAGGGAGTCCTCAAAGAACAACAGGGGCAAAAGAGGCGACTCAGTGCAGAGGCAGGAGAGCAAATGTGGAGGCCAGCTCCTACAGAGGTCAGTCGCCAGGGGCCTGGGCACGGGGAGGGGTTTTGGCTGTGGGAGCATGATCTGGGGCCAGGCACCCAGGCAGCTTGGTGGCCCCAGGGGCTCCTCTTCAGACAGACTTCTCTCCTGTCAGGCCTCACAGTGGGGTAGCAATGGGAACACAATGGTTTCTGGGCCAGGACCCAAGTCCTGGCAGTCTTCAGGGGCTGCAGTGTGCTCCCTGCTGGGAGAGGAGGCCATCCTCCTCACAATGGCGTCTCTGACGTTGACACCTCTCAGCCCATCAGCATCTTGCTCTTGCTCTGGGGCCTGGTGCATCTTGCTGGGAGCGACTTCTGGGTCTGAGGCTCTCATTCGTAGATCCCAAGTCTGGGATCCCTTTCCGTCTGTCTGGCTGGGCGTAGCTTCTCTGGGAGACACAGACACATGCACATACACAGAGACGACAGGCTCAGAGAGACGCAGGCAGGCACACACAGACACACACATCCACAGACACCCATTCTCCTTCACTCTCCTCTTCCTATCTCCTTTCTGGGCTCGGTTTCCTCTTTCCCAACACCCTCCTTCCACAAAAGAGCCCCAAACACACAGTATACAGGCCAGTATGTACACTAGCAAAGTTTCCTTTGGCTCCTTCCCGTGGTTGTGTGCAAAACGCAGGACCAGAGGTGGGAGCAGAGAGAGGTGCTACCACAGCAGCCACTGACTGACTCCCTGTCTGACTACTTCAGCCCTTCTTCTGGCCAGGAATGGGCAGAACCACTAAAGCTAAGTAAATGGGAGAGGCAGGACATTGGCCTGAGAAGATGCAAACACACTCTTCCAGAAGACTATGAACAGGAGGCTGAGTAGAATCCAGGATTCAGGGGAAGGAAGCAAGCATGGAGGAGGGGGATCCAGCCATGCCAGGCCCCAGCCTGTGCCGGGCCATCAGAGTGTGCAGTAGGGAGGCTGCATGGAGGCATTCATTCCCATGCTGCTGGGCTGTCCACCTGGGCAGTGCTGTCTTGAAGGAGGGACAGAAGCAGAGCCTGGGGCTGGGCTGGGGCTGTGGGCTGGTCTCCTGGTGGTAAGGACCAGAGCTGAATGGACTCCTGACAGTTTACCCAAGGCTGGCGTAAGCCAGAGAGTAGAGTTAGGGACAGGTGAGGGAAGGAGGGAGAGGGGAGAGGAGAATCAACCTTACTTTGTCTGTTCTTTATGGATGCTTGTTCTTCCTGAATCGGGGTTTCAGTCATTCGGGCAAAAGCCGTGGCTGTGGCACAATACCCATGATGCACCAGGTAAGATGAGACCATGCTAGAAGAAAGGAAACGCTCAAAGTGACACTCTAGAACTGCATTTCTCATTGAACACCTGATGGGACAAACTATCTCCCTATCTGGGCTTCCTTAAACACATCTTGGAGGTGCAACCTCCACAGAATGAAAATAAAGAGGCTGCAACAAAATGAAATACCTCCCTCCCCCGCAGTGCTCATGCAGGCAGGCTGGCGGGGGGGCGGGAGCGACTAGTCACCACAGCTGTCCTCACAGCTGGGAGGAGGGGCTGCAGTGTCTCTGGAATATGCTGCCCACAAGCGGGCAAGTATGATAACAAAAATACACGCACAGGCACGTACTGTGTCCCTACAGCAGCGGCTGCCTCCTGTGAACTCTGGCAAGCCCAGAGACGGCCGACAGTCTCTCAGAGCCAAGCGGTCTAGGCGCTGCCCAGACCGAGGCGATGTATGCTGTGTGCGTGCCTTCTAGAGACACAGCAGCTCCTCTGCAGACGGCCCCACATGCCCGGCATAAGCATCCCAGTCCAGCCGGTGAACCTGGCCCTCGGGAGTGCTGGCTCTAGAGGCTGATGGGGAGCTAACCTGTGACCCAAGTTACTCCACGATACGCCCAATCAGGGGCCCAAGAAGCCAAGATACAGGCAGCCAAGTGGCCAATAGAGGAACACAGTCTCTGGGGAATGGCCTGGAGAAGCGCCATGCCCACACAGTATACAGGCCATTTAATCGCACCGGCAGCTGGCTGAGCGGTGGCACCTGTGTATACGTGTGCACGCACGCACACACACACACACACACACGGGGAGCAGAAGGGTGAGGCCTCACATCTCATGTGCACAGACGTGAGTACCTTGGTGTAAACATGTGTCCGACGTCATTATGGCAACTGCCAGATACCAACGTGAAAGGCACAGAAGTTCAGCTGTGCGTCCCCTCGTGTTCTAAGGGGTAAGTGAGGTGATACACAGAGAGTGTCTAGCACAGTCAATGAAATAAACCTCTGATGATGAAGTTACGTATTTTTTTTCTTTATACTCTGGATAAAGAGAACTACGTTATTATAAACACGAGGGCAAACATCTTTGACAAAACACGGTTCAGGTGAGTCCACACGCACGTCGGATGCCACTGATAATATGGTCCACTGACTCATAAACTCCACTTCTTGAAAGGACACCAAGAAAATAATCTTAAATATGAAAAGCTCTTTACTTACAAAAAGGGTTGCCTATACAAGCAAAAGAGGGGAAATAACCCAAACCCCCCACCCAGATGGGTAGGTCGTGGCAAACACTACATATGAACACACACCGGCACACATATACACACACACAACACACTGTGAGCTGAGAGTATCGTTCCCTCCCCAACACGGCTGGGCCAGCTCCGCCTCTCCCCTTGCCTGCCCAACAAGCCTGCTTCAGGGACTGGCACTGTACTGGCTAATCCTCCAAGGAAGAGCTTCTCAGTAGCTCTGAGGGCTAAAAACATAACAGTGTGGCTCTTCCTGAGAAGGGTCTGGCCACCTAACCCCCGCGTCAGCCCTCCCCTGTGGGCTGCCTCCATGTCCATCCCTTAGGAAAGGAAGACTGCACGAAGAACCCAGTGTGCAACCCAACCCCACCCAAGGGACCCTGCTCCCTGGGCCCTTTTGCAGGGCAATAATCGGGGCTAGTGGGAAACCCAGCCAGTCTCTGCCCACCCTTGGGAGTCAAGTGAACAAGCTAACCCACCTCTGGCAGAGTGGGTACTGGTTATTGTCTCACTCAGGCCTGCAGCTGGCAAGTGGAAGAGAGACCCACACCTTGCCTCCCTTCAGATTCTCAGCAAGCCTGGCTTCCAGGACAGTTTGAAAACTAATCATCCAAGAGCCAGATAGGCTGGCCTCAGGAGGATTCTCTTCCAGCCACCACTGCCATGGATGCATGGGACTTAGATGGATGACGACCCTGAGAGATGACCTCAGGCCAGAGTCACAGCATGATGGATACTCCCTATGGTGCAAAAAACGTCCACAGGTGAAGAGACCACCAGGCATCCTAGTACATCCTGTGCAAAATGACCAGGGGAAAGAAAACAGCTCTGCTGGTGGTATTACATGCAGAGCCTTCCAACCCAGGTGAGGGGGCAAAGGCTTCATTAGGAATAGATCTGGAGGGGTGCCCGGGTGGCTCAGTGGGTTAAAGCCTCTGCCTTCGGCTCAGGTCATGATCTCAGGGTCTTGGGATCAAGCCTCGAATTGGGCTCCCAGCTCAGCGGGCAGGCTGCTTCCTCCTCTCTCTGCCTGCCTCTCTGCCTACTTGTAATCTCCCTCTCTGTTAAATAAATAAAATCTTATTTAAAAAAAAAAAGGGAATAGACCTGGAGAACTAAGCAGAAGCTGTTCATCTGGTAAGAGGGAAGCAGGAGAGCAGTAGGCAGTTACCCTGGGAGTGTTTTCCAGAAGGAATGGCTGGCTACCCACTGGAGTTCATAAGGGGCCTATAGGAGAGTGAGGCCCCTGGGATGGGCCAAGGCTGGGAAAGGGCGGGAGTGGGGCACTCACCTCTGCAGCACTGCCTGCCACTCGCCAAGCCGAGCACTGATGGGGAAGCAGTGCACAGTGCCTTGGACCTTGGCACGCCACTCCCGCATGTAGTCCTCGATGTCAAACAGGAAGGGCTGCTGCCCAAAGTTGGCGTCCACAATCTCCCCGGGTGTCTGCAGGCCTACGGTGGGGTAGAGGTTGGCCTGAGGAGGAGAAGGAAATATCAGCTGGGCCCTGAGGGCAATGGGGCAGCAGGGCCTCACCTTACCTCTGGTACAGAGAGGAAAGGTGCTGGCTCCTGCAGGCCACTACTGTGGCTTTTGAAAGAACTGCAAGGCTGAAGGAGGCAGGGCTGAGCCACATTCTGCCCACCTCCCTACCAGAGACAGCATTCCCCAAAGCTTAAGGACAGAAAGCAAAAGAAAAGCAAGCTAGGCTCAAAGTGGAGTCTCCTGCCCTGCATCAGAGGCTATGCCATCCCCAAAATCCAAGGTCCCCCTTCACGGCTCAGGCAGGACACACAGAGGTAGACAAGGCTCCAGAACCCTACAGGGATGCCCACGAAGATCTGCTATATGGGTAGATAATGGCTCCTTCCCAAATGATCTAGGACCAAGGATCCCTTTGCCACCAAAAAAGGGATATTTGAAAGGGCAAGAAGGGATGAGGGTGACAGGAAAGTGGCGAGGGGGAGAGCATGGCAAAAGGGGGTAGGTGGTTTGGACCCCCAGAGGCTGGCAAAGGGTAAAGAGAGGCCACTGTCAAAAGCACACTAAGAGGAGGATCTTCTGGCTACTGAGGTTGGGGCATGTCCCTCCATGGGTGATGGGGCTCCCCACTTTCCCTTTATCCCTGTCATGGCCAACTTTTGCCAGACCACTCTCTTACTCATTGCTTCCTATGGCTCCCTGCTGCTACTGAACAGTGTCTTGCCGGCTACCTCCCCATTGTCCCTGAGCCCCCAGTCCTCTCTCCCATCTTCCATCCTCAGGCTATGTGTCATTCCTGAATAGCAAGCACATGCCTTTACTGAACGCTGGGTTCAGCCCTCCACAAGCTCTGAATCCTAAGACCTCTTGCTTCCTTCCTTTCCCCTCCCAACCTCCGTGCCACAGGCAAAGTCCACCCTCCTCCAGTGACACTGCCCACCTTGGAGAAGCCGTTCATTTCCTAGCACTGCCTACATTCATGTCTGCTTATCTCATGTCACATCTCCACAACTAGACCACTCCCTAGCCGGGGTCAGAATTCTCCTGTCTTTCTCTTTGCCTAGGACCACAGTCCCTCTCTGGGCCTTCCAAGTAGGACAGAAGGGTTCTGATCTAAAGATAAGAGTTTCTAACAGGATCCTGGGTGCTGTAGTCTGGGCTTCAGAAGGCCATTCAGATCGCAGTGGCATTTCCTAGGGCATCACAGGGGTGCTCAGGATCCCAAGGCAATCACCAGAGTCAGAAAACCTTTTCTCCTTCCAGAACCCAGCCAGGACACACAGAGCCAGGCCAGGCTCCCAGCAGTCTGGGTGGAGGCCCTGCATGTGACGAGATCTGTGATGACTCATAATAATGAAGGACTGGGGTGCAGAAGATGGGGATGATCCATGAACTAAGCCAACAGGAAACCTCACCCTTTTCTAAGAGAAACCCCACAAAGCTCACCTCTTCAGCTCAGGCATACCTTGTGTGGTAGCAGACCTAGTCCCCTAGGATAGCAGCTTTCCTTGGGGATCTCTGGTGAGTAGTCACCAGGACCGGGCTCCCTAACAGTTGAGGACAATTCTCTATACACACCAGGCCTCTGGCTGTAAGCCACACAGAACTGGCCCAGACCAGCTGAGCCGAGCCATGGAGTTACCCTCATCTCCACCCAAACCATCCCCCCAGCTGCCTTTGGAAATGCCACAAATCACTGTCACCTGCTAAGAATCATGGAGGAAAACCAGGCCTTGCTGCTGGAGAGAGAGGAAGGCCAGGAGGTACCCCTACCGGTACTCTCAAGCTGACAGCACAGCATACATCCCTGTTTGGGGAAAGGGCCAGGCTCCACACCCTGCACTTGCAGGCTCCACCATGTCCATCCCAGTCAGCCCCCAAGAGCCCAGAGGGAGGGGACCCACCAACAGTACTCACCGGGAGGTCTGTGAAGGCTATACCTGTAGAGGGAAAGAACAGAAATCAGGCCACTCGGTCTCCTATGCCTCTGTGGGACCACAGAGGGTCCATCACAATGGCTGGGAGGAGCTGGTCACACGCTCTCCTATGGTAGAAGCCAAGCATGTGCTAGGGCGTGGTAGGGTTAGACCCTGGCCTTCCCTTTGCTGCGTGGCCTGGCTGGAAGTAAAGTCGAATACTTGAATATTTGTCCACAGCTCTTCCACTCTCTCAGGGAAAGCTGCTAGGAAGGACTAAATCCTAATAATCTACCCTGAGGCCTCTGTAGGCCTGATCCTTCTTTTGATCCAACATGTATTTATGGAGACTTACTGTATATGCCAAGCCCCTCTCCATCCATCACCTCATCTGATCTGTATACCAGCTCTGGGGAACAGGCCCATTTTACAAATGAGGAAAGTAAGCCTCAGAGGTGAAATGGTTTGCCAGCAGTCATAAAACTAGAAGTGGTAGGAGGCCTGGATTCTCTCCTAGCCTGAGGCTCCAACATCATCTCTACGCTGACAGAGAAGTGGAGACAAGGAGGGTGGCTGCTGCCCACCTCCAGCCCATACCCATCCAGTGCTTACAGAGCTTTCAAGTTGACAAATCCTATGTTAACACTAGCCTGTGTACCCTCTGACCCTTCTGACAAGAGAAGGGGCTGCTTCAAGGTTCCTCAACCTTAAGTTGGAAGTGAGAGAAGAGGAAAGCAGGGCCCCAAATATGTGAGCAGAACAAGCATCTCAGAATGTCCACCGGAGCACTCATGTTCCATAGACTGAGCAACAGCCCAAGGACTCACAGCCCTCCCATTTTTAGAAAATATCTTGTATCTTCTAGAAGCTCCTGAGCTTTTGGACTGAGAAGTTTCCAAGCCACTCTGTAGCCCAGTCTGCTCCCCTAACTCCTACACAGAAGAGAAAGTGAAACCCAGCAAAAGAGAACAGGTGAGGATTTGCAGTAGTAGATTGCCAGAATCCCGTCAGCCAGCCGGCACGTACTATGTGCCTGCTCTGTGCTGGGTCCTGGGCTCAGGGCCTCCCAAGGAACCATTTAATCCTCAGAACAACCTTAGAAGGTGTACACTGTCTTGCGTATTGTTTACGGATGAAAAAACCAAGGTGCAGAGAAACTGTTTACATTCTTTGCCAGGCTCTTTTGCTCCTTAGTGAGGGGAGTGTGTAAATCCCACGATCTGCCTGCCTGAAGCCACTTCTCAGGCCCGCACGCAGAGTGGCAGTCACAGAGCTGGCACAACGGAGGCCGGAAGCCCCTCTGCATCCAGGAGGAGACCTCAACGTCCACCCTCCAGGTCTGCACAGGAGCTGCCCCTGCGGAGTTCAGTGTGACCAGGCTGCTGCTGCTGCTGCTATACTCCCAGCTCACAGAGAAGACCCACGGGCCCCAGAAGAAAGAGGTCCAGGCTCCATCAGTTATCTGCAATGTGACCTCGGCAATTGACCCAATCTTTCCAAGCCCATCTGAAATAAGGGGGTAACACTAATCCTGACACTTCAAGAAAGAAAGGAGAAACTGAGATACTCTCTAAGAACTGCTTCCGAGGGCGCCTGGGTGGCTCAGTGGGTTAAAGCCTCTGCCTTCGGCTCAGGTCATGATCTCAGGGTCCTGGAATCGAGGTCCGCATCGGGCTCCCTGCTCCGCAAGGAGCCTGCTTCCTCCTCTCTCTCTGCCTGCCTCTCAGCCTACTTGTGATCTCTCTCTCTCTCTCTGTCANTTTTTTTAAATAAATAAATAAAATCTTAAAAAAAAAAAAAAAAAAGAACTGCTTCCGAAACTGTGAGGTCTCGGTACAAGCTGGCTGCCATAGGGTGAGGCAACTGCCACACTTCTGCGCAGGGGAAACCCTAGCCTGGCTTGCCCAGCTCCACCTCACAATGGCACTCAGGAAGGACAAGGCCTTGAAGTGCTTCCAGGAAGATGAGGAAAGAGGCTACTCCACCCCCTATTGCACCGGACAAGGGCAACACTGCTCCCCCAGCCCTGCAGGTCTCTGGGAGACTCTGCAAGGCCAATGTAGTGGTGAGATCTGGGGAAAAGGTCAGGCAAAGATCCAGGATGCAAACAGAACATTCAAACTTGCTGATAAGAAGTGCTCTGAGGCAAAGAGACATAGATCAGGGGTCAATGAGGCTGAGGGTATAAGGCCTTTAAGAGCACAAGGCTGTATAAAAATGACTCTGCAAGTGCATGGACCCCTTGTAGGTGAGACATCAGTTTCCTGTCTCCATTCATTTGCTCATTCATCCTTCCATCAAGTATCCGCTGAGACCAGGAGCCAAGCCCTCAAAGTATTGCTCGCTTCATGCGACTAATAATGACACAGACATCTGACCACTGACACAAGGGCAAATGCCATGACAGAGGAAAGATGGAGCAAAGAAGGCAAAGGAGTGAGGAGGTCAGAGGTAGAAAATATCATTCTACTTCTCTAAAGGGGAGAGGCTTAGGGTTCGGGTTCTGAAGATAAAAAGCAGTGACTGATCCCAGGTGAGATTCTGAAGCACGTTACTGATAAGCTGGCTTGTGGAAAGGAAACAAGATCATTAGAAGATTCATCAAGTAGTCTATCAATCCAAGTTCACTGCCCTTCCATTAAATTCTGTGATCCAAAAAATGCAGAGGACAGGCCATATACATTTTTCAGTAAGGTCTCAGTAATATCCTCGTGGCCAAGACAGAAAAGCAAGAACTTCAAACTAATATAATGAAGTGATTCTCAAATAGCTATACTGAGGGACTCAGATCTCAGCCTTGTCCTCTTCGAATATTTTTTATCAAGACCTTGACGAAAACATACATAAACATGTTTATCAAATTTTAGGTTAATACAGTGCTGACAAGGCTATCAAATATTTGAGAAAGAACAAGCAAGATCACGGAAGATCCTGACAGGCTGGAAAAATAAGCGATATGCTCCTCAACGAGTAAGATTTTTTTTTTTTTTAAGAATTTTTATTTATTTATTTGACACAAGAGAGCACAAGCAGGCAAAGCAGCAGGCAGAGGGAGAGGGAGAAGCAGGCTCCCCACCAAGCAAGGAGCCCAATGTGGGGTTAGATCCCAAGACCCTGAGACCATGACCCGAGCCAAAGGCAGTCGGTTAACCACCTGAGCCACCCAGGCGTCCCAACAAGTGAGATCTTGCATGAGGTCTATAAAATAGATGAAATAGGGAGAGAAGAGTTTAAAAACAATGTGAGGGTTTGGGATGACGTAAAGGCAGCTGAGAGCTCCTTAGGGACCTAGGGACCTGACTGACAAAGAGCGTGGGGGCTTGGCATGCCCAGAGGGCCCAGATGAGGGAGATGAAGGTGCAGAGAAGACAGCAGGGTGTGCCCCAAACTTCATCCCATTGCCCTGTACCAGGCAGGTGTGGACAGCCTGGACGGACGTGACGAGGGCAGGTATCCAGAGCACGGGGGAAAGACCGAGACTGGGACAGGTAAAGAGGGGCCTAGGTAAAGAGTGGGAACCCACAACAGAGGCCCTGGGACTCTGACAGCAAAACAGCAGCCAGGAAACAGCTGGAGTCAGAGAGCAAAGTGGGTGTAAGAAGCCATCTTGAGACCTTGCCCCTAGCTGCCAGCTCACCAGCTGGATGCCAGCAACTACAGCTAGGTGGCTACAGATTTCAGAGGATTTCTCCGGGTGTGCACCTGAGTCACCTCCGCAGGGTTTATGCTATGCTCTTAGCTGCCCACTGTGGGTGGTGGCATCTGACTGTCCTGTTGAGGAATGCTGACTCCTGAGGCACCTGGGTAGCTCAGTCGTTGGGCGTCTGCCTTCGGCTTGGGTCATAATCCCAGGGTCCTGGGATCGAGCCCCATGTCGGGCTCCCTGCTCAGCAGGGGGCCTGCTTCTCCCTCTCCCACTTCCCCTGCTTGTGTTCCAGTTCTCGCTTTCTCTCTCTCTGTCAAATAAATAAATTTTAAATTTTAAATAAAATCTTAAATAAATAAATAAATAAATAAAATCTTTAAAAAAAAAGAAAGAAAGAAAAGAAAAAAAGGAATTCTGACTCCGATTCCCACTCACGTAGCCTAATTCAGTCCAGGCTCATCTCATGGAGAACCCACACAGAAGTCATCTCTGACACCTTCTTATTGCCCCTCAAGCCAGGGGGTGTAGGCTTCCTAAAAGTTAGGTTCTTTTTTTTTTTTTTTTAAGATTTTATTTATTTATTTGACAGAGACAGCAAGAGAGGGAACACAAGCAGGGGGAGTGGGAGAGGGAGATGCAGGCAGCAGGCTTCCCACTGAGCAGGGAGCCTAATGCAGGGCTTGATCCCAAGGACCATGGAATCACAACCTGAGTCGAAGGCAGACACTAAACAACTGAGCCACCCAGGTGCCCCTACAAATTAGGTTCTAAGTAAAATGTCCAATTCCCTTTTCTTGCAAGACATGTGGCCAGCCTAGCTGGGAGGTTTCTGCCAGATCAGAGACCTCTGCAAACCCAAACAGGCAGGCCCAGCGGTTAGGCACTACCTCAGGGCCACTTTGGCCAAGGGCTCCTCTCACTCAAGAGCCAAATACCAGTCAACCCCAGTAGCGCGAGGCATCACAATAACCGATGTCTCCCTATCTCCCAGGCTCTTATCCTAAATCTCTCCACATGTACAGGGTTGTTCTTCCAAGAGATCCTTCAGGGCCCCCATCACCCTCCACTGACTGCTGCTCTTCCTGGATTCCTGATCCTCGTTAACAGCACCACTATCCAGCCACTTTCCCATCCTCTCTCTTCTTGCTAGTGCACCCCATCTGTCACTAAACCCTGCTGGGCCACCCTGGCCTTTGTCACGCTTGTTCCCCATGCCCTGTACCAATCACCACGGCCTTGCCTCAGGCTATCTGCCTCTTCCTCAGGCCCTTCCTCACTCTAGTCAGTCCTTCCTTTGCAGTTACATTAAAGGACCCTTTTAAATAGAACTCTGTCTAGGCTGCTATCTGTTAACCAGTGAAAAGGCCAGAAAAGACCTGGCCCCATCTGACTCCAGCCTGTCTGTTTACCTCCTATACTAGAGCAGACTTCCTGCTATTCCACAGCAAGTAGCATCTTACATGTTGGAAGGGCCAGACAAAGTCAGGGCCCAGGCCACGCACATACAAACCACTACCACTGGTAGGTATGTACTTCTCACCAGTGCCAAATCCTACTCCACCAAGTGTCCCACAGGCCAGGGGAATGACCAGGACCTTGCTTTTTTCTCAGCACTGACCCTGGGCTTGATAAATGCTGCTAAATGGATGGATTAACAAAAAGGGGGCACCTGGGTGGCTCAGTGGGTTAAAGCCTCTGCTTTCAGCTCGGGTCATGATCTCAGGGTCCTGGGATCGAGGCCCGCATCGGGCTGTCTGCTCAGCGGGGAGCCTGCTTCCCCCTCTCTCTCTGCCTGCCTCTCTGCCTCTTTGTGATCTCTCTCCCTCTGTGAAATAAAT
>LNAC01000044.1:5341543-5356303 GCA_002007465.1 Ailurus styani | reverse complement strand
TAAAAAAAAAAAAAAAAAAAAAAAAGGAAGCACCTCTGCTACCTTCCCTTCACTTTGCAGGGCTCCAATGCCTGGAAACGGCTGCAGTTCCCCAAAGCTCAGCAGAGGATCAGTGACGCTGCTTTGGCATTCCAGCCTGCCCGTGGGCCTTTCACCAAAGTGGCTCCACAGGGTAGGCCCTCTAAGGTCCCCTAGGCACCCACCAAGGCTGTGGCCATTCTTGGTGTAGAAGCAGGTGCTGTTGATGAGGTTGACACAGCAGCCAATCACGTCTCCTGTGGTGAATGTGGGACCGTAGGGCTGGCCAGTCCCAGAGGAGCAGAATGAGTGCCCATCATCGCCATGGTAACCATAGGAATGTTTATCCCAACCTGTGGAGGAAGAGGAGAGCAACAGGTGAGTGGAGGTTCTTGAGACAGCCAGAGACACTGCCTGGTTCTTAGCCCCTCTCTCCAGCCTGCTACCACCTCAGTCAGTACTCCTGGCCTCTCAGAGCTGGCTGTGGACAGGGTGTGGCTATGCCCAAGGAGCAGTGAGTCCAGCAGGTCCCCACCCCTGAGGAGCTGAAGCAATCAAGGGACCCGAGCTGTGGTTAACAAGAATCAGAACCATGAGTGACCTGGAAGGGACTTACCAGAAGGCCATGCGTGCAAAAAGGAAAAGGTCAGGGAAAATGTCATGAAGGAGAGAGGGCTCAAACTGACCTTTGAGGGGTTTTTAAACATGTCTTTTAATTGAAGTATAATTTACATGTAATAAGATTCTCCCTTTTTAATGGACAGTTCAACAAGTTTTAACGAACGTTACCACCATGATCAAGACATAGAAATTTCTGTTGTTCCAAAAAGTTCCCTCATGCCTCTTTGCGGTCAGCCCCACTCCACCCACCCCCAGTCCCTGGCAACACTGATCTGATTTGTTCCTAAGGTTTCGCCTTTTCCAGGATGTCACAGAAATGAAATCACAGAATACAGAGGGTCTTATGTATTACTTCTTTCACTTAGCACAACACATCTGAGATCCATCCACATTGTTTAGGTGTGCCAGTATTTTGTTTCTTTTTATTACTGCCATAGTACTCCATTATAAGGATATGCCACAGTTTATCCATTCACTAGTTGATGACATTTGAGCTGTTTCAATCTTTGGCTATTGTGAATAAAGCCAATAAATACTTACATACAGGCCTTTGCGTGGACGTATGTTTTCAATTCTCTTGGGTAAATACTTAGAGGTGGTATTGCTGGTTCATAAGATAAGTGCATGTTTAACTTGATAACAAACTGCCAAACTGTTTTCCTAAGTGGCTGTACTATTTGCATTCTCACAGCAATGTATAAGGTCCACTTTCTCACCAACACTTGGTATGGTCAGATGTTGGGATTTTTTTTCTTTTTCTTTTAGCCATTTTAGTAGGTATTAGTAGTTTCAATGTCACTGCAGCTTTAATGTGCGCTTCCCCAATGACCAAAGATCTTTTGAGCATCTTTTCATATACTGAACCATCAATTTATTAGAAAATTATTGAACTATCTAAATCTTTAACCAGGTTTTTTTTAAAACCAGGTTTTTTTTTTTAATTTATTTATTTATGAAAAAAGAGAGGGGGAGGGGTAGAAGGAGAAGCAGATTCCTCGCTGAGCAGGCAGCCAGATGTGGGGCTCAATCCAGGGCCCCACGATCAGAACTTGAGCCAAAGGCAGACACGTAACCAACTGAGCCACCCAGGTGCCCCTTTAACCAGTTTTTTAAATTGGGCTTGTATCTTATTAAGCTGTAAGGACTCTAGATATAGTCTGAACACAAATCCTTTTATGTGTTTCACAAATATTTTCTCCTAGGTTGTGGTGTGTCTTTTCATTTTCTTAACAGTATTTTTCAAAGGCCTGCTGGGATTTTGATCGGGATTGGGTCGAATCTATAGATCAATTTGGAGAGAATAGATAGCTTAATAATACTGATTATTTCAATCTCTGAACATGACATATCTCTCCTTTTATTTAGGTCTTTAATTTCTCTTAACAATGTTTTGATCAATTTATCTCTACTTTACTTTTCATGCTATTCTAAGTGTTATTTTATTTTTTATTTTTTTTTAAAGATTTTATTTATTTATTTGACACAGAGAGAGAGATCACAAGTAGGCAGAGAGGCAGGCAGAGAGACAGGGAGAGGAGGAAGCAGGCTCCCTGCTGAGCAGAGAGCCCGATGCGGGCCTCGATCCCAGGACGCTGAGATCATGACCTGAGCCGAAAGCAGAGGCTTTAACCCACTGAGCCACCCAGGCGCCCCTAAGTGTTATTTTAAAATTTTAATTTCCAATTGTTTTTTGCTATTATATCAAAATATAACTGACTTTGGGGTGGGGTTAAGGTTTCTTTTAGAGTGACAAAATGTTCTAAAATTAAATTAAGATGATGGCTGCACAACTGTGAACATGCTAAAAACCACTAATGTGTATACTTTAGCTGAGTTGTTTTTTCTTTTTTTTTTTTTAAGATTTTATTTATTTATTTGACACAGAGAGAGAGAGAGATCACAAGTAGGCAGAGAGGCAGGCAGAGAGACAAGGAGAGGGGGAAGCAGGCTCCCTGCTGAGCAGAGAGCCCGATGCGGGCCTCGATCCCAGGACGCTGAGATCATGACCTGAGCCGAAAGCAGAGGCTTTAACCCACTGAGCCACCCAGGCGCCCCTGAGTTGTTTTTATAGCATGTAAATCTTATCTCGATAAAGCTATTAAACATATACATATATCTGACCTTTATATATTCACCTGGTGTCCTGCAACCTTGTTAAATTCACCAATTAGTTCTGGTAGCTTTTATGAAGATTCTTTGGAATTTTTTTTTTAAAGATTTTATTTATTTATTTATTTGACAGAGAGAGAGAGAGAGAGAGAGAGAGAGAGAGAATGAGAGCGAGCACAAGCAGGGGGAGAGGCAGAGGGACAGGGAGAAGCAGGCTACCTGCAGAGCAGGGGAAGCCTGATATGGGACTCAATCCCAGGACTCCGGGATCATGACCTGAGCCGAAGGCAGTTGGCTTAACAACTGAACCACCCAGGTGCCCGATTCTTTGGGATTTTTAATATATTGTCTGAGAATAAAGACAGTTGCATTCTTCCCACCTACTCTGCATGTCTTCTATTTCTTTTTCCTGCCTTACTGCACTGACTAGGGCCTCCAATACAATGCTGAATAGCATTAGTGAGAGCAAAAGTGAGTGAGACGTGTGAAGTATACCACAGTTCTGTACAGGGAAGAGAGTGAAAAAGACCATTCTGGGAAGGTAAAGGCATGGGCACAGACAGGACCAGAGGGTGTGAGCTGCAGAGGGGTCTGCCTGCTTGGCTAAGGAAAAGGAGTAGAGTCCACAGGGTCATGGCAAGCCGGGACCTGCAAAGGGAAGGCAAGCCTGACAGGCTGGCAAGCAGGTCTACTCCCCAAAGCAGCCCCTTCAAATAGCTTTCCCAGCTTCTGTTGCCTCCTTCCGGTCTGAGCAGCATGCCTATGTAACCATGCTTAAACACACCCCTCCCTTTCCAAGTAACACAGGCAGAAGTTCTCCCCTGGGAGGGAAGCTCTCTCCAGAGAGGCAGAGTGGTTGAGGATCTGAGTAGCTGAGAAAGGAAGGTAAGGCTCAAACATTTTCAGTGTGTGCACAGATGTGTGTGGTGGGGAAGGGGAGGTTAGGGCAAGGGCAGCGGGATGTGGGCAGGCTATAAGCAGAGGTGTGGGGGAGAGAGCATATGGATGACAAGGACAGTGGTTGACAAGGGAAACAGATGGCATGGATGGAGAGGTGGAAGTGATCAGACCCTGGAGTCCAAACTCTGCCCTGCATTTGGACTGCTGGGCTCAAGGGCAAGTTGTCCCTCCTAATCATATTACCATCCCAAGTCTTGCGGACCCTGAGCTTTCATGTCTTTTCAGCCAGGAACCCTGTGGTTAAAAAAAGCTTCCCCAGAACCCATAGTGGGGAACAGGCCAAATGGCTCTCACTACTGAGTACAGGACCCAGAGACCTCCTGCTCCCCTCCCAACAGCTTTCTACCACATCACAAGGAAACTATCTTGAGAACTGCCCAGAGCTGACTTTAGAAGGCCCAAGGCCTGGAGCCAGGCTCTGTTTCCATCTTTCCCATTCTCCAGAAACACTGGGACTGCCGGCCTCAGGAGACAAGGTGCTACTCTGGGCATGGATCCAACTTCTAACCTCCCCAGTCCCAGGAGTGAGAGGGGCCTTTCCATTGCTGGTGGGTTCACAGATCATTTGACTTCAGGAAAATGCTCTTCTAGGGCACAGTGATGCCCATTCCTGCCCCAGAGCTGGCTGATGAGGCTACCAGAGGCCATGCCTCTAAGTCCTCCACACAGGAGGCCATATGGCTCTGCTGCAGTACCTGCAACTACAGAAAGCCACAAAAGAAGGGATTCCAGCTGAACAGCACTGAGGACCAAAGTGACAATCATCCCTCCAGGTCTGGCTCAGATTGCGCTTGGGGGCCCAGGCCTGCCCGCCAGCTTCCCCCACCTCAGGATCCACAGCCACACGCCACACCAGCCACAGAAGTCCTCCCTGGATCCTTCCAATGGAGCATGGGCGCCTCCCACATGCGACACAGTAACTGACCACGCTGGGACAACCTGTGAGGAGAGTGCGGCAATAATCCTGCGGATTTGGCACAACAGGTACTGCCACTTCCACCTCATCAGGAGGCTGGGGGCCTTGCTCACCAGCCCACTACAATGAGAAATGGCTGAGCTGGGATTTGCACACAAACCTTCATGTTCCAAAACCCACATCTTCCCTGTCATGGGTCCTGTCTCATCTGGGGTGGTAACCACCTGGGCAGTAAAACCGTCCCCAAGTTCCTGACCCATCACCTGAAGACAGTGGTTAGATGCACTGGTTTTAGGGATCTGTGGACCTCAGATCTATGAATTAGAGTGACTCAGCGGGCCTCCAGTCCAGAAATGGGGGAAAGCCCAGACCTCAGCCCTAGAAAAAGACAGATGCACTGGTGCCTCCTGCCTGAAGGCTGCAGCTGCCCATCTCTGCTCTCCAAGGTGTCCCCACCTTCCCACCTCACCAGGCAGCCATGGCTGGTAGACCAGAACACACATTTCCACCCAGTGCCCACTGGAAAAGGGTTCCTAAACAAGAAGCCACACTTTCCACATACAAAGAACATACATATGATCCAGACAAAAAGACAGGAGCACTTCACTTTAGGCCACGGGCCTCAGCATGGAACCCCCCAGGACAGGCTGTTCTGCTATAGTACCCTACAGCTGCAAGAAACCCAAACTTCTGCTCCAGAGGCCTGGGATGCTGGGGACAGAAGCGTGGCTCTCCTCAGTGCTGCTGGAGCAGCAAAGGTTTCCCTAAAGCCAAGCCCACCACTCACCACCTCCCTGAGGCCATGGGGTAGTGCAGGAACACTCTCCAGGAAAGCCACTCCCCATTCTAGCCCTGTCCCAAGAATCCTTAGGGAGAGCAGCTTGCTGTCCTACGGGTCCTCTCAGAACTAGGCCCACAGCTGCTGATGTCCACTGGGTCCTCCCTTTGTGCCAGTGCATCATGATCCAACCCTAAAGCTTGCCCCTTAAAGTTTTCCATAACATTATTTGGTCTCCCCCCTCCCAGTATACTGCTCACATCCCTGATCAATCCTGATTCCTACTGAACCTTTCAAGTCACCAGTCACTGTTCCTGACAATGCCCCCGATCTATCCTCTCTGGCCAAGACAGGAGCTCCTTGGCAGGGGCCATATGATCTCATCATCAGTTCCTCCAGGCCCAGCACATCAGGAGTCTGAGAGGTAGTTCACATATGTGTACACACGCACATGCACACGCACACACACATCTGGGTGTTCATGTGCAATGACCAGTTCTAGCCCATTTTTCTCTTACACAAGGATAACCCTGCAAGACAGATTTTGTATGCAGATTTTACTGTCTAGAAGGTAGAAAACTTGAACTAGAAGATTTTCTTTGTTTTAGCTTTCTTGCATTGAAACAGTAGGTACTCCAGAAATCTTTAATAAAAATGTGGCCATTTGGGAGCACCTGGGTGGCTCAGTAGGCTGAGCATCTGACTCTTGGTTTCTGGTTTCAGCTGGGGTCATGATCTCAAGGTCATGAGATCAAGCCCCAAGTTGGCCTCTGTAATCCCTGGGATTCTCTCTCTCCCTCTTCCTCTGCCCCTCCCCTCCATGCACGATCTCTCTAAAATAAATAAATAAATATTTTCAAAAAAAAGAAAAATGTGGCCATTTGATTGACCAAAAATAGTGAAATCACCCAGAACTATTTCCTTAATGGTTAAGCCAATGACTCAATGATATGTGGGAGATATTTTTGTCTTCATGTATGGGAGCTCAATAACTACCACCAAAACAACAGATGCTTACATTTCCAAAGGTCTAAAATAGAAATTTAAGTATTTTGAATGCTTTTGTTCAAAAATAAACTATGTAATTATTTTGACAAAACTACCATCAAGCTATAAATACGGATTTTAAATTTAAAAAAACCAAAGAGCTCAATTAAAAAAAAAGTATTTATTTAGAATCAACTCAAGAATCACTATCACCTCAGGCTGTATGGAAGATAGGTAAGTTTTCCTGTTTTTGTTTCAATTCCCAAATGATTTATCAATTATATAGATTTACCCAAAGGAAGAAAATTTATAGTTCCCATGGTACACTAAATAAGGCTTCCCAAAGATGTTCATGTCCTAACCCCAGAACCTGTGAATATGCTATCTAAGATTTTGCAGAAGTGAATAAGGTAAGGCTCTTGAAATGGGAGACTGGATTGTCCTAGATTATCTGGATGGGGACACAACGCAATCACAAGGGTCCTTGTAAGAGGGAGGCTAGAGGGTCTACTCAGAAAAGGTGATGCGAGGGTGCCTGGGTGGCTCAGCCTTTACATATCTGCTTCTGGCTCAGGTCAAGATCCCAGGGTCCTGCGATCGAGCCCCGAGTCGGTCTCTCTACTCAGCAGGAAACTTGCTTCTCCCTCTCCCACTGCCCCTGCTTGTGTTCCCTCTCTTGCTCTCCGCCAAATAAATAACTAAAAATCTTAAAAAGAAAAGAAAAGATGATGTGAAAGCAGAGACTGTTAGATGCTACACTGCTGGCTTTGAAGATGGAGAGATGGGGACACAAGTTAAGAAATGCAGGTGGATTGGGCACCTGTGTGGCTCAGTGGGTTAAAGCCTCTGCTTTTGGCTCAGGTCATTATCTCAAGGTCCTGGGATCGAGGCCCGCATCGGGCTCTCTGCTCAGCAGGGAGCCTGCTTCCCCCTCTCTCTCTGCCTGCCTTTCTGCCTACTTGTGATCTCTCTCTCTGTGTCAAATGAATAAATAAAATCTTAAAAAAAAAAAGAAAAGAAAGAAATGCAGGTGGACACCAGAAGCCAGAAAAGGCAAGGAAACAGATTCTCCCCACTAGCGCCTCCAAAAAGAACGCCACCCTGCTGACATCTGGAATGATCAGTGTAAGAAATCAACACCTCAGCTCTTTGTCTCCAGCTCATTAGAGTGCTATGAAGTTAAAAGCTTTTGCAAGAAAAACGCAGAGCTATAATATATCTTTAATTGAAACTATCATTTTATAACCAATGTTTTTTTCCAAAAACAGTTAAGAGCCTGTATATGTATAGAAGGTGCAAATGTTTGTGAAAACTAGCTTGGGGTGAAAAATGGAATGTTAAACACTTCATTTAGTAACAATGGCTGTGGCAGTGGTTTGGTTTAGGGCCACTGTGCTACCTTCCCATTCTCTAGAAAAGACAAGCAACCAATCCACTTAGCCTAGTTAACAAAGGCCGGCCTACTTCTTCACAGGGCTGATAAATTAGGGGTGAGGGGAGGTGTGAAAGTGACAGAGAAGACAGAATATATAAGTAAACCAATAAGCAAACAAGAAAACACCTGGTAGATAAAATGTGCTCTGAAGGAAACAGAGCCAGGTGATGGGCTAGAAATGGGAGTGGGGATGGTGATAGGGTAGTCAAGTTAGACCTCACCAAGGCCTGACCCTTGAGCAGAGGTGTGCTTAACAAAGGAATCAGAAAAAGAACTTTGGGGGCAAAGGGAATGAGCTCACCATACCTGAGAAATAGGAAAAGATGGCCAGTGGGGCTGGAGCTGAGAGAGATTTACAAAGACTCAGAGCAGAGTCAACAGGACTCACTGGATGTGCGTGCTGCTGGTTTGAGAGGAGACAAGGATGCTTCCCAGGTTTCTGTCCAGGACAAAAAGGTGGATGGTGGTGCCACCTACTAAGAGAAGGTGCAGGCCTTTCAGACATGTGAAGTCAGAGCAGGTGGGTGGCTATATGAGGCCAATGAAAGACTGTGGATCATCCCAGATGCTCAAGGCTGAGATGGGGAACACTCACTAAACAGTGGTGTAGACAGAAAATTTTAAATGAAGTCACTGGAGGATTCTCCTACTGTGTTGTCCTGATACAATGGCTTTCTGTTTTTCCTTTGGGAGAAAAATTGAGGCCAAAGATTAGAAAGGGCAGAACAAACACAGAGAAAGGCACTTGAAGCCCAAAATAGATGAGGAGATGTTAAAGGGCACGAAGTTACTCTCAATGGATTAAGTTACCCCATCCGCAATAAATCTTCTCCCCAGGCCTTGAGAGGCTGTACAGCAGAGAGAAGCTGGTACTACCACTGCTATTCCTGAGGAATCAGGCAGACAGGAGAAAAAAACAAAAGGCCACGGCCTAATTGTAGTTGCACATTCTATAGAGAGTATGTTGTCAGTCTCAAGTCCTACGGGGGCGTGTGGCCTCTGTTAGGAAGAGATACTGTAGGCTTGGGTACCAGGGCAGAAGTGGGGCCTGAACGGCTTCTGCGGTCTGGTCCTAGATACAGTCTCATCCTTCCAAGATGGCAGGGCCTGGGCAGTCACTTGCCTCCTTGGACCTTGGTTCCCTTCTCTATCACGTGAGGGGGGATCAATTGGACAGTGCTGTCAAACCTTCAGTGCAAGATTGGAACAATGGCAGCACAGAGCTTTGAGACCTACTCTCCTCCCAGCATCCTTGTAGAAAAATTCCAGGAAGATCTCTTACTGATCCAGTTTGGGTCAGGGAGGAGGAGTTACTAGGATTAGCAGTTCCCACTGGAGAGAGGACGGTACAGGGGAGGAGCTACTTAAGAGAAGGTGAGTGCTGTCCCCTAAAGAAGGGTGGCTCACAGACAAACCCTAGTATTCTTTGTGCACCTACCCTACTGTTTGTTCTTACAACATTCGCGTTAGCTGCCATTGTTCCAATCTTGCACTGAAGGTTTGACAGACTAAAGCTAATAAGCACAAAGCAGGTGCGAGAGGCAGAGAAAGTCTCAGCATTTGAGTCCATGAGACCTTACTCTTCTGTTTACCTTGCCTGAGTTCTGGCTGACCAACCTGGTTAGAGATGGGTTTCTCTCCCTTGAAGCAACCAAAGTTTTCTGGCTAAAGGGGCCACGTCTAAGCATCTTTTTGTTCACCTTGCATAATACCTGGCCCACAGAAGATGCTCAAGAAATGTTTGTTGAAGTAAAAAGAGAAACATGGTCAAGGGCTGGCAGGAAGCCTGAAGTACAAGATTATCAATGGTCAGACCACTTCATGACACACTGCCAGTGGACAGTCCTCGGCTTGACTGTGACGAGCTTTGTTGTTGTCATTTTTCTTCTTAGGAAAAGAAAAGCAATTAGAGTTGTCTGCCTGCATCTTGCCCCCACTTATACAAATTAATGGTGAACCCACTTCTGGGCCCTGGAAAGAGGTCTGCAGATAGGCTGTGGGCCCGGCCCTAAACCTGGATAGGTCATTTACCTTCTCTGAGTCTGTTTCCTCTTCTGTGAAACAAGGCAGCTGATACAAATATCTCTGCCAGCTCTGGAAGAATCCACAGTTCTAAGTCTCCCTTCCCATTAAGAGGGTCCAGCAGCTATGGTGACTATCAGACCTCTGCCTTGGTAAGCCTCCCCTCTAGCCCCACCACCCTCTGTTTCAGAAGACAACTCTGAAAAAGTCAGCACTTTCTAAGTTGGTAGCAGGAGCAATCACCCTCTCTGGGTGTGTCTGGTGCGAGGGTGGAGTGATATGCCCAGGACTGAGAGGCGTCGCCCTTACCACAGGGCTGAAGCCAGCTGTGAGAGGACACTAGGATGTGAGGTCCAGTAGGAAACAAGGGAGCACAGCTGCCTGGGTCAGGCCCTGTTGGAAGTCAGGTGGTTTCTGAGGCAGAGGACGGCTGGGACCGCACAATGGGACAACACTCTGACCGAAATGCCACCCAACTAACCATTCTTCTCTGTCCAAAGAGAATAAGCCTGGTCACTCCCAGAGAGAACGAATGGGTAGCCAGCCTGGCACCCACATTGAAAAGCCTGCTGCGTCAGACACCTATCAGAAGCCAGTGATGCAAGGGGAAGCCAAGCCTCATTGGGGCCAGGAGGCCCTAGGTGCCCACTTCAGATGCTCTGGCACCACCTACTTCCCCTTCCATTAGCACTCAGAGCAGAAGTCTCCCTCACAGAAGTGTGGGGGTGGCTGAGGAAAGGAAATGGCTCATCATCTTGGCACTCCCAGACGCCGTCCCTGGTTACAGTGGCCTGGAGGAAGGAGACTCCCATGGGGTTGCCAGGGACTCCAGCACGATTGCTCCAGGCACCCACCCCATGCAACTTCCCTCCGCCAAGACACATCGGGGGCCCCAGTGCTGGGGAGCTAGGAATGGAGAGGACTCCCACCGCTTCATACAAAGATTTCTGCATCATCACCACATTAGCACAGAACCTGGGAAGGGAGCTGGTACTGCACTTGCCCGTTAGCTTCTGGCCCTGGCCCATGACTGACCAGCACACAGAGTCCAGCCCATACTGAGGTAGCCATACAAAGCTAGCCTAAGCCTTGGCCTCCATGCCACCAAGCCAGCCATCTCTCCCCAATAAATGGGTCCCAGTCACCGTTGGGCTTTGGGACTTGACAGACTTGGGTTTGAATCCCAGTCCTGCCACCTGGCTCTCTGAGTTCTCTCGACTAAATTCTCTCAGGGTTGATGAGAGGATTAAATAAGAACGGCTATGGAACAGCAGCCTGCAGGAGGTACTCACCCTTGAGTTTCCCTTCCCTCTCCATTTGTAACACCAGCTTCATGGTCAATCCTGGCCACTTGAGACTTCCTGCTTCCTTTACTCCTGAGGGAGCAAGCAGGGGTGGATCACCCATCTCTCCCAACAGCTCACCAACAGCAGTCCCAGGCTTGCTCCACTCTTGCTTATCCCCAGTTTCCTGGGGAGGCCACCTGGCCTTCAGAGCACTTAACAGAGCTCAGCACCCATGCCCAGTGGCTCTCAAAATGTCACTCGTGAGACTGGCTATGGAGGGAAGGTGCTGGGCTAGCTTGGCCAGGGTGCTTATTGAGCCTGAGGTTGCTGTGGAGAGAACACATGTGTCCTGGGAGACCTCCTGGCAGGGCTGCTTCTCAAGAATGGTCACTCACTCAGAGCCATCCCTCCCTGGAAACGCATCAGACAAATATTTCTCCCCAAACCTCAAGTGTCTTAAGAAATCTGAGGGCGCCTGGGTGGCTCAGTAGGTTAAAGCCTCTGCCTTCAGCTCAGGTCATGATCTCAGGGTCCTGGGATCGAGGCCTGCATCGGGGTCCCGGCTCAGTGGGGAGCCTGCTTCCTCCTCTCTCTCTGCCTGCCTCTCTGCCTACTTGTGATCTCGCTCTCTGTCAAGGAAATAAATTTTTAAAAATCTTTAAAAAAAAAAAAAGAAAGAAATCTGATAGGACTCATTGCCTGGAGCAGCTCAACAATGGGTAACGGGAGAACAAAAGACAACTTTTCACTCAGCAGAGACAGCGGGGTGGCATCACAGAAGGCCCATCATAGTACTCACAAGACTGCTACCCCAAACTCTCAGAACCCTGGGACTAAGGAACAGGATCTATACAACCCTAAGGCTAAGCCTCTGGCAGCTCTAGGCAAAAGGGGTCAAGGGTACCCGGGGAGTCTGCTCTGCCTGGAAGCCAAGGTAAGGAGGACAGGAGAAAAAGGCTCTGCAGGTAGTTGGTGACACCGAAGGCTGATGCCAGGTGGAGCCTGCCCTCACAGAGGGGGAGTGGGGGGCGGGTGTCCGGGCCCTATACTGAGATAGGAGCAGGTGTCAGCTTGAAACCATGGGCAAGGCCAGGGGGTGTATAGCCAGCACCTGCATAAAAGGGGCCTTCCATGAGTCACACTCTTTCCCTGCCCCAAAGAAATAGATACCTGATGGCCAGGCGAGGCGCAGGGAAGCCAGGAGGAATCTAGCTATGTCTGGCTAAGACATGGCTCAAGCAACATCTGCCATATCTAACAAAGCTACCCGTCTATGCGTCAGGCTCCCATAGGACAGACTGGGTCTGTCACCCACGCTGAATCAGGCTAAGGAAAGGGGTGGCACTATCCTACAAAACTAAGGGGCAACCTCAGCTCCTAGGCCTTGGTATCTCTCCTCTAGGGTTGGGTTTGCCTTTTCCTTGTCTCCAATGAGCTCCTTCTGAACCTCTGGGGAAAGTAAGTGGATGGGTGACCCTTGGTAGTGTAGGAGCCTGTGACTGTACACACTGCCAGATCCTGAGAAACAGGCATGCACAAAACCCTTCCTAAAAGGAGGCCCAGGTGTGGTGGTGCAGTTTTTCCAGGACACCCAGATACAGACTCAAGCCCAGCACTAGGGAAGCAAGGGATTGAGCAGCAACTAGTCCCCACTCAGCTCCACCCTGAGGTGGCCCCAGCCTCCAACCATACCAAAGGACACATGAGAATCTCTGTTTTCAGAGACTGACAAGCTCAGGTTTCAGAACTGGCCCTCTGCTGGTGATGAAACCTCTTACCTCAAAAGACTGAACTTGTCCTGCAAAATAGTCTTAAATTGAGAATTTTCACCTCTGCTTCAGAAGTGGGAGCTGGTATTTGGAAGAAGAAAATAGGATACTGTAGATAAGAAATCTCCAGAACCAGGAATAATAACTTCCATGCCTGAGTTGTCTCACTTCACAAGACTGCCAACAGCCCTGATATGTTATGGTAATCCAGGTCTCCCTGTAGCTGAGGGAAGAGGCCCACAGAAAAGGACCAGGACTCGGCTGGCCACAGTGTCCAGAGCGCTGGCCCAGGGAGGAGTAGCCCAGGAGCAGAGGGCCTCTCACATGAAACAAGCTTCACCGCAGGGACCATGGCGGGTCCTACAGCACCGGCACCATTAACTACCATGGGAACCACCAGGGATTCCAAACAGATACCTGGCCCTTGGGCCCCGACTGCCAAACCACCGTCTGCTCTGGACTTCCCAGTGGAACCTGGGTATCTACCCCTCCACTCCCAGCCAGGTCACTTCCCAGGGATATTTCAGAGAAAGAACAGATTGAGCAAGCCAGTGAGCGGCTGGGCAGCAAGCACCAGGCACACAAACCCCAACCTATTCTTCCCACGGATCCGGTCTGGTCCTGGGCAGCCGCCCCAGTGGCTTCAGAGAATCCTGACTGCCTGTCTTTTCTAGACAGGCCTACTTTGAGGCACCTTATAGGCTTGAACTGCAAGGCCATCACCAGTTAGCTTCTTCCCTTTACCAGCCTAAGCTGGCACTCACTTGGGAGGCTTGTATGGTGCCTACAAGCATGCGAGTGTTACTGAGGCCTGTTTCCAGGTGCTCTGCCATGGGTAGGAGGAGGTACACCCAGATTCCCAGTGGGGCCCTGATGGTTCATCTCACCCAACTGGACTCATGGAGGGACTGAACAGCCCCCTGGCTGACTCCCGTGAAGCCCTGTAGATCCTGGGGTGAACGATATCCAAAGACAGTGGTGTTGACAGGTGGACATGTAGGGGGTCATCAGCAGGGAGGAACAAGAGTCTTCAGACTACATGGACTGGGACAGAAACAGTGCCTGCTTGGTGGGTATAGACAAAGAACATTTCCAGAGTACTGGAAACCCCCTACATGTCAATAAACTTTAAGACATCCACTGAGCAAAGCCACCTGCTATTGGTACTTGCACTGAGCAGACATCTTACACTGCAAGTTATGAGGGTAGGAAGAAAGGTTACTGAACAACATTATCGTCAGGGCCTGCCACACTGATAGGGGCTAGCCTCGGCACTCGTGAACCTGGCATACACCCATGTTCTGCCCTCATCTCTGCTATCTGCTGTTCCTCTCCCATGGCACATGCAAATGAGAAATATCGGCTATTTGCAGCATCTGTCCCACCCAGCAGAAGCAGGGCCCAGCTACGAGATCAGGACACAAACACTCCCAGGTGCATGCTCCTAACAGACCATTCAGGGTAGGCTTAGTTAAAGTAAGCTCTAGGGGAAGGAAAAGATGTTCACTTGAACACGACCATCCTGTGGGAGCAAGGCAGACAGTCCCCCTACTACCCTCCCATGCCCCTACCAGGGCCTAGCTGCAAGGTGCCATCTGCTTCAGGACATATGCACCCCCCACAACCCCCAGTCCCCAGCTGTGGAGCTGTTTCTTTTCCAAGAGTATGAAGTAAGTTTGCCTCAAGGGTTCTCCTGAGGGGTTGTAGTAATTAAGGTAATACATGCCACACCAAGAGAACAGCTGCCTCCTGCACAGAAATGGCAAGGAGGGGCGCCTGGGTGGCTCAGTGGGTTAAAGCCTCTGCTTTCGGCTCAGGTCATGATCTCAGGGTCCTGGGATCGAGGCCCGCATCGGGCT
>LNAC01000044.1:5310069-5341507 GCA_002007465.1 Ailurus styani | reverse complement strand
TTAAGGCCTCTGCTTTCGGCTCAGGTCATGATCTCAGGGTCCTGGGATCGAGGCCCGCATCGGGCTCCCTGCTCAGCAGGGAGCCTGCTTCCCCCCCCCCTCTGCCTGCCTCTCTGCCTCCTTGTGATCTCTCTCCCTCTGTGAAATAAATAAATAAATAAATCTTTAAAAAAAAAGAAATGGCAAGGAGGAAATTATCAGCTACCCAGCTCTGATACAGATGGGGCTACCTATCAGCACAGCTTGAGTCTCGTCTCCCTGGCCCTCTCTGAGGTACAAGGCACAAAAGGAAGATCTGTCTTGTCCCCAACCCCTTCAAAGCCTCCAAGATTAGGAGAAGCCCAAAACACTCTCTATCCGCACCCCTGACTTTCCCCCCCTACTTCCTCAATCCAGGGATGTCAGCCCATGTTGCTTGCTGCCAGCTCAGCGATGGGAGAGTCAGGCTGCAGGTACTCCCCTGCCTGTAGATTATCCTGCCCTGCTTTCAAGCTGTTTGCTCATGGATTCTGACATTCTTATTTTGCACCACATGTGTTCCTTGGTTTCACATTTAATGGAGGCCAAAAACATCTTGCAAAAGGTAAATATCAAAACTTCTGACCATGCAGAAACTTCTGACTGTGCAAACCGAGACATGCCCATATGTCCCTGAGAAAGTCTGACCACCAGCCTCATACCAAAGATACTCTCTGTTATTGTCTGGTCCCAGGACCAAGTAAGACCCCAAGAGTGGCTACCCCCCTGTTCCTGACAGCCCTAAAGGCAAAGACATCTTTGCAGAGCCAGTACAGGGAAACCTAAAAGAAAACACCTGAAACGTCAACATCCTATTTGTTTGCTATGCCATCTTCATCCTCCATAATTCAACTCCAGTTAACATGTACTAACGTGGGCGCCTGGGTAGCTCAGTGGGTTAAAGCCTCTGCCTTCGGCTCAGGTCATGATCTCAGGGTCCTGGAATCGAGGCCTGCATCGGGCTCCCTGCTCAGCGGGGAGCCTGCTTCCTCCTCTCTCTCTGCCTGCCTCTCTGCCTACTTGTGATCTGATCTCTCTCTCTGTGTCAAATAAATAAATAAAAGCTTTAAAAAAAATGTACTAACATGGCTATTCAAATACAGAAAACACAAGCACTGGAAAGAAAATGTAGGGGCTCCTGGGTGGCTCAGTGGGTTAAAGCCTCTGCCTTCAGCTCAGGTCGTGATCTCAGGGTCCTGGGATCGAGCTCCGCATCGGGCTTCCTGCTCAGCAGGGAACCTGCTTTCTCCTCTCTCTCTGCCTACTTGTGATCTCTCTGTCAAATAAATAAAAATTAAAAAAAAAGGAAAGAAAATGTAGTTTCGATTATACCTAACTCCACTCTGATATACAAACATTCATAAAAGAACTGTACTTATTTATTTACTTACTTATTTACTTAAGAACTTCAGGGCGCCTGGGTGGCTCAGTGGGTTAAAGCCTCTGCTTTCGGCTCAGGTCATGATGTCAGCGTCCTGGGATGGAGGCCCGCATCAGGCTCTCTGCTCAGCAGGGAGCCTGCTTCCTCCTCTCCCTGTCTCTCTGCCTGCCTCTCTGCCTACTTGTAATCTCTCTCTCTCTGTCAAATAAATAAATAAAATCTTAAAAAAAAAAAAAAAAGAACTTCAAATGTATAGGTACTTCCTTCCACAGATAGGAAAAAAATACTTTTTCTCAATTACAACAAACACTAACATGTATGTACCCTTTTTAATTTACTTTTTATTTTTTATTTTTATTTAAGATTTTATTTATTTATTTGACAGAGAGAGAGAGATTACAAGTAGGCAGAGAGGCAGGCAGAGAGAGGAGGAAGCAGGCTCCCTGCTGCAGAGAGCCCAGTGCGGGCCTCGGTCCCAGGACGCTGAGATCATGACCTGAGCCGAAGGCAGAGGCTTTAACCCACTGAGCCACCCAGGTGCCCTATACCCTTTTTTTTATTAGACACTATTCTAATCACTTTAAGGACCTCACTGAATTCTCATAGCCATTCCATATGTGAGTTACATACTAGTATTATTTACGTTTTACAGATGGGGAAAAGAGAAGCACAGAGCAGTTAAGTAACTTACCTCAGGTAACACAGCTGCCAGATGCAAAGGCAGACCGTGTGGCTCCAGAGTCCATGCTCTTAACCACTGAGCTACATACTGCTCCACACGCTGACCACAACCCTAAAGATCGGTTTCCTTACATGACTAAATGTGAGCCCATAGCTGATTCAACGACACTGAGCCCTAACATACAGAGAAAGGAGGGACGGTCACTCCTCTTACAGGTATAAGGTGGGGGCAGAGTCCCCAGGCATAATCAGTGCCACAACAGTTAGGGCAGAGTAGGGAGGCTATAATCCAAATAAAGGCTTCTCTCAGCCAAAGGCAGGCTGCAGGCCAGCAGGGACCTGACTCAAGAATGGTTCCAGAACCACACTTGACTTACTGAAGCTACAGCACTGAGGCAGAGCACAGGAAGATGCAGGAACCGCCCAAGGGCATTTGTGCTCACTCTGGGAGAGTGGTGATAAAAAGAAATAGTCCAGGGCGCCTGGGTGGCTCAGTGGGTTAAAGCCTCTGCTTTCGGCCCAGGTCATGATCTCAGGGTCCTGAGATCGAGGCCCGCATCGGGCTCTCTGCTTGGCAGGGAGCCTGCTTCCCCCTCTCTCTGTCTGCCGGCCTCTCTGCCTCCTTGTGATCTCTCTCCCGCTGTGAANCTGTGAAAAAAAAAAAAAAAATCTTTAAAAAAAAAAAAAAAAAAAAAAGAAATAGTCCAAATCCCGGTGAGGATATCACTGGGTAAATATGAAGGGAGGGAGGCAGGGAGGTAAGTATCATCACAGAAATGTGGGCAGGGTTAAAAGGGTCAGGGATTGCACAGGGGGACACAAGCAGGAAGGATACCCCCTCTATCAAGGGGCAGAGCAGAGAATATTTGCAGCGTATCTGGGGCCTCACAAACATGCTGGTGTGCAGCCTGTGTGGAGGGCAGAGAGGGCAGAAGATGCTGAGCAAGGCTCACAGGCCTGTGTCCCTGAAAGAGGGGTCAGAAGCACAAAACAGGCAAGGGACAGGAAGTGGAGAGCAGAGGCCTGAGGTAGACCGATGAATCAGGAGGTCATGGAAAGGGCCCAATGGGGAGGCAAAGACAGTAAGGATACAGAAGGGGGCCAGATTAAAGACACACTTGGGGAGTGGCAGAATCATGAGATGGTTGAGAAAAGGGACAGGGCGAAGATTACTCTGGAGAGTGCCACCTGGGGGCCAGGGTGAACAGCAACTGTCTGTGGACACAAAGAAAGCAGGAGGATCTGGGTTTTGCAGTCAGGTAAACTTAGTTTGGAGCAAGCAAGTTCACTGTGCGCTGGATCTTAAACAAAGCACTGAGGTTTCAGGAGATGCAACCTGCTCAAAGACAGAGTGGACCCAGAGAAGTGAGTTGTACAACTGCCTGGATGGCTCACTAGCTGCCCTTCAACTGCACTTTCAGGCCTTGGCAAAATATGGTCAACCATTCATAGGCCACAGAGTCTTGGGCCCCTCAAAGAGAGAACAACTTCTACCACCTCCATACCTACTTCACTCAGCTACTGTAAGTTCTAATCAGGAACAAGATGCAAGCGACCAGAGAAACCAGCAGCCCAGGACAGAGGAGAAAGGAAGAGGTGGAAAAGTGTGTGTGTGTGTGTGTGTGTGTGTGTGTGTGTGTGTGTGTGTGTGTGTGTGTGTGTGTGTGTGTGTGTGTCTACGCATGCATGTGTGTATGAGACAGAGACAAGTTATCTCCTACAGTCAAGAAGTACTTACTTCAGAGAGGTAAGGGGTGGAGGCTCTCTCTCAGTCAAGTCCATCATCTGTTCTTATTAGTTTCACTCAACCAGATCAGGAACTATAAGAAAAGGGGCTTCAGTTCTACACTTGGGCCTCTCCCTCCCTGTAAGTTTCTTTCCCAGGGACTCTTGAAAGGCTGGACTAAGCCAAAGACCAGGTACTTCTTGACAGCAGCACCTGGGTAGGTCAAGGCTGGACTTCCTAAATTACCTTTTTCTTTGACTCAGACAAGGGTGGTTCGATTTCCACTCTCTTCTACTTGCTCTGAATGACAATGAGACTTGGCAACTAAAATGGCTATCACCATGGGCGCCTGGGTGGCTCAGTGGGTTAAAGCCTCTGCTTTAGGCTCAGGTCATGATCTCAGGGTCCTGGGATCAAGATCTCAGGGTCCTGGGATCAAGGCCCGCATCAGGGTCCCTGCTCAGCTCTCTCTGCCTGCCTCTCTGCCTCCTTGTGATCTCTCTCCCTCTGTGAAATAAATAAAATCTTAAAAAAAATAAAAAAATAAAATAAAATAAAATGGCTATTACCAGACCATTTTATTAATAAAGAATTCTTGAAACAAATTATCAGCAAAATCCTGAAAGCACAACACTGGTAGTTTGCAGTCTGTTCACCCACTACTGGGAAGACACCAAGCCTGATGAATTACTTCCACTGGGCCCGTCCTCCTCCCCATCTCTCTAATCCAAGATACCACCATGCTCTTCTGGGCTACTGAGACAATCTGCTAACTGGCCTCCTTGCACCTGCTCCTGCCCCTGCCCTTTCCAACCTGGGCAGATCACACCTCTGCTTAAATCCCTTGGTGGCTCCCTGTAACACCCAACCCACTGTCTCCCTGACCCAGCACCAACCATCAGCCCCAAAGCTGCTTAAACCCTCCAGCCTGAAGCCTCAGCCTTTAGACACAAGGTTGCAGGTGACATTATTTTCAAAATTTCTCTCACCCTCTGGTAACAAATTCATAAAATAGACTGATTTATAAATGAATAAGAAAAAAAAGAATGGAGGAGCCTGGGTGGCTCAGTGGGTTAAAGCCTCTGACTTCGGCTCAGATCATGATCTCAGGGTCCTGGAATCAAGCCCCAAATCAGGCTCCCTGCTCGGCGGGGAGCCTGCTTCCTCCTCTCTCTCTGCCTGCCTCTCTGCCTACTTGTGATCTCTCTCTCTTTGTCAAATAAATAAATAAAATCTTAAAAAAAAAGAAAAGAAAAAAACAAACGTATAGAAAACTCTATGGTAGACTGGGAACAAACTCTGTACCTACATATTTCACAAAACCTGATGTGCTGGACTATAAATAAGCATTAAGCAAATTTTTTCAAAGTATAGACCACATCGTATTCCTGATCATGATGGAACAAGGTCAGGCTCAACCAATTAAACAATTAAATAGTGCCCAATCATGTGAAAATTACAGAGCATTCTACTGTCTTGAATACAACTCGGGTCAAGAAGAAAATCAAGAATAAAGAATGTAATAACTATCTTAAAATGAAAAGCTCAAATTATAACAGCATATCAAATTTATAAGAAGAGAGGGCACGTGGGTGGCGTAGTTCATTAAGCGTCCATCTCTTGGTTTTGGCTCAGGTCATGATCTGAGGGTTGCGAGACTGAGGCCCAAGTCAGGCTCCACATTCACCGCAGGGTCTGCTTAAGACTCTCTCTCCCTCTGCCCTTCCCCAACATGCATTCTCTCTTTCTCTTCTCTCTCAAATAAATAATTTTTTAAAAATTTTGTGAGGGGCATGGGTGTGACTCAGTCACTTAAGCGTCTGCCTTTAGTTCAGGTCATGAACTCAGTGTCCTGGGATGGAGCTGCATAGGGCTCGATACTCAGTGAGGAGTCTGCTTCTCCCTCTCCTGCTGCCCTTCCCACCGCTTGTGCTCTCTTGCTATCTTTCTTTCAAATAAATAAATAAAACCTTTAAAAAAAAATTGTGAGACATACAGTAGTACTTAGGAAAAAATATCTAGGGTGCCTGGGTGGCTCAGTGGATTAAAGCCTCTGCCTTCAGCTCAAGTCATGATCTCAGGGTCCTGGGATTGAGGCCCGCTTCGGGCTCCCTGCTCAGTGGGGAGCGTGCTTCCTCCTCTCTCTCTGCCTGCCTCTCAGCCTACTTGTGATCGCTCTCTCTCTCTCTCTGTCAAATAAATAAATAAATAAATAAATAAATAAATAAATAAATAAATAAATAAAATCTTGAAAAGAAAAATATCTAACAATAAACATCTTTATTTTTTTAAAGATTTTATTTACTTATTTGACAGAGAGAGACACAGCAAGAGAGGGAACACAGGTAGGGTGGGAGTGGGAGAGGGAGAAGCAGGCTTCCCACCAAGCAGGAAGCCCAATGTGGGGCTCGATCCCAGGACTTTGGGATCAGGACCTGAGCCGACGGCTGACGCTTAACGACTGAGACAACCAGGCACCCCTGCTAAAGGAAATTAAAGATCTAAACAAATGGAAAAACATTTCATGTTCATGGATCAGAAGATTTAACATTATTAATATGGCAATACTTCCCAAACTGATCTATAGATTCAGTGCAATCCATTAAAATTACAGCTTATTTTTCATAGTAATTAACAAGCTGATTCTAAAATTCATAACGAATTGGAAGGGAACCAGAAGAGTCAGAGCAATCCTGAAAAAGAAGAAAAAAGTTCAAGGACTCACACCTCCTGATTTCAAAACTTATTATACCAACAGTAATCAAGACAGTATGGTACAGGCAAGGACAAATATATAGATTAATGGAATAGAATTGAGAATCTAGAAAAAAAATCCATACATCTCTGGCTCAAATGATTTTCAACAAAGGTACCAAGATCATTCAGTAAGGAAAGAACAGTTTTTTCAACAACTGATGCTAAGACAACTGGATAGCTACAGGCAAATGAATGAAGTTCGATCCTTACCTCACACCATAAACAAAAATTAAATGGGTCAAAACCCTAAATAAAAGTTGTTACCACATGACCCAGCAATTCCACTCCTAGGTGTACAACCAAATGAAATGAAACATACGTCCACACAAAAACTTGTACACAAATGTTTACAGCATAAATCATAACAGCCAAAAAGTAGAAATAATCTAAATATTCATCAAAAAAAAATCCAGAGACGTCTGGATGGCTCAGTCAGTAAAACAGCTGCCTTTGGCTCAAGTCATGATCCCAGTGTCCTGGGATCGAGCCCCACATGGGGCCACTTGCTCAGCAGGGAGCCTGCTTCTCCTCTGCCTGCCATTCCCCCTGCTTGTGTTTGCTCTGTCTCTCGCTTGCTCACTCTCTGTGTCAAATAAATAAGTAAATTCTTTTTATTTTTAAAGATTTATTTATTTGACAGACACAGTGAGAGAAGGAACACAAGCAGGGGGAGTAGGAGAGGGAGCAGCAGGTTTCCCGCAGAGCAGGAAGCCCAATCCAGGGCTCGATCCCAGGATCCTGGGATCATTACCTGAGCCGAAGCCAGACACTTAACAACTGAGCCACCCAGGCACCCCATAAATAAAATCTTAAAAAAAAAAAAAATCCAAATACTCATCAACAGACATATGGATAAACAAAATGTGATATATCCATATGAAAGAATATTATTTAGCCATAAGAAGGAATGAAGTTCTAATATACACCACAACTTAGATGAACCTCAAGAACATTATGCTAAGTGAAAGAAGCAATACACAAAAGGCCACCTGTTATATGACTCCATGGATATGAAATGTCCAGAAAAAGGAAAATCCATGGAGACAGAAAGTGGATTAGTGGTTTTCAGGGGCTACAGGGAAGGAGAATCAGGGAATGACTGCTAAAGGATATGGGGTTTTTCTTTGGGGTGATGAAAATCTTCTGGAACTAGATAGAGGTGATGGTAGCACTACTCTGTGACTACACTAAAACCAATGAAATGTATACTTTAAAGGGGTGAATCTTATGGTCTGCTCAGCAGAGAGTTTAAGATTCTCTCCTGCTCCCTCTCCTTCTGTCCCTCCCCCCCCTGCACACAAACACTCTCTCTCTCTCTCTCAAATAAATAAATCTTTAAAGAAGAAGTTTTATTTATTTAAGTAATCTCTACACCCCACATGAGGCTTGAACTCATGACCCCAAGATCAAGAGTCATGTGCTCTACTAACTGAGCCAGCCAGGAGTCCCTTTTTTTAGGTGTTGATAATAATAATCAGAGCCATTATCCTATAAAGGGAATCAGATGGACAAAAGCAGAATATACTGAAAGTGATGCTGCAAGAACGAAGTTATTTGAATAAGCTAACAAGAGAGGAAGGGAAGTCTTCAAAAAATGTCCTCCCCAAAAGACCAACTGGTCCTGATAGATTCACTGACAAATTTTTCTAAACTTACAAATCAAAAGTAATCTACATATACAGTCATGAAAATAAGGAATCCCTCCCAATGACCTAGCAGGATTCTTCTCAACTAAACAAGATATACTGAGTTATCTCCATATACATCCATAAGGCACTTATAACTGTCCACTTATGATTAAATGCTTCCAGTTAAATATTTCAGAATAAATAAAGGAATCCTTTTTTTTAACCAAAATCTTCCACCATCTGAAGTTCCATCATATGCCTAAGCTCTTACAAGTCTTACTGGCCAGGCTGCCCAGCTTAGCCTCCACCCCTCTGGAAGGCCTCCTCTACACTAGTTCACTCTTGAACTAGTTACTTATTGGCAAATCTGATCACATATTGCATATGTTCAAAACACTCCCGCAATCCCCACTGCTTAAATAAAGAAGCCCAGGCCCCCTTACATGGAACATAAGACTCTTCCTTCAACTGGGTCATTCTGACTGCCCCCAGGAAGGCACTCCATCACACAAGACAACTTGTAGATTTACTCACAGGCCTTACACCCAGACCCACCTGGAAAACTCCTATATGTCTCTCAACACCAGGCTGAAACACCCCTGTAAAGCCACAGTAACCACCACTCTCCATCAGACACAACAGATACATCAACATTCAAACATCTCATCTGAAGTTAATATCAAAGTCTCAAATTCTAGACCCAGCCTAGGCCACCATGATCTCTCACCTCCCACCAACAATATATCCAAACAGTCCCAGTACCCTTCATCACAACCAAGGGTCTCCTGGAAATCAGAAGCAACAGCCAGAAAGGCTTTAGCTGCTATCATCCTCCACCTCGTGTCCCCAGTGGAATACATGCTAGTAGCTTTAGGTCCAACTGCTATGAACGATGATACTTTCAGTTTTGGAAAATGTATGCTCATTAATCCCCCCAAACACATACCAAAAAAAGCAACCCTAGAAAATGAAAAGTGCCAAAGGGGATTCTGATCTTCCAAATCCAGCTTGGGATGAACGGCCCCCCCACCATTCCTAAGAGGAATGTCTCCCCTCTACCCCTACATCTGTCCTGTGCTAGGTCTTTTCAGCCATTGACCAGTCCTGTATCCTGGGAAAGCCAGAGGCATCCATCCTTCCCTGCTCAGCAGGGAGCCCGATGTGGGACTTGATCCCAGGACCCCAGGATCATGACCCGAGCTGAAGGCAGACGCTTAACAACTGAGACGCCCAGGCGCCCCTGATTCCTACTTTCTACCTTAAGGAATAATCAGGGAAATCAGCAGATATGACAGGAAGGAAAGCCCTCAGAGCTGGCAGGCAGAGTGAAATGAAAATAAGCATAATTCCCAAAGGGGCCCCTTTCTCCTGCCAAACAAGAGATGCACCACTCAGGATGTAAAAAAAGGTGCCAACTCTCCTGATACATTAGTGTGGAGACCAACACCTCATCCACTGTCTCCAAGCCCCTTCTCCTACAGGCCCACATCCTGGGCCTGGACAGGGTCTGACTGCATAAGGGCCCCAAATGGACTTCCCTACAATGTTACATTCACAACATCAAAGCACATGACCAGCAGCTGGCCTCCAACTGGCGCAGAGGGGGTCAAAAACCACATCGAATGAGCGAGGCAAACAGATGTGGATAGCTCCACATGGCTCCATCTCAAAGAGATTCAGGTCAGCCAAGGTAGACCCTGAACCTCCCCCTTCTACCTCATCTGCTCCATTCCATGGATCTCAAACCAAATGAGCCATGCAAAAAACGGTTCTTACTAAAGAAGGATGAGCATGTGAAACTTAGACTACCAAGCCTAGCACATGGTAAAAGGCTGTATTCCAAATCCACCTGAAAGATAGATGTGAGGACTCCTTGATACGAAGGCATCTGCTTTTGTTTAACTCTATTTATACCTTTTAAACAAATAATATATTCACAAGAAAGAAAATGTGAGAACTTTGAAAGTGAAAAATTTCCTTCCCAGTCCTATCCCTAGCCACCCTGTCCCTTCCCAAGGGATAGCTGATATTACAAGTTTTTCTATAGATTTCCAAAGATATTCAATGCATGGACAAGTAGGTACAGATATGTTCATTTTGCCTTTTCTATTTTTGCATCCTTCATAGCATATTATACACTATTCTATGCCTTATATTTTCCACTTAACAATACATTCTAGGGACGCCTGGGTGGCTCAGTCGTTAAGCGTCTACCTTCGGCTCAGGTCATGATCCCAGGGTCCTGGGACCGAGCCCTACATCCGGCTCCCTGCTCAGTAGGAAGCCTGCTTCTCCCTCTCCTACTCCCCCTGCTTGTGTTCCCTCTCTCACTGTGTTTCTCTTGTCAAATAAATAAATAAAATCTTAAAAAAAAACAAACAAACACAATACATTCTAGAGATTACTCTAAATCAGTACCTAAAGAAACTCCTCATTCTCTTCATGGCTGCATAGTATTCTTTTCTGTGGATTAACAAAATTCATTTAACCAATGTTCAAGGTTGCTTAAAGTGACCATTAATAACAGATCATAATAGTTACTTCTAGGGCGCCTGGGTGGCTCAGTGGGTTGGGGCCTCTGCTTTCGGCTCAGGTCATGATCTCAGCGTCCTGGGATCGAGGCCCGCATCGGGCTCCCTGCTCAGCGGGGAGCCTGCTTCCTCCTCTCCCTGTCTCTCTGCCTACTTGTAATCTATCTCTCTGTGTCAAATAAATAATAAAATCTTAAAAATAATAATAATAATAATAGTTACTTCTACATAATAAGCCTCTTCTTGGGGCACCTGGGTGGCTCAGTGGGTTAAAGCCTCTGCCTTCAGCTCAGGTCATGATCTCAGGGTCCTGGGATCGAGGCCCACATTGGGCTCTCTGTTCAGCAGGGAGCCTGCTTCCTTCTCTCTCTGCCTGCCTCTCTGCCTACTTGTGATATCTCTTTCTGTGTCAAATAAATAAATAAAATCTTAAAAAAAAAAAAAAAAGCCTCTTCTTCCCTGCCACCAAGGCAGTGCAAAAGCTCAAAGAGGACACTTAGCATAAGAAAAAGATTAAGGGGCACCTGGGTGTCTCAGTCGGTTAAGCCTCTGACTCTCAGAGTTCAGCTCAGGTCATGATCTCAGGGTTTTGAGATCAAGCCCCTTATCCCTCTTATTCCCCCTCTGTCCCCTTTCCTGCTTGCAGGCATTCTCTCTCTCTCTCTCAAATAAATAAATAAAATCTTAAAAAAAAAGAGAGAGATTACAGCCACAAGTTACACGAAGAAGTCAAATAGGCCACACACATCCTGATTAATAACTAAAGGCCAGTTTTCTCTCAGATCAAAGCTGAAAAATTTTAGATTCCTGACAAGTAGTTGAATCCTGAGCAAGTCTAGATTACAAGTACTTGAAATTAGTCAATTAGAAAAAAAAAAAAATCTGTGCCTGACATTAAGCATAGATGGGAAAATACATAACATTTAAGTGGTGCTCTCTCTTTGGAAAAAGCCAGCTGCCTCTTCTCTGTGTCTAGGGCACAAAAAGTAGAGAGAGCCAGGGCAAAGACACAGGGACTTTGCCTGCCTTCATGACGGTGCCAAGGCAGCTTGCACCATGTCACTTAGGCCACTGAAGGGACAAAGGGACTTAGGACCATCTTCTGGAACTCATCAGCTTCTGGTGGAGGTTTCTATCCCTTCAACTGTACACAGCCCAAGACTGGGCATGAGACACTAGGCAGAAAGTGACTGAAAGGGTGCCTGGGTAGTAGCCGAGGACCATCCGCAGAACCCAGAGCATTCCATAAATGTGAGGTTACTGACTGCCAACCCAAGTCTCGCACACTTCCTATTTATTAAAAAATCGCCTCGACCATGTTTCAAATGGTAGGCCACTTAAAGACGGATCATTAATAATGGTGAAGTAACAAAGAAGCTAGAGTTGGCAGCAGCCTTCTTCTCTATATATGCCAGAGTCCCGGGCTGGTCAAATGTCAATGGGAGTGAGGACTACTAAGGCATATATCCACTAGAAGAAAGCTCAGGTTGGTTTTGACTGCAAACAGTTCAAATTCCAATTAATTTCTGGAATGGAAGCCCATACCATCCCAGCCATGGCCACGTTTTAGGATCTTCCACCCAATGGCCTGGCTTTAGGTAAGGTAGTCAGCAAAATTCTCTCCAACCTCTTGGCTGCCACCATGATTCTCATCATAGAATGGATCAGAAGGGCGCCTGGGTGGCTCAGTAGGTTAAAGCCTCTGCTTTCGGCTCAGGTCATGATCTCAGCGTCCTGAGATCGAGGCCCGCATCGGGCTCTCTGCTCAGCAGGGAGCCTGCTTCCTCCTCTCCCTGTCTCTCTGCCTGCCTCTCTGCCTACTTGTAATCTCTCTCTCTGTGTCAAATAAAAAAATAAATAAATAAAATAAAATCTTTAAAAAAAAGAAAAAAAGAATGGATCAGAAGATGGGGCGCCTGGGTGGCTCAGTTGGTTGGGCGACTGCTTTTGGCTCGGGTCATGATCCTGGAGTCCCAGGATCAAGTCCCACGTCCGGCTCCCTGCTCAGCGGGGAGCCTGCTTCTACCTCTGACCTTTCCCGTCTTATGCTCTCTCTCTCTCTCATTCTCTCTCTCTCTCTCTCAAATAAATAAATAAAAATAAAGTCTTAAAAAAAAAAGAATGGATCAAAAGAGCAGAACAAACATTCTCTTAACCAATGACTCACCAGGAAGTCTGTTCATGTTGACGCCTTGAGCTGAGAGTCCTATTCCCATGTACCTTCAAAAAATCACACACAAAAAATTTTTGGTTAGCAAATAATTATGCATCTCCCTTTTAAGACATTTCTTGGTAAAAGAAAAACAAGAAAACCAATGAATATTGAGACTCTTAACACACCAGTGGCTCTTGGAGAGCCTTCACATTTTGATTTTCTAATGAAAATCATCTAAATCCCTTAAGTATCTGGAGAAACAAGAGGTAGTATCCAAAACTTCAGTTTCAGACAAAAGTTTCCTGAAATCACTGTTTCCAGTCCCTTGGTTTCTGGCTCCAGCTAATCCAGCAGAATCTATCCTCAAGAAGTACCTAAAGTAGGGGTGCCTGGGTGGCTCAGTCATTAAGTGTCTGCCTTTGGCTTAGGTCATGATCCCAGGGTCCTGGGATCGAGCCCCACATCGGGCTCCCTGTTCAGTGGGAAGCCTGCTTCCTCCTCTCTCACTCCTCCTGCTTGTGTTCCCTCTCTCGCTGTGTTTCTCTCTGTCAAATAAATAAATAAAATCTTGGGGGGGGGGGAGAAGTACCTAAAGTGAGTAGTTGAATCCTAGGTAGTGCTTGGCAGAACAATGCAAGATCAAGCCCACAGGGACAAGCCACTCTTCAGCAAGGACCAAGACATGGAAAAAGTACAGCCAGGCTGGGTCTGTATAGATTATCAAGACCCCTCACACAGGGCTTCTTCTCTGGGTATCTCTAAACTCATTAACATACACTCTCCACTGGCCTCCCTGATCGTTAGATGTTGAGGTGGGGTGTTCTTAAGCCCCGATGACCCCCCTACCCCCACTCCTCCCACCCAGGTACTTAAACATCTAAGTCATCCACAGCAAAGTGGGGCCCATGTTGCGCGCCTCTGTCAAAGATGTTTCAGTGGCATTCATGAGCAAGTAGGCCAGAAAAGGAAATGAACCGGGTTTTTTAGTCTCTCTGTAGTGTACAAGGAAATAGTGAGGTATTTCCCCAAGAACTGAAATAAGAGAAACAGGTCATTACCTTCTAAGAGTACAACAGGAGAAACCAACACATGATGCCTGATATTAACCACCTACAAGTGCCAACAGATAGTTGAGAAGCTCAGAATACTAAAAACACCAACCTAGAGGGCTGAGGTATAACTTTATGGTTGCATAAAAATTGAATGTACTTAAAGCCAATGAACTCACACTTTAAAATGGTGAAAATGGTCAACTTTATGCTATGTATATTTTACCATACACACGCAAAAAAGTTTTTAAGATTTTATTTATTTGACAGAGAAAGAGAGAGAGTGAGAGAGAGAGAGAGCACAACCGGAGGAGAGATGGGGGAGAGAGAGAAGCCAACCCCCTGCCAAGGAGGAAGCCTGACGTGGGACTTGACTCCAGGACCATGGGATCACGACCTGAGCCAAAGGCAGACATTTAATTGACTAAGCCATCCAGGCATCCCCACACGAAAATGTTTTTTAACACAAGATTGCCTTCTTTTGACCACTTCTTCTTGACCAAGTGGCTGCACATTTATATTCCAATTGTTCTCTGTTATAAATGATTCTGTAAGGAACACTTCCACATACATTTCCCCATCTTGGATTATTTCTCTTTCCCTGACATGCTCCATGCACCTATGTACCTGTTTCCTAACACTAACTGAGTTCCTACAACATGGTGCTCCTGACCCTTCAAGTCCCTCATCTACAGTAAATGCCCCTTTCCCTTTTCTGGCTGGCTGTGCCACTATGTTTTGGAGGAGCAGCCTGTACCATCCAAATAAAGGATCAGGCGGGGAAGGAAGGCTCTGACACACACATCTTCCTCTGAAACCAGCTACCCCATCGTGCTGGCAGGAACCAGGAAGACACCGACCAACACATGACACTGATGACTTGGCCTGCAGGAGTTAGGAGAAAGAGGAGGGAAGGGAAAGGAACAGCACTTCAAAGAGGGACTTCCAAGGTTCAAAGGACTGAGACTATCAAACTGCCTGCAACCTCCTGCCAGAAATGGATCTTGAAGAAGCGTCAGGGGCAGAAGCAGTGTAAACCTGCTGGCAGGATTCCTATTAGATTAAAACCTGTACTTTTTCCCAGAAAAACAGCAGCCTAAATAATCAGCTTCCTTACTTCAGATGGTAGAGGCTGCCAAAAACTGGTCTTCCTTCTCTTAATGCCTCGGCTGACCAAGAAGCAAACAACCTCAACTGCTCTGCAGACATCAGTCAAAATAATCATGTACAACATAGCCAGGGGTTTCCCTGACTTGGATGTCAGCCCACTCATTCTGCCTGTTTGGAAGGACCTGAGTCTCTACCAGATACCACATGTGATCCCATCCCTGGCATACAGGTTTCCTGACACTAAGATGAGGGTTTGTGTTTAGAGCGCATGTTCCCTGGACGACCCTTAGCCACTAGAGATTAACACAAATACAGAAGGTCAAGCACCTTGGCCACCAGCAACAGGGATCTAACTCCATAAATTTCCATGGGAATAAGGAACTACTAAGGCACATGTACTCAAACATAAGTTGCTTAGGCTTCTGTGCTGGGGAAGCCTTTTCCACCTCCAGCAGCTAGCCCTCAACACCTTCCTATAAACTCTCTGCCCCACAGGTGGGATAGTGTTTACCAAGCCTGCGAGCCTTTACATAAAACCCAGGATCAACTTGTGAATCCAAATGGATGAGCTAGGGGTAGAGCACCCAGAGGAGATCCTATACCCACACTTGGGTGCCATGTCACCTGCAGGTATCAATGACACAGGGAGCAACCCCACAGGAACCTAAGTTGCATATTCATATGACGTTGGAGTTGAGTCAGTATTCAAAAGAATGAGTCCCAACTCTTCAAACAATGAGTGACATTAAGTCTTTTCCAAAAGTACGATGTTCTAAAATTATAAAAACACACAGCCTTTTACCTTCCAGCAAGTCTTCATGCACTTGCAAACTATTCTCCAACCAGTATGAGATAAGCAGGGGGTAAAAAACGCTGTAAGGACCCCATGAATACACTGAAAAACACTCAACTGAACACTTTAAATGGGGGAATTGTAGGGTACGTTAAGCTACATCTCAGTCATACTCAACAAAGTAGGAATAAAAGACAACTGTCTCAACATAAAAAAGCCATATATGATAAGCCCACAGCTAACATCATACCCAATGGTGAAAGACTGAAAAACTTTTCCTAAGATCAGGAATAAGACAAAGATGCCTGTGTTTGCCACTCTATTCAACAGAGTATTAAAAGTTCTAGCCAAAGCAATTAGACAAGAAAAATAAAAAGGCACCCAAATTGGAAAAGAATAGGTAGGGGTGCCTGGGTGGCTCAGTTGTTGAGCGTCTGCTTTCGGCTCAGGTCATGATCCCAGGGTTCGACCTCCTGGGTTCAAGCCCCACATCAGGCTCCCTGCTCAAGTGGGAAGTCTGCTTCTCCCTCTCCCGCCCCCCATGCTTGTGTTCTCTCTCTCACTGTGTCTCTCTCTGTCAAATAAATAAAATCTTTACAAAAAAAAAAAAAAGGAAAAGAACAGGTAAAACTATCTCTGTCCACAGATGACATGATCCTATATGCAGAAAACCCTAAAGATTTCACAAAAATGCTATTAGAATAAACAAATTCACCAAAGTTGAAGGATACAAAATCAACACATGAAAAGCAACTGTTTTTCTATATACTAACAGTGAACAATGAAAAAGGGAAATTAAAATAATTCCATTTATAACAGCATTATAAAGAATAAAATACAGGAGGAGGAGTGCGGTGCCTGGGTGATTCAGTCAGTTAAGCGTCTACCTTCAGCTGAGGTCGAGATCCTGAGGTCCCAGGATCAAGCCCTGCATTGGACTCCCTGCTTCTCTCTCTCCCTCTGACCCTCCCCCCCTTGCTGGTGCACTCACACGTGCTCTCTCTCTCTCAAATAAAATCTTTAAATACAATACAATAAATACGATACAATACAATACAATACAATACAATACAATACAATACAATAAAATACCAGGGTGCCTGGGTGGCTCAGTCAGTTAGACATACAACTCTTGGTTTCAGCTAAGGTTGTGATCTCAGGATAGTAAGATCTAGTCCGCATCGGGTTCCATGATCTGTCTGCTTGAGATTCCTTCTCCCTCTGCCCACCCATCCCTCTTTAAAATAAATAAATAAATCTTAAAAAAAAAATAAAGAATAAAACATTTATGAATAAACTTGACCAAGGAGACAAAAGACTTGCACACTAAAAACTATAAGATGTTGCTGAAAGAAATTAAAGAAGACACAAATAAACAGAAAGACATCTGTGTTCACAATTGGAAAACTTAATATTGTTATGATGCCAATACTACCCAGTGCAATACACAGATTTAATGCTATCCATATGGAATCTGAAGGGACAACGAATGGCCAAAACAATCTTGAAAAAGACAAAAAAAAAAAAAAAAAAAGATGGAGGACTCACACTTCCTGATTTCAAAACTTACCACAAAGCTGTGATAATCAAAACAGTGTTGGTACTGGCATACAGACAGACATGTAGACCATAGTAACACAATAGAGAGCCCAGAAATATACCCTCCCATATGTGGTCAACTGATTTCAACAAAGATGCTAAGACCATTCAAGTGGGAAATAACAATCTTTTCAACAAATGGTGCTGGAACAACTGGATATCCACATGCAGAAGAATGAAGTTGGGCTCTCACTATACACCATATGCAAAATTAACTTAAAACAGATCAAATAAACAAAGACCTAAAACTGTAAAACTCTTAGAAGAAAACATAGGAGAAACGGTTTACATTGGAATTGGCAATGATTTCTTGGCTATTACACCCAAGGCACAAGCAACAAAAGAAAAAAGTAAACTACATCAAAATCTTAAACTTTTGCATTTCAAAGGACACCTGAGTGGGTGTCCTTCTCTCTCATTCTCTCACTCTCTGTCAAATAAATAAATAAAATCTTAAAAAAAAAAAAAAAAGACACCATCAACACAGTGAAAAGCAACCCACGGTATAGGAGAAAATATGTGCAAATCATGTATGAGATAAGGGTTTCATATCCAGGATATTCAAAGAACTCTTACAAGTTGACAAAAAACAAATACAAACAGAAAACCTATTAAAAATGGGCAAGGACTGGGGCACCTGGGTGGCTCCTCCCCAATCCAAGTGTCTATTGCTGAAGGGATGAATGGATAAACAAAATGTGACAGATATACACAATAGAATATTACTCAGCCTTAAAAAGAAAGAAATTATGGGGTGCCTGACTGGCTCAGTTGACATGCAACTCGGGGTTGGGAGTTCAAGTCCCATGTTGAGTGTAAAGATTACTTAAATAAATAAAACTTAAAAAAAAAAAAGGAAGGAAATTCTGACATATAATACAACACGAATGAACCTTAAAAACATTATACTAAGAGAAATAAGTCAGTCACAAAAAGACAAATTCTGGGGGTATGTAAGAGGCTCAATTGGTTAAGTGTCTGACTTCAGCCAGGTCATGATCTCAGTGTCCTAGGATAGAGCCCAGCATGGGGCTCCTCGCTCAGAGGAGTCTGCTTGCCCCTCCCCCTGCTTGTGCTTGCACTCTCTCTTTCTCTCTCTCTCAAATTAAAAACAAAACAAAAGGGCACCTGGGTGGCTCAGTGGGTTAAAGCCTCTGCCTTCAGCTCAGGTCATGATCTCAGGGTCCTGGGATCGAGGCCCGCATCGGGCTCCCTGCTCAGCGGGGAGCCTGCCTCCTCCCCTCTATCTGCCTGCCTCTCAGCCTACTTGTGATCTCTCTCTGTTAAACAAACAAACAAACAAACAAATAAACAAACAAATAAACAAACAAATAAATAAATATATATAAACAAAACAAAAAAATCTTTAAAAAAATAAAAATAAAAAAATTAAAGACAAGGGGCACCTGGGTGGCATCTGCCTTCAGCTTAGATCATGATCCCAGAGTCCTGAGATTGAGCCCCGTGTCCGGGGTCCCTGGCTCAGAGGAATATCTGCTTCTCCCTCTCCCTCTGCCTGCTGCTCTCCCTGCTTGTGTGCTCTCTCTCTCTGCCAAATAAAATCTTTAAAAAAAAAAAAAGACAAATTCGGTTTGATTCCACTTATACAAGATATCTAGAATAGTCAAATTCATAAAAACAGAAAGTAAAATGGTGTTTGTTAGGGCCTAGGGGGAGAATCAGGAGTTACTGTTTAATGGAGACAGTGTCAGTTTGGGAAGATGAAAAAAGTTCTGGAGATGGATGGTGGTGATGGTTGCACAGCAATGTGAATGTACTTAATGCCCCTGAACTGTACACTTAATGATTCAAATGACAAATTTTTATGTTATGTTTTACCACAAAAAATACATGAATATATATCAATGCAACTGCCCCTCCTCCCCAAAAAGGTTAAGTTCACTGTCAACAGCTGTAACAACAGCTGTAACAAATCACCCAAACACAAGATGTTACAGCTGTAACATTTGTTATTATATAAAATCTTTTCCTCTTCAGGCTTGGGGATTTAGGATCTAGGGAGACAATACCTTCACCTGTCTATTCTTTCAGAGGTGTCATCTCAGAGCTCGAATTTACAACCCCGAGGTCGAGAGTTACATGCTATACTGACTAAGCCAGCCAGTCACCTCCGAGCCAAGGTCTCTTTAGAACACAGTGAACTTATGCAAGGGGGAGGAGCTGCCCCGGACACAGCCAGCACAACCAGTCACCATAGAATGGGAAATTCTCTGAGACCGACTCGCAAACTTTGGAACCCAAGTGCTTGGCCTGTCAGTGGTAGCCTTTCTCCAATTCTCCTCCAACCCTAACATTTATACTGTGTACAAACCTGAACAAAAGCACACCTGCATCAGACCTAAGCCTGAGACAACCCCAGATTCAAATCTCACTCCTGCCACTGAGTTCACCATATGCCCAAATCAGCTTGTCAGACTGTTCCTCAGCTATCACCATCAGTCCAGAGAGCCTTCAGGGTAGCCACTGAACAGGATCCTGGGCATGGTGCCGGGAGGACTGCTGCAGGCTACTGGACAACTCCACCGTGCTTTAGTTCATGCACTAGAGGTTTTTCTAGCATTGGAATTGGGTAAAATAGGCCATATTTGAAGGCCTGGATCTTGGGCCTTCTAAAAACAAGGGCCTGTTTACTAGGGATCGCTGAGGAAAAAGGAGATGAGCATCTGCTTCCTTCTTGGTAACGTGTCAGATGATGCTAGAACACTAACAGATATGAGCTGCCTTGGTCACCTGGGAGGGAAACAACAGGGTTCTCACTCCCTAAGCAGGTAACTGGAATAGACAGAGCTTAGCTCCCCTATATTTAGCATCTCCACTAGGGCTTTCTTTTCAAGCAGGAGGGTATATCTGAGAAGCTTGGGGGCAAAGTTATTACTGCACATCATGACTGAAAGTAGGGTAAACCCATCTGATTTACTCCTTTCTTCTTCCATACAGCAGCAAAATAGAAAACACCATTTTTCAAAGAGGTGAGACAACCAGTTAACTGTAGAGGGATAACAGATGGTAAGTTCTTCATGGCACTGAGACCACGAGTTGGCCTCTAACTTCTCAGTTTCTACTTCACTGCCAAAACCACAACACAAGCCAGAGCTAGAAGAACGACTCTGTCTCTCTATGGGGCTCCAGAGAGAAGAGGGCAGCAAGCAAGCACAGCTCCGGCCGAGCTGGAGCACAGGACGGAGGATGAGCAGCAGCTATGGGAAGACCCTCAGCTGACCACACAGCCAGGTCCGCCCTGAAGCTGTCACCATACACCACAGGCAGCAGGGGCAAACTGGGGCCCTGGAAAATGACCTACAATGAAAATGGACTGGTGGTTTCTGGGGCCTATACTACCCTCCACCCGCCTCTGCTGACTCTCCCACAAAAACAACAGTCTGCTGAAACCCTGCAATCACGTGGAGATGTGAGCACAGTCAGCTTGGATTCTTCTTTTTTCTCTTTGGTTTTCCAGATTTTCTACAATTACTTTGATAGTCATAGAAAAACCATTTTCCAGAGCCAGTTGATGGCCACATACTGAGGAGGCTCTCACCCATGACTCTCCCTGGATTGTCCCAGGGCACATTTCAGTGCCAGAGGGACCCAGTGGGGGACCTGGTTTTCATGATCAGCTCCTCGGTACACCCACTTCTCTGAGCCTTGATAGGAGGGCAGAGGCTGCATGGGAAGAGCACACTTTCACAAACAGGAGGAAATTGTCAAAATCCCTGCTCGGTAGAGGAGACAGGGCTCAGGCTCACACAGTACCGGTTGAGTCCCAAGCACAATCCAGAGCACATACCCAGGAAACCCTCCTGCTCAGCACAGTGACACTGGCTCAGCACAGCTCCAGCTGACTAGAGATTCTTCCATGACCCAGACAGGTCTGATGGTGAACAGAGAACAGGACCTTAGAAACCAGGCCTCTGGGGCGCCTGGGTGGCTCAGTGGGTTAAAGCCGCTGCCTTCGGCTCAGGTCATGATCCCAGGGTCCTGGGATCGAGGCCCGCATCGGGCTCTCTGCTCAGCGGGGAGCCTGCTTCCTCCTCTCTCCTCTCTCTCTGCCTGCCTCTCTGCCTACTTGTAATCTCTTTCTCTGTGTCAAATGAATAAAATCTTTTAAAAAATTAAAAATTTAAAAAATTAAAAAAATTAAAAAAAAAAAAGAAACCAGGCCTCTGGAGTCTCACACCCTCCAGGGACACACAACTAGGACTGGGACGAGATGACCACACTTTGCTGTTATCACCCATCCAGTCCTAAGAGACAGCCTGGAGCCCTCTACACTCTACACAGGGAACCTCTCTTTACTCCCTTCCTGCCTCCTGCAGAGAAGTACCTGAAGAGTTTTAAAGTGACAGGAACACTTTGCAGCAGAGCTCCAGAGACAACATCCCAGACTCTTGAAGCCTCGTCTCAGACACTCCAGCCTAATTCAGGACTGTGCATCTCGGATTTCACGCCACATCTCAAGTTCCCTATCAGAAGAGGAGAGGCTGGACTAAAGGGCTCCTAAGATCCTTCCCTGCTCTGACCTAGAGACTCCAATTCTTGGCAGAATAATGTCTGGATACTGTTACAAATGTGCTATACCCAGATGCAAGCCCAAGATGGGGGAGACCCTGAAACAGCAGTCAAAAAGCCACCAAGAAGATAACAAAAGAAAAGGAAATTACAGACCAATATACTTTATTTATTTATTTTTAAAGATTTTATTTATTTGACACAGAGAGAGAGAGAGATAACAAGTAGGCAGAGAGGCAGGCAGAGAGAGGAGGAAGCAGGCTCCCTGCCGAGCAGGGAGCCCAATGCGAGCAGGGAGCCCAATGCGGGCCTCGATCCCAGGAACCTGAGATCATGACCTGAGCCGAAGGCAGAGGCTTTAACCCACTGAGCCACCCAGGCGCCCAAGACCAATATACTTTAAAGATGCAAAAATCCTCAACAGAATTGTAGCAAACCAAATCCAACAATGTATTAAAAGGATTACACACCATGACCAAGTGGGATTTATCCTATGAAGGCAAGTGTAGTTCAACATTAAGAAAATCAACAAATATAATAAACCACATTAATAGAACTAAAGAAAAACACATTCATATGATCCTCTCAATTGGTGCAGAAAAAACACAAAACAAAATCCAATACTCCCTCATGATACGAGCACTCAGAAAAGTAGGAATAGAAGAGAACTTTCTCATAATAATAAAGGGTATTTATGAAAACCCAATGGTGAAAGGCTGAAAGGTTTTCCCCCAAGATTAGAATAAAACAAGTATGCCCACCTTTTACCACTCACTGCTGTTCAACATTGGACTGGACCTCCTAGCCAGGGCAATCAGTGAAGAAAAAGAAATAAAAGGCATTCAAATAAGAAAAGGATAAGTAAAACTATCTCTATTTACAGATGTCATGATTTTATAAAAAATCCCCAACAGTAAACAGAAAGCTCATTAGAGCTAAAAAATGAATTCAGCAAAGTTGCAGGATATAAGATCAACAAACAAAAAGCAGTTGTGTTTCTATACACTAACACTGAACAATCTAAGAAGGAAATTAAAAAAATAATTCCATTTATAATATAGCATCAAACAAGTAAAATACTTAGGAATAAATTTAGCCAAGGAAGCAAAAGACTCCTACACTAAAAACTATAAAACACTGCTAAGTTAAATTAAATTTAATTAAAGAAATTAAAGACACAAATAAATGGAAAGACATCTTGTGTTCATGGATTGGAAGACTTAATATTGCTAAGATAGAGAGGATTGTGCAAACTCTCCATATTGACCCAAAAAGTCAATGCAATCCCTACCAAAATTCCAGTGTTTTTTGCAGAAATGGAAAAGTCAATCCTCAAAATTATATGGATATGCAAGGATACCCCAAGTAGCTAAAACAATCTTGAAAAAGGAAGAACAAAGTTAAAGGATTCACACTTTCTGATTTTAGAACTTACTAGAATACTATAGTAATCAAAACAGTGTGGTACTGGCATAAGATAGACGCATAGACAAATGGAATAGAATTTTTTTTTAAAGATTTATTTATTTATTTGACAGAGAGAGAGATCACAAGTAGGCAGAGACAGAGGAGGAAGCACGCTCCCCACCGAGCAGGGAGCCCGATGCGGGCCTCAATCCCAGGACCCTGAGATCATGACCTGAGCTGAAGGCAGAGGCTTTAACCCACTGAGCCACCCAGGCACCCCAAATGGAATAGAATTTAAAGTTCAGATATAAACCCATTATCTATCACCAAATTACTTTCAACAAGGGTGCTGAGTCCATTCAATAGGAAAAGAATTGTCTCTTCAACAATTCGTGTTAGGGGGCACCTGAGTGGCTCAGTTGGTTAAGCAACTGACTTGATTTCGGCTCAAGTCATGATCTCAGGGTTGTGGGATGGAGCCCCACCTAGGCCTCCACACTGGGCTAGGAGCCTGCTTGGGATTGTTTCTCCTTCTCCCTTTGCCCCTCTCCCATNGGCGGGGGGGGGGGGGGGGGGGGCGGAACCACAGTTGGTGCTGGGACAACTGGACTTCTACATGCAGATGAATGAAGTTGAACCCCTCCTTCATACCATATATAAAAATTAACAAAAAATGGATCAACAATCTAAATATAAGAGCAAAAAGTATGAAATTCTTAGAAGAAAACAGGGAAAAGCTTCATGACCTTGGATTTGGCAGTGGATTCTTAGATGAGACACCAAAAGCATGAGCAATAAAAGAAAAAATTAGATAAACTGGATTTCATCAAAATTAAAAATTTTAGGGCACTTGGCCTGGCTCCATCAGTATAGCAAACAACTCTTGATCTCAGTGCTGTGAGTTCAAGCCCTACATTAGGCATGGAGCCTACTTTAAAAAATTTTTTTTCATTAAAAAAATATTAAAACTTTTGCACATCAAAAAACATTATTAAGGGTGCCTGGGTGGCTCAGTGGGTTAAAGCCTCTGCCTTTGGCTCAGGTCATGATCTCAGGTTCCTGGGATCGAGGCCCGCATCGGGCTTCCTGCTCAGCAAGGAGCCTGCTTCCTCCTCTCTCTGCCTGCCTCTCAGCCTACTTGTGATCTCTCTCTGTAAAAACAAAAACAAAAACAAAAACACAAAACATTATTAAGAAAGTGAAAAGATAACTAGAGGGCGCCTGGTTGGCTCAGTGGGTTAAAGCCTCTGCCTTCAGCTCAGGTCATGATCTCAGGGTCCTGGGATCCAGGCCCGAATCGGGCTCTCTGCTCAGCAGGGAGCCTGCTTCCTCCTCTCTCTCTCTGTCTGCCTCTCTGCCTACTTGTGATCTCTCTCTGTCAAATAAATAAATAAAATCTTAAAGAGGGACTAAAGGGACACCTGGGTGGCTCAGTTGGTTAAGCAACTGACTCTTGATTTCAGCTCAGATCATGATCTCAGGGTCCTGAGATGGAGCCCTGTGTTGAGCTCTGTGCTCAGAAGGCAATCTGCTTCTCTCCATCTCCCTCTGCCCCTACCCCGCCTCACACACTCCTGCACTCTCTAAAATAAACAAATCAGGTCATGATCCCAGGGTTCTTGGATCGAGCCCCGGGGACTCCCTGCTCGGGAAGTCTGTTTCTCCCTCCCCCCCCTCCCCCAGCCTGTGCTCCCTCACTTGCTCTGTCTCTCTCTCTCTCTCTCTCTCTCTAATAAATAAATAAAATCTTTAAAAGTAAATAAATAAATAAACAAACAAATCTTTTTTAAAAAGAGGGACTCAAACTCAATACTTCTATGCCAATGTTCACTTCTATGCACATTGGCTATTATTCACAATAGCTAACAGATGGAGAAAAAAACCCAAGTGTCCATCAACACATGAACAGATAAAATATGGTTTATACATACAGCCATAAAAAGGAATAGTTCTGATTCAGATCACAACATAAACCTTGAAAACATTATGCTAAGTGAAATAAACATAAAAGGACAATATTGTATGATTCCAGTATTATGAAATATCTAGAATAGGCAAATTCATAGAAACAGAAAGGTTACCAGGGGCTGGGAAGAGGGGGAAATAGGGAATTATTGCTTAATGGGTACAGAGTTTCTGTTTGGGGTGATGAAAAAGTTTTGGAAAACAGATAGTGGTAACGATTGCATAAGACTGTGAATGTAATTAATACCACTGAATTGTACACTTAAAAATGATTAAAATGACACATCATATATGTATCATAGACCACACACATACACACATGTGTGCACACAGTCACCAAGAACACCTCCCAGGATCTGCATGCCAGCATTAGCCTCATCTGACTATTCCAGATTAGACAAGGAAGCCTTGGCACAAGGTACGGTGGAAAGCATCAGAATATTCTGGCCTCACATCAGGGCCAGAAGAAGTCCTTCACCATAAGCAAACAGCAGATGACAAGAGTGGAGAACGCTCACCTAGCTCTTTTTATTTTCTATCAATTTTTTCTTAGAGAGAAAGTGTATTTTACGGGCTGGCAAGCCCACAGGCACTTTTTTTTTCTAAGATTTCTTTTTTTTTTTCTAAGATTTTATTTATTTGAGAGGGAGAAAGAGAGCAAGCAAGAGCACAAAAGCAGGAGGAGGGAGAAGCAGACTCCCTGCAGAGCAGGGAGCCTGACATGGGACTAGATCCTAGAACCCCGGGATCATGACCTGAGCCAAAGGCAAACACTTAACCGACTGAGCCACCTAGGTGCCCTAGGCACTTTTAATAAACATTGCTTAAGATATATGAACTAATGGGTGCCTGGGTGACTCAGTCAGTTAAGCATCTGCCTTCAGCTCAGGTCAGTATCCCAGCGTCCTGGGATCCAGTCCCTTATCAGGCTCCCTGCTCAGCAGGGAGCCTGCTTCTCCCTCTCCCTCTGTCCTTCTGTCCTGTTCATGCTTGCTCTCTGTCTCTCAAATAAATAAATAAAATCTTCAAAAAAAAAAAGATATATGAACTAATGACCATGGGACCTGGACATTTTTTTTAAGATTTCATTTACTTATTTATTTATTTGTCAAGAGAGAGAGACTGCACAAGCAGGGGGATCGACAGGAAGTGGGAAAAGCAGGCTCCCTGCTGAGCAAGGAGTCTGATGTGGGACTTGATCCCAGGACCCAGGATTCATGACCTGAGCTGAGTGCAGACACTTAACCCACTGAGCCACCCAGGCGCCCGGACCTGAACATTTTAAATATTAAGCTCCATCAACTGAATGTCTCCAGGCCCACAGAGCTCTGGTAGGAAGTGACAAAGAGGAGAGAAAAAAGACAAGATCCTTAGTCTCAGAGCTGAGATAGCTCTTGAGGGCTGAGGGAAGGTACCAGCTCTGCTGCCAATCCTCTTAGTCACCAATGCCCCTGTCCTTTGCCCCAGACCCCCCGAGGAGCTACTGAAATCTTACCTGATAGTTTCATCTTGACATCTAACACCTTAGCCACAGCTCAGCAGGCTGGCAATCTTGTTCCTATCAGAATCTGCCCTAGATAAAGAAATCATCAGCCTCCGTAACAGATATCTCCAGGATCGTGGTTACAAAATGGTCCCTGGGAGATATTTCAGGAAAAACACCAACTGATGTTTAGGTCTGAAATAAGGGCTAATATTTGGTGTTGGGGATTTTACTTCATACTCTGATGGGCCTGCTTAAAACCACAATCCATCAGGACACTGGCTGCTGTGTACAAGCTGCTCCTCCAGCAACCACACCCCCACTTGGCAGAGGATGTCAGTTACCCACTGACTCCAAATCTGTGCGGGCCCCCCACTGAGAGACGGGCCATTACAGAGATGAATGAACCCAGCTTAGCACTATCCAAGGAAAAAGAGGCCTGAAGGAAAAGTGGCCTAGAGTCAGAATGTGCTTATAAGCAGGAAGGTGGTTCTGAATGTGGGTCTGGAGACCCTCACACATCCACTGTCAAGAGCACTATCAAAACACCCAGACAGGGCGCCTGGGTGGCTCAGTGGGTTAAAGCCGCTGCCTTCGGCTCAGGTCATGATCCCAGGGTCCTGGGATCGAGGCCCACATCGGGCTCTCTGCTCAGCGGGGAGCCTGCTTCCTCCTCTCTCCTCTCTCTCTGCCTGCCTCTCTGCCTACTTGTAATCTCTCTCTCTGTGTCAAATGAATAAATAAAAAAAAAAAATCTTTAAAAAAAAAAAAAAAACACCCAGACAGCCCACAAGATAGGAAGGGGCAGAACCCATGGGTGGCCCTAAGCAGGTTACTCGAACACTCTGGGTTCTGGCTTCTTCTCTAAGAATCTTGGGAATCTCAAATACCAGGACTTTCCAGAGTCTGTCACATTCAGAAACCAGATACACTGCCCCTACCAGAGGGTATAGCTATTGGTACCCCAGCTTATTATGAAAGCTTAATATGAGTTTGGACACAGAAAATGCCCTTACTCAGACATTACCCTTAACCTTCTAGTTACAGAATTCATCCAGTTATAGGTATTCTAGTTACATCCATCTAGTTACGCGTATTCATCCAGAAACTGGCCTTGAGTTTACTGGTTTGTAACTTAGCATCTTTCATTATTTTTAGCAGGGGAATCTTATTCAAGTAACCTAGCCCCCCATTACCTGGGAACTCTAAGTCCCAATGAGTTTGAAAACATCAAATTCGGGTGCCTGGGTGGCTCAGTGGGTTAAAGCCTCTGCTTTCGGCTCAGGTCATGATCTCAGCGTCCTGGGATCGAGGCCCACATCGGGCTCTCTGCTCAGCGGGGAGCCTGCTTCCTCCTCTCCCTGTCTCTCTGCCTGCCTCTCTGCCTACTTGTGATCTCTCTCTCTGTTGAATAAATAAATAAAATCTTTTAAAAAAAAAGAAAGAAAGAAAACATCAAATTCCATATATTAAACCCCTTTCTGCTTAAAATATCTGGAATGGTTTCTATTTTCTGCACTTACCTCAACTGATACACATAATGGCCAAAAAACTACATTTGTTTAAACCTTCATCTCTCTGTCCCTCTGCTATTTTTAATATTTCATTTATTGATTGAGAGAGAGCGTGTGCACACATGCACAAGTTGAGGGAGGGGCAGAGGGAAAAGGAGAGAGAAACTCAAGCAGACTCTACCCGGAGCCTGTCCCAGGGCTTGATCCCATGACCCCAGGATCACAACCCAAGCCAAAACCAACAGTGGGCCGCTCAACCAACTAAGCCATCCAGGTGCCCCTGTCTCTCTGCTATTTTTTTTTTAAGATTTTATTTATTTATTTGACACAGAGAGAGAGGTTACAAGTAGGCAGAGAGGCAGGCAGAGAGGCAGGCAGAGAGAGGAGGAAGCAGGCTCCCCGCCGAGCAGGGAGCCTGATGTGGGGCTCGATCCCGGGACCTTGAGATCATGACCTGAGCCAAAGGCAGAGGCTTTAAACCACTGAGCCACCCAGGCGCCCCTCTCTCTGCTATTTTTTAAATGTATACTGTGTCAGGTGTTGAAAAATCTTATGTATTATTTACATTTTGGCAAATAAATAAGTAAATAAAAGCAAATTTAACTACTAATAAACTCCTAGCACAACAGCTATTATTAAAAGAGAGCATTCTATAAAAGAACCCATGTCAATTTCAGATACACGGCTTTGTAAACTGGATGCTAACCAGTTCTATCCAGCAAACGATCCCCTTATGCTTCCCTTTGGTTCAGTTTCACATTGGGAATGTCCTCTAGAAGAGATGAGCTGAGCCCTGAGACCACCTGGGCACAACTGCCTTTCTGCTCTCTCCACTGGTTCTCATCTTCCAACTGCCTCCGCCCCCCTCACCAAAAAATAGCAGCTGCCTGGTGCACTGCACATTAAGAAAACTCCTGGGGCTCTGTCTGGATAAGGATGAGCACTGTTATCAATCAGTAACATGTGCCACAGAAGCTGAGTGGGCAGATGAGGTATCTGAGCCTTGACACTTACCCTTCCCATAACCTAAAATAAACTTCCCTGGAATCCCAGGCCATCCCTAAGGTCCAAGAGGTAGGAGAGGAAGAGAGTACAACAGAGGTGCAAAAGACTTACCCAGCCCCTCTCCAACTTCCCTACATAGTCCAGAGCTGTTCTTTCTGGCCCCTTCATGAGAGAGGGGCTGGGTTCTGTTCCATTACCAAGTTCTCCAGCCTCATTTCCAGCAATAGAGCCATGACCTCATATTTCAACAAAAAGCCAGGATCCTAGAGCTACAAAGACATTTCACATGGATTTTGAGCAGAATTTCTGGAGAGGAAGAGTGACATCCTTGTATTTAGACATGGTGTTATCCACCCCTCTCCCAGTGATCAGTCCTTTCTTTCCAATTTTACCTGGACACAGAGACCCACACTGGTAACTTTTATTCTTTCCTAATGGCCCCAGAATAGGATGACACCCCATGCTTGCCATGAAGAGCTACTGAGTCCATCCTCCTCTGCTCCACCCCGATGAGCTCCTACTTTCCCTCTAATAGGGAATCTCCCTTAATAGTGACCCACTTAGGGAAAAGAACAAACATTCCAGAAAACAAGAAACCAGTGAGGGCAGGAATTGGGGATAAGGGATATGCAGTGAATTTTAGGAATTTCTCCAGAGGCTGATGCTCGACTAAGGAAGTCCCCAGTTATAAAGAAGGAAGCCATACTCCTCACTCTCAGCTCCCAGCGTGGAGCCTGGGGGTGCAACACACAGTGAGCAGGGAGGCCCCAGGAAGCCTAGATGTGCTCAGCACAGGAACAAGTCCTTCCAGAAAAGCGGACATCATGTGGACTCCAGCACTCTCACCCTGTATCAGAGCTACCCCTCAGTAAGCCCAGCTAGACCTGGGCTTTAACCCCCAACACAGGTAAGCAATACAAACACTCCAAGATGTTCCAGAGTCCAAATACTCCATGTCTCCAGAAATACTGCAATGTGTTACCAGGGAGAGATGCAGCCCACAGCTCAGCATCTGCCCATGATGCCATCAGAACTGGAAGGCAGTCAGGAAGAACAGGGCACAACAACCATCTGTATCCGCCTTGGGCAAAGACAAAACCTCCTTCTCAGGCCAGACAGGACAAAGCCTTCCCCGGGTCCACAAATGAGCACCTACTTCTCAGTGGCACTGCACAATGCAGACTGGAGCAAGGGAACCCAGGAGCCAGCCACATGCTATATCTAGGCTGGAGGGACTGAGCTCAGGTTGCTCTCCAGATCAGGAACATGGCAGGTGAGATTTGGCAAAAGCCAAATACCAAAGACCAAGCAAAGGCAGAGTCCTTTCACCTCCAGGAAGCCTCTCTGGTCACCAGTCTTCAACATCCCTCCTCTATATCTTACCATACAGAAGAAAGACCAGCCAAGAGAGAGAAGACATACACTTTGGGAAAACCATGCCTGGAGTGTGGGACCTAAAGCTACTGGCACACAGTGGACACGTCTCTCAGCCTGAGAGGCTGACTGAACCAGAGCAGCAATCTCTTCTGTCCCGTCTACTCTCAAAAGTGTGGGCAGATCCAAAGTCCTCAAACACTGCTACTGCCCTCAAGATAGTAAAGCCCATGCTCCCTAGCCAGGTATTTCCAATCTGGCCCTTGCCTACCTCATGCTCTGTGTTCCTCATCTTTTTATACACTACTCCTTCTGCCTGGAGAATCTGCTTCTCAACAAAGTGAAAACCTGGATCCTCTAATACATCCTTCCGGATTTAGCATCATCACCTCTTCTACAAAGGTTTCCCCAAACTTTCAGGTACAGAGACTCTAAGCATAACCTCTGGGCCACCCCTGGGTATAGCACACACTATGGACTGGCCTTTTCTACACCACCCTGTAAGGTATGTATGTGTAAGGTTGATCTGCCTCTTCTCTAGATGAGCCTCAGGCCTGTGCTCCTGAAGGCCCAGCCTGGCCCTGGGACTAAACAATGGGTGCCTCACTGTGGTGCACAGAATTAATGATGAGTGCTTTGCTGCCTGGCCAAAGGAAATCAGCTGCAAGTTCAAGCAAAAGCAGGCTGGCTGTGGCCAGGGCCCAGGCCTGGGCACTGGCTACACAGAAGAGC
>LNAC01000044.1:5285045-5309780 GCA_002007465.1 Ailurus styani | reverse complement strand
CCCCCCCCCACCCTTAACGCCAACCAGTGCTCCAGGCCAGGCTTGCTGTTCTTGGGTAGAGCCACCCATCACATGTCAGGAGGCTGCTGCTGCTGGGGTGATGTTACAGTCTATTTTGAGGGTCACACTGGAGCATCTGTCAGCCTGGCCAGCCACACCCTCCATGTGTCATCACTAAGAGCTGGGGACACCCACAAGTCCACAAACTCTGCCTGAGCAAGTCATTTCCCCTAGGGACCCTCAGCTTCAGGGCCTCATCGGCTTTCTAACAAGATCAACCCGAATGCCCTTATCTCCTGGCACCACAGGCAGGGCTCTGATGTCTCCTCACCCCACCAGACCCAACTCCTAATGTTCCCAGCACTGGTGACTCAGCAAAATGCAGCTGAAGACCATCAGTTTGTACCAAGCTCTTAGCTCAAATGTAGCCCCTCCTTCTTTAGCTCTCTCTTATATTTAAGGAGTGCCCAGAAAGCCCAGCACCCTGACTTCAAGCCAGTTACCAGCCAGGTTCATTTTAGGATCAACAGGTCTCACCTGCTGAGAAAATCCTATTCATCCCTCAAAACCAAACCCACACTCTGCCTCCTCTTGCAGAGAATATTTCAGTATACTCTCTGCTGAGTGGCCAAAGGCTTCCTGAGGACAAAGTTGGCCTGTGTTGTCTTTACCTTTATTCTCCCTATACCCAGCCTAGCACATAGTAGGTATGAATAAATACTCCATGAACCCCTGAAACGAAACTTTCTAACTAGACTAGATTACTAAGTTCTTCTACAAAACATCATCAGAACAAAGGCCTTTCTAGAAAATGACATTGATTAATGGGGGTTCATAAACACCTTTTACAAATGTACTCAAAACTACAGAAAAACAAGTTTACAGATTCAGTAAATCAAGCCCAGGACAGAGTATGTCACATTTCTCTGGCCCCACTCAGCACTAAACACCTTGTAGCTCTGTCTCCTAAGGACACTGTGATCCCCTAAGAATCCAACTGGACATTCCTTCATTCTACCCAGAGAGTGAACTCAGTGGGGAAAGGCAGCAGCAGCGACGCATATGTCTGGGATCAGGCAAGGGCATCTAACAAGTTGGGCCACTCCACAGCAAACCCAAGGCCATGGTGCCAGGACAGCTCACCAAACATTCTAGAGGTTCAGGACTCACAAAATAGACACATTATCAGGGTGCCTGGGTGGCTCAGTCAGTTGAGTGGCCGACTCTTGATTTAGACTTGGATCATGGTCTTGGGGTCCTGGGATCAAGCCCTGCTTCGGGCTCCCTGCTCAGCAGGGAGTTGGCGTCTCCCTCTGCCCCTCCCCACCCAGGTCGTACTCTCTCTCTTTCCACTAAATAAATAAAATCTTTTTTTTTAAAGATTTTATTTATTTATTTGACAGAGAGAGAGAGCATAAGCAGGGGGAGCGGCAGGCAGAGGGAGAGGGAGAAGCAGGCTCCCCACTGAGCAAGGAGCCTGATGCAGGGCTTGATCCCAGAACCCTGCGATCATGACCTGAGCTGAAGGCAGACGCTTAACCAACTGAGCCACCCCGGCACCCAAGTAAGATCTTTTTGTTAAAAAAAAGGATTTTCTGGGACACCCGGGTGGCTTAGTCGGGTAAGCGTCTGCCTTTGGCTCAGGTCATGATCCCAGGGTCCTGGGATCAAGCCCCACATTCAGCTCCACGCTCAGCAGGGAGTCTGCTTCTCTCTTTACCCCTCCCCCCAACTTGTGTGCAGGTACACACGTGCATTCTCTCTCAATTAAATAAAAATAAAATCTTTTTTAAAAAAAAAGGATTTTCTGTCTCTCCCTCTGCCCCTCCCCACCCTTGCATGCACTCTCTCTTTCTCTCTCTCTCCCTCCCTCTCAAAGATATCTTTTTTTTTTTTAAGATTTTATTTATTTACTTGACAGAGAGACACAGCAAGAGAGGGAATACAAGCAGGGGGAGTGGGAGAGGGAGAAGCAGGCTTCCTGCCAAGCAGAGAGCCCGATGTAGGGCTCGATCCCAGGACCCTGGGGATTCATGACCTGAGCCAAAGGCAGATGCTTAATGACTGAGCCACCCAGGTGCCCCAAACAAAGAAATCTTTAAAAAAATAAATAAATAAAACCTAAAAACAAACAAACAAATAAAAAACTAAAAAACGACAAATTACCATCTGCTCCAGCCACTTTTCAGAGATGCCATCAGGCTGGAATTTGATCATACAGGAGAGCTATACAACACAACTGGTTAACACCTGGGTCACAGACCAAACCCAAGTCAAAAACACACCTCTGGTATCAACGGGAAACAAAAAAATGAGCTGATCATTTTCTGCCCTTGGCCTCCTCAAAGCCACACCTAACCCATACTAATATCTGGCTACATCCTAGCTTTCACAGATTCACAGAGACAGCTTTCAAGGATTCCATACAGAGGCCACAAGGAGACATTCATATACTTGCTATCTGACAGTGGTCAATTGAAGCAGGCCACCAACAAGCACATAGGACCTGAGGCCTTGTTAAAACTGAGGTTTCCAGGTCAGCCTAATGGTTATATTAACCACGTATAAAAATGCTGGCTATAGAAGCTGGTAGAAGATGCCCAACTTTCTTTAAATTTGCGGGCAAAAACTATAATAAGGACAACTAACAAGACACAGGGCCTCTTCCAGCAAGACCCAATTATAACTGAAATGTGAAAAGTCAGTTGAAGGAATCCAGGTCTCTACATTTAAACACTCCACTTCTGAAAAAGTGTTCTCTTTTCTCACTAGCTCAGCGGTTATCTATGGTTAGGACTACAGAGAAAACAATTTATTTTCCTCCCTAAAGTCTAAGCAATGTTCCTCAGTCTCTCTGGCAATATGAGACTCCATGACACTGCCATTTCAGTCTCTACCAAAACTATTTTTGCACTGTTTGTTTTAAGGGGCCATTCTCATTCACAATAGTTCAAGCACATTATACGTACATATGTGCTTTGATCAGATGGTGGGAAGGGAAAATAGAAACTTTAAAGCCCTCCAATAGTATGTTTCCTATCTGTAAATTAACTAGATAGGGATAAAAGTGAAAAGATGTAATAGCATGCCATGATCAGAATTTCAGAATCATAGAATCCTGGGGTTAAAGGCAGCTTTAGGTGCCGGCCCAGCTCCCCATAGTACAGACAAAGAGACTGAACCTGCGCCATCTACCCATGGCCACACAACTGTCCCCAGGCAAGGATAATACAACTTCACTGAGGAAGCAGGCAAAGCTCTGAGCAGTCCTCCCCCAGCACAGCCCTTTGGCTGGGCATTTTGCAGGCACCAGAAGAGGGACAGTCTCTAAGAGAGAGGAAGCATTTTGAATGCTCAAGAACACATATTCAGGGTTGGCACAAAGGTCACTGGTGTAGTTGGCAAACTTCCCACATCAGACCTAATGTCTGATGAGGAAAGCCTTTCCAAGACAGCTGAAATCATGTTATTTCATAAGTTAAACACCTGCTATGTCACAATCAATGGGAAAAAAGAGAGACTAGGAGAAAAAGGAAAACAAAGAAAAATGAGAAATCTGACTTCTAGATGTCTGCTTAGATCACTCTAAAATAAGGAGCCTCCCTAATGCTGACTTTAATGAGGACCTTCTTAAAGCTGGTCCAACTGGTGTTCAAGTCCCTGGACTGAAAAACAAGTTTATGAGCAGCAAGGTCACCTGATTCTGACCATGTGCATGCTGTTTACCCTGAGATGACAGGCCAGTGGCTGCCACAGCTGTGATGAATGCTGTAAAGACTCTACTATCCCTTTGAAGCCTACAGGGGCCTCGACGTGACTAAATGCCATAAAAAAGAACCCTGAATGCAGCAAGAGTGTGAACGGAGGGAAGTCACAAATGCCAAAGGACAGTGGGGGAAATCCCATTCTGGACACTGAATTGTTAATGTAAACTTGTTACTGGTTTCCCTGACCTGTGAGGTATCTCATTACATAATCACAAAGAGAAGTCCCCTCCTCTACCCACAATGCACCTACTTGCCATCAACAGCTGCTGCTTAGACCAGGCCATACCAACAGTCAAGTAACAGAGGTAGCCCACCATTCAACCCTCTGCAGCCCAGACCCACGAAGCTCAGCAGCTCACATCAGTCATAAGTGTCAACCAGGAGACTTCAAACTCTGACCATAAGGAACAGCTCAGTGTTGGGGAAAAGAAGGTGGTAAGAAGGGGCTTACCCATCTCTTCCTTTGCTGACAATCTTCACCTCAAAGTAATAAATGCCACAGGCAGCGGGTATGGGGTGGGTGGCACGCACTGAGGCAGCATCTTTGTGATTTTTGCCATGACCTAATAGGAGAGAGCAAGGAAGAAATTTCAGCAGAAATGCAGATAGAAGCCTTGTTCTTTTCTGCTCCATGACAACTTCACCCCTTCATGGCCAGAGGAAGCCCTTACATTGTTCCAGGAATAACTAGAGAACAACTGAGCAAACACATAAACCTCCCACCTTTGGCTCACCTCCTCCTGTGGATAGCAGCCCTGCCAGATACACTTTCTCCCATACAAACCAAAGGAGGGTACAGGCAATGTGGATGCATGTGAGAAATTCCCAAGTGTGGCTGGCAGTCTCTCCAGAATAGAGAGCCCACCTGGGAGATGAGGGGAAGAGGAGGCAGCTCTGGAAGTCCATCCCCCTCAACTTTAATAAAGAACTCCAAGCTCTGTCTGTGATGCCTGGCAGGTGAGCAAGCCCACAGGCCTCTGGCTAATGGAGGGGATGTGACCACCCCTTTCTTCTGACACTCCCAAAACTAAGCAGTGATGAAAGGCCCGGCTGGAATTGGAGCTATCCCAGGATAAGCAAGAAGGCCATCGGGTGGAAGGTCCAGCCCAGCACTGGGTTTGGACACCTGTTGCAATTCTCTTGTCTTCGGGAGTCTCAGGGCACAGTAGTCTAGAGAGTCGATCCTCGGCCTGGTCAGCCTCAACAGCATGGACACCCCGCAGGGGCCAAGGCTTCACCTGGAGCACACAGGCCGGGGAAGGTAAGTACTGTGGCAGGGGCCGGGCAGCAGAGGCGCCCGGCAGATGCTCTGGTCATCTCCCAACCCCCCTGGGTAGAACAGGACGATACCTTTGTAGTGGACGCGGAGGTTGCCCTGGGAGAGGCCGATGTAGTTGTACTTGTCCTTGGGGCTCCAGGAACGCGGCAGTGGCGTCTCATGCTGGTTGACCGCGGGGTACAGGCGCTGAAGGCGCCGGCTCAGCTCCTGCTCCCCCGGGGACGGCAGCCCGCCCCCAGCTCCCCCGCCAGAGGAATCTCCAGCCTGCGGGCTCCCAGCTCCCGGGTCCACCGACGCCGCCGCCATCTTGGAGGGAGCTGCTATTGTGTCACTGGGGGCGGGGAGGAGCGGGACCAGATCCTCCCCGCTCAGCCAATGGCCGACGAGCCTACCGAGGCCGCAGGGAAACCGAGTCCAAGTCCGACACCTCTCTTTGGATACTGCCAGCCCTTGCCACATTTAGGACTCCATATCCCACAATGCCGAGCTCTCCAGAGGCGGGACAACCCGGGCTCTTGGGAACCTCTGGGAGATGTAGTACATAGCTCTCAGTCATAAGCCTGTTCGGCGGAGACTTCGGGAAACCAAAAACTACAATTCCCGTTGGCAAGGCGGCTCCAGGCCCTCAGTTCACCGCCCTCCCCCATAGCCTCTGTTTATCACCCCGCCTCAGTTCTGAGAGCTAGAGTCAAATCCATGTAGTGATTGACTGAGGGAACCCTGCTCCTGGGTCCGAGGCCACCTTTGCTAATTGGCTTCCCTCCCAGCCTGCGAGCTCCGGGGACGAGGGCGTGGCACAACCTTGACCCCGCCCCCGCCGCGGGGATGCTGGGGCCTGGTCGCCATAGCGACGGACTGTACACTAAGACAGCTTGCCTGGCGGCGGGTGCGGGCTGCCCGGCCGCCCGAGGGTCATGGTTACCCCGAAGCCGCGGTACTTCAGCTTCGCGACCACGTCGAGGTAGGCGCTGGCCGGACTGAGGGTGGAGAGGAGGGTTTGAGAGCTTCCAGAAAGTGAAATGCCTCTGTTCATTTGTCCAAGGCTTCAGACCCCACAAGGTCGGGGGTGCAGAAACTGAATTCTGGCTGACTTAGCCCGCTGAGGACATTACGCGCTAGCAAAAGGGCCGGCGCACTTCATCATTAGTAAGAGCCAGTATTAAGCATATATTATCTGCCAAGTGCTTTATATATGGCACATTTAACCTCACAACTCTATGAGGTAGTAATATCTCCGTTTTACAAATGAGTAGAAGCCTGAAGAGATCATGTGTTTTACGTTTATAAGTGGTGGAACTGGGATTTGAACCCAGCCATGTAAGACTTCTGAACCTGAACCCTTAACCACAGGGATAAACTGCCTCTTCACCCACTGGTTTATGGCAAAGATGCTTGTCGAATTGCTGTCTATTCAGGGTTGCAGCCTCTGGGCACTGCAAAATATAACAAGCTCTATTAGCCAGGAAAGCCACAAAGTGTACATATTAAAACAGAAATTTCGGGCACCTGAGTGGCTCAGGTGCTTGAGCATCTGCCTTCAGCTCGGATCATGATCTCCCCATCCTGGGATCCAGCCCAGGTGGGGTTCCCCCCCCCAGTGGAGAGTTGACTTCTTCTCCCTCCACCCCTCCCCCGCTCATACTCTCTCTCTATCTTTATCTCAATCTCTCTGTCTCAAATGGATAAATAAAATCTTTTTTTTAATTTTTTGAAAAATTTAAATTTGGCTAAATATCTTTCTAGCTTTGGGAACTCAGAGGAGTCTCTTAAGTCCCAGGCCCCTGCTGTATCTCAAATATAGGGATGATACAACCCACTTCACAAACATTGTTGGGAAAACTTAGGCAGAATAAGTGAAGCTGTCCTTGTAGCTCTTGCATATACTAAGTATTCAGTAAGTGTTTAATGAATATAGTTTCTCCCTTCTAATCATTACCAATGTAAAAACCTGATCTCACCTAAACTCTAATCCTTCAGGGTTTGCTGCCCCAACAAAGAAAGCCTACAAAAGTCAGGTGGGGTGCCTGGGTGGCTCAATCGGTTGAGTGACTGACTCTTGATTTCAGCGCAGGTCATGATTTTGGGGTTGTGGAATCCACCCCGCATCAGCTCTCTGCTAGGCATGGAGACTACTTAAGATTCTCTCTCTGTCCCTCCTCTCCTCCCTCTCTTTAAAAAAAAAAATATTTGCCGATTTAATTATTTTATCCACAGCTAGAATGAATCTACAAGAACCATATGGCAGACTTGAGAAAGAGTGTCATTACCCAGCACAGGAATGATTTAGGAAAATGCAATCATGTTTGAAAGGGATATAAAACAGATTCAGGAGAATAAATGACCATCTATTTTAAGAAAAAAGCATAATGGGGGGTACCTGGCTGGCTCAGTTGGTGGAGCATATGACTCTTGATCTCCAGGTCGTGAGTTTGGGCCCCACATTGGCTGTAGGGATTACTTAAAAATAAAATCTTAAAAAAAAAAGCATAATGTAATTGCTGAGGCTGAATTTGGTAGCAGTACATAATATAATTGATTCCTGTCCATATTCTTCACCAATATTTAGTAATGTACACTGGGCCAAGCTGTTTCCCTTAGAGGCGCAGTATGGGTGTCCTCCTCCAAGCTCCCCTTAGAGCAGGGCCTGGATGATGAAGGATAGGCCAGACCTTAGTACTATAAATATGTCAGTAGATCCTCTAAAAGGGACCTTCAAATTGTGTATTTCCTGAGGTGCCTGGGTGGCTCAGTCGGTTGAACATATGCCTTCAGCTCGGGTAATGAGCCCAGAGTCCCAGGATCGAGTCCCAGGATGGAGCCTGCATGGGGGCTCCCTGCTCAGCGGGGAGTCTGCTTCTCCCTCTGCCCTTCACCCCATTCATGTGTTCTCTCTCGTTCTCTCTCAAATAAATAAATAACATCTTTTTTAAAAAATTTGTATTTTTCCCCAAGGGAGGTTTCTACTCCCCATTGGCTTTCTCCTTTCATCCTCACATCCCTGCCACTGTAGCTTTGTAGATAGAACTCAGCAGCTTGAGTTCACTCAATACCATACCCCTGTCAAACTGCCTACATACCCCTGCCTACCATCTGCTAGATGAATTTTCTCTACCTTTAAAATAGAAATATAGGGGGGGTTTCCAGCTGGCTCAGTCAGAAGGGCATGTGACTCTTGATCTTGGGGTTGTAAGTTTGAGCCCCACATTGCATGTAAAGATTATGTAAAAATAAAATCTTAAAAAAAAAGTAGAAAGTCACCTGGAGGCGCCTGGGTGGCTCAGTCAATTGAGTGTCTGCCTTCTGCTCAGGTCATGATCCCAGAGTCCTGGGATGTCAGGGTCCTGCTCAGAGGGGGATCTGCTTCTCCCTTTGCCCCTCCCCCTTGCTCGTGCTTCCTCGAGCATGCTCTCTCTCTCTCTCTCAAATAAATAAAATCTTAAAAAAGAAAAGAAAAGAAAGACTTGTCTCCATCTCCTTATGAGCAAACTAGACTGAGAGAAGTTAAATGACTTGCCCAGGAGTTCCTGTTGGAACCCCAAATGTTGGCCCCCATGGCCTTCAGCCAGTAAGTGCAGGATGGGGTCTCACACCCCAGCTCTTAGACCCCAGGCCCTGTGCTTCTTGTCCTATAGCACCTGCCTTTGATATCACACCCCCAGAATGTGTCAGAGTCACAAACATGAAACTCATCTGAACACTGAATGAAAGTGTAAGCCCACAGAGTTTTCTGGGCTCATGGTGAGGCTTTCCTGTCACTGCAGGAATTGGTGAAATTCTCAGCATGAGATTTCCGGGAATATAGGAAAATGTTTTGGACCCAGGGCCAGGAGCTTGCTGGCAGCATCTCTGGGAATCTGTAGGCAGTACAGAGAAGACCTAGAGCCTAGATCTGCAGCAGAGAGAAGAGGCCATGTCTCATAGTTCTGGAAAGGGTGGAGGTGCTCTCCCCATTCAGGGCTCAGGGCTCTGTCACCTACCACTGTCTTCCCCTTTTCTGTGCAGAACACACATGCGGCCTTCAGGAGAGACCATAGATGACTCCTTCCTCACAAAAACCAAGAACACCCAGAACCGCAAGCTTTCTCAGAAACAGAAGACGCTGGTTAGTGCCAATATCTTGTTGGAAACCCTAATGTCAGCTCTCAGACCCTATCTGCCTCCCTCTCTTCAACCCAAAAGCACCACGCATCTGAAACTTGCCTCCCAGAGAGGCTTCTCCCCAGTTAAGGGACTGTGGCTTACAGAGGCCAGGCCCATCAGGCTCTGAGGTAGGGGTGTGCACACTGGATGCACCTCATCTGAAAAGCCCTTCCAGACTTCCCCTAGCAGAAAGAGACGCAGTTCATGTCCATGGACACCCTTCCCCTGCAGCTCAGCATTCTGGAGTGGATCTCATTTTTTCATTCAGCCTGACATGTGCCAGGCATTGTGTTAGGTGCTGGGATGGTCACACCAGCTCTCCCAAGGTCCTTCAGGGCTGTGACTATATCTTTTTTTCTGTATGGCCCTGGTTCCTGATAGGGTACTTGAGTGGTGGGCATATGTTGAGAGCTCCATAATGCTGTGAGTAGATACATGAAGGCAGGAGTAAAGGGATATTCCCCTACACACACCGGTGTTGCTGGCTCTGGGTTGAAGTAGAGACTCTACTAGCCTCAGGAAACGTCTTTCCTCTATTCCTGTTCTTTTAAGTTTTTATATAAAAATGAATGCTGTCTCTATCTTGGGGCACCTGGCTGGCTCAGTCGGTAGAGCATATGACTCATGATCTCTGGGTAGTAAGCTCAAGCCCCAGACTGGGCGTAGAGCTTACTTTTTAAAAAAAATGAATGCTGTCTCATTAAGTACTTTTGTTTTCTTTGTTGATAGGACCATAGGATTGTAATTAATTAATTAGCAAACAGCCATTATTGGAATCAGATAAAAACAATTTTACTTTTTAAAATTTTTTTGAAAAAGCAGTTTAGCAAACTTAAAACTCCAGCTCACAGTGGAGCATTATGGGCTGTGTGGTGGTGTTCTTTGTGTGTGTCCTGTATGGTGATTTGGGGACACATGGGCCCCACACATTGTTAGACTGGAGACTCCCGACATGGGGATCCCGGCTCCAGAGGGGGAAAGGGGGTCAGTGTGGACTCTTCGCGTAGACCAAGCCCAGCCAAAGCTCCAGAACACCGGGGACTTGGGGCACATGCTCCGCACTCCACTCAGCTGCCACCCTCCCAGTGTAGCTGGGTCCCAGCTCTTTCGTGCAGCGGCAACACCTCCATTATTAACCACCAGGGGGCACTATTCCCTCCCGCACCCCTGCAACCTCTTCCCACGCCCCCACCGGTGCTCCGCCCCCGGGGCCGCCCTTCCCGTTTCCACCTGCAGGGAGAAGCAGAGAGCATGGAGCGCCCGGGAACATCTCTTTCCACCCATCTGCTGGTGGACGCAAGCTGGTAATGATAACCAAGACCTGGAAGCTGCATTTGCCCAGGAATCAATGTAGGGTGACCACGTTTTCTCTCCACAGAAACGGCAGACGGAACACAAGGACTGGCCTTTTGAAAGTCTGAAAAACGTATTAATTCACTAGGGTCAGGTGCTTGTTTGACAAATTCCCAGGTGTCTTTCAGGGTTACTTGGCACTTTTATAAAAATCACATCCAAGGGCGCCTGGGTGGCTCAGTGGGTTAAAGCCTCTGCCTTCATTCAGCTCAGGTCATGATCTCAGGGTCCTGGGATCGAGGCCCGCATCGGGATCTCTGCTCAGCAGAGAGCCTGCTTCCTCCTCTCTCTCTCTCTGCCTGCCTCTCTGCCTACTTGTGATCTCTCTCTCTCTCTCTCTCTGTGTCAAATAAATAAATAAAATCTTAAAAAAAAGTTTTAAAAAAACCACATCCAAAAAAAAAAAGAAAGAAAGAAAAGAAAACGAAAAATCACATCAATTTTCATAAATTTCAAAAACATTTTTTGGGGGGTCTTGATTTTAACAGTTTGACTTCTCTCGTTTTTCCAATTTGTCTATTTATACTTTTATTTGTTTTAAAAAGATTTTATTTATTTATTTGAGAGAGACAGATAGCGACAGAGATAGTGAGAGAGCACAAGCTGGGAGGAAAGGGAGAAGCAGGCTCCTGCTAAGCAGGGAGCCCGACATGGGGCTCCATCCCAGGACCCTGGGATCATGACCTGAGACGAAGGCAGATGCTTAACCGCCTGAACCACCCAGGCACTCCGTCGTGTGTGTGTGTGTGTGTGTGTGTGTGTGTGTGTGTTTAATTTGAGAGAGAGTGCACAAGTGGGGAGAGGAACAGAGAGAGAGGGACAAGCAGACTCTGCACTGAGTGCAGAGCCTGGGACAAGGCAAGGGTCTGGGGGCTGGAGGCTCAATCCCACCACCCTGAGATCATGACCTGAGCTGAAATCAAGAGTCGGGCACTTAACTGACTGAACCATCCAGGTGCCCCCATAGCTCTTTCCGAATGGGAAGAAAGCCTTAGCAAAAAAGTATTTTAAGCAATTAAATACCAGGGCGGGCACCTGGGCGGCTCAGTCAGTTAAGCGGCTGCCTTTGGCTCACGTCATGATCCTAGGATCCTGGCATTGAGTCCCCCCATTCAGGCACCCAGCTCAGCAGGGAGCCTGCTTCTCCCTCTCCCACTGCCTGCTGCTCCTGCTTGTGTTTTCTTTCTCTGTGTGTCAAATAAGTAAAATCTTTTAAAAATATTTAATAAATAAATAAATACATACACACCAGGGCACCTGGCAGGCTCAGTCGATAGAGCATACTACTCTTCATCTCAGGGTCATGGGTTTGAGCCCCACATTGGGGGTGGAGGTTACTTAAGAAATAATTAAAGGGGTGCCTGGGTGGCTCAGTCCATTAAGCATCTTGTCAGAGCTCAAGTCTTGATCTCAGGGTCATGTGGAACCTACTTAAATAAATAAATAATCCAAAAAAAATTTTTTTAAAGATTTTATTTATTTATTTGATGGAGAAAGAGAGAGATCACAAGTAGGCAGAGAGGCAGGCAGAGAGGAGGAAGCAGTCTCCCCACTCAGCAGGGAGCCAGATGCGGGACTTGATCCTAGGACCCTGAGATCATGACCTGAGCTGAAGGCAGAGGCTTTAACCCACTGAGCCACCCAGGTGCCCCTAAAAATATATATATTTTTTAATTAAAATAAATACCCTGTAAGTGCTGCTCTGACCATGTCCCAAACGTTTTGAACATGTAATTTTGACATTCTTTTTTTTTTAAGTTTATTTTTAGTAGTCTCTACACCCAACATGGGACTTGAACCCTGATATCAAGAGTCCCATGCTCCTCCAACTGAGCCAGCCAGATGCCCCCAACATTATTTCTATGACATGTTGTTAAGAAGTTAATGGGTCAAGAAAAATAGGAATTTCTAGGGGTGCCTGGGTGGCTCAGTGCATTAAAGCCTCTGCCTTCAGCTCAGGTGATGATCTCAGGGTCCTGGGATCGAGGCCCACATTGGGCTTCCCTGCTTAGCAGGGAGCCTGCTTCCTCCTCTCTCTCTGCTTACTTGTGATCTGATCTCTCTGTGTCAAATAAATAAATAAAAATCTTAAAAAAAAAAAAAGAAAAAAGAAAAATAGGAATTTCTTGTTAAATTTCCAAATAGTTAAGGGTCATGGAAGGAACTTTAATATTGAATTCAACATTGAATTATAATTTAATTTTCTTCTCTTTTCTTTCTTTCTTCCTTTATTAAAGATTTTATTTTTTTTAAAGATTTTTATTTATTTATTTATTTGACAGAAAGAGAGATCACAAGTAGGCAGAGAGGCAGGCAGAGAGAGAGGAGGAAGCAGGCTCCCTGCTGAGCAGAGAGCCAGATGCGGGCCTCGATCCCAGGACCCTGAGATCATGACCTGAGCTGAAGGCAGGGGCTTTAACCCACTGAGCCACCCAGGCGCCCTAAAGATTTTATTTTTAAGTAATTTCTACACCCCAGCGTGGGGCTTGAACTCACAATGCCAGAGATCGGGCGTCGCACGCTGTATCAATTGAGCCAGCCAGGAGCCCCCAATTTTCTTTTCTTTTCTTTTTTTAAAGATTTTATTTATTCATTTGACAGAGAGGAGGTTATAAGTAGGCAGAGAGGCAGGCAGAGAGAGAGAAGGAAGCAGTCTTCCCGCTGAGCAGAGAGACCTTGAGATCATGACCTGAGCCGAAGGCAGAGGCTTTAACCCACTGAGCCACCCAAGTGACCCCCAAATTTCCTTTTATTTATCTTTATTTTTTAAAGATTTTTTTTATTTGACAGAGAGAGACACAGTGAGAGAGGAAACACAAGCAGAGGGAGTGGGAGAGAGAGAAGCAGGCTTCCTTCCAAGTAGGGAGCCCGATACGGGGCTCGATCCCAGGATCATGACCTGAGCCGAAGGCAGCCACTTAACAACTGAGCCACCCAGGTGCCCCCTCAATTTTCTTTTAAATCAGAAAGTAATTTTTGTGCATTATAGAAAATTTTGAAAAATGTTCAATTACAGAAAAGTAAGCACCTAATGGCCTATCATTAGAGGATAATAATTGCTGATAACCTTGTAGATTATTTCTTCTGTCTTCTCTGGACATCTGTTTTTACCTAGTTGGGCTTATTCCCTAATTTCAGGCTTTACTTAACCCTTAGAGCTATAGCATTAGCATATTTCTGTGTTAAGCCTTTATGTAATCATTTTGTGACTGCTTCTATTTTTAGATACTTAGTTTTCTAATTTCTAGACATTTAGGAATTTTCTAGTTTTTTTCACAATCATAAGGCTTTGAGGACTGCCCCTTCTGCATAAAGCTGCAGCTCCATCTCTGTTTCCCTCCACACTGGCCACCCCAGGTCTCAGCCTCAGGCAGCCTGCTATCCTTGGCATTCACCCCTATTCATAGCTCTTTAAACTATCTGCTCTTTCCCTGAGGTGTTGGTGCTACCCAGGATGTCTTTGTGCCCCACCTCTAACCCTGACACACACACCCTCTCCCAAATGACCTCAGCTGCTCTTATATAGTCCTCTTATATAGCGAATTTACATCACAGACATCACCATCTCCTACAAGGTGATTAGCTTCCCCTGGTCCCTTCCAGTTAGGGCTTGTCCCCTCCTGGTAATCTGCATTGGCTTTAGTTACTACTCGCTGACTTGTGATCATCGGTTCACTTGTCATCCCACTTCCATCATACCCCCAGCTTCCTTCATGTCCCTATAACCCAGCAGGTCAAGAATGTACTATGGTCCCAGGAATGACTGAGGAGCAAATGGATGACTGAATGGATGACTATAGAAGTGAGCTTCTCTGGGTCAGAAGCTCATTTTTTCCCCCTAAGTTTTTGGTATTTCACAAAAAAGTTTAAAAAACCAGCTCATGGGGCACCTGGGTGGCTCCCTCGGTTAAGCGTCTGCCTTGGGCTCAGGTCATGATCCCAGGATCCTGGGATCAAACCCTGCATCAGGCTCCCTGCTCTGCAGGCAGCCTGCTTCTCCCTTTCTTCCCCACTTGTGCTCTCTCTCACTATCTCTGTTGCTATCTCCATCTCTCTCTCAAATAAATAAAATGTTTAAAAAAATAAAATAAAACAGCCCATACATATTAACTGCTTCCACTCCCTTTCCCTGCTCAAGGTTCAAAATGAGATCCCACTGCTTCAAGGCACTCCACCTACCTTCCCCTTCGGGGGGTAGAGCTCGGTCTCCTCCTAGGGTCCAGAGCTCCCCTTGCTGCATCTTTGCAGTCTTAACTGGGCCTGCCCTCTATCTTTCACTGGACTGTGCTGTGGGGCAAGTGCTGGTACAGATCAGTACTCACATCTGTTTTCATGGTACAGATAGGCAATACTCACTGACATACCTACAGAAGAGAAGAATAGCTCACTTTTACTGAGTTGAGTTCCAAGGAGGTGTCTGATTCTGCATAAACCTACTTCATGTTTTCTCACTGCATCCTCACATTAATATAGTGCAATGGGAACTAAAACCATCCCCATTTTATAAATGCAGAGACTGAGGTTCAGAGAACTTAAGCCTGTGGTCACATAGCCAATAGGGGATATCTGGCTTTTTAACCTAAACTCTACCTCTAGGGCCCATAGTCTTAATTATGAACCATATTAAGAGATGTTGGGGAGGGGTGCCTGGCTGGCTCAGTTGGTAGGGCATGCGACTCTTGATCTCAGGGCCATGGGTTCAAGACCCATTTGGGGTGTGGTGCCTACTTAAAAAAGAGACAGAGAGAGATATGTTGGGGAAAAAATCAAGAGTAGAGGGAGGTGGGGTGCATGGGTGGCTCAGTTGATTAAGCAATTAAGTGTCCGACTCTTGGTTTTGGCTCAGGTCATGGTCTCAGGGTTGAAGGATTGAGCCCTGCATCTGGCTCCATACTTGGCATGGAGTCTGCTCGAGATTCTCTCTCTCCCTTTTCTTTCTCTGACCCGACCCTGTATGTGCATGCTCTCTCTCTCTCTCTCTCAAATAAATAAATAATATCTTAAAAAAAAAAAAGAGTAAGGGTTCCTGGGTGGCTCAGTTGGTTGAGTTTCCAACTCTTGGTTTCAGCTCAAGTCATGATCTCAGGATGGTGGGATCGAGCACCATGTGGGCTCTGCACTCAGCAAGGGTCTGCTTGAGATTCTCTCCCCGTGCCCTCCCCCAATGTTTGCACATGCGTGTGTGCTCTGTCTCTCTCTCAAATAAATCATTAAAAAAAAAAAACAAAACCAAAAAACAGTAGAGGAAGGAGGATGGAGAGGAGCAACAGGAAAGGGAGAAGTGTTGCCATGGTAACCCCACCTGTCTCTTCCTGCAGTCTTGTCAGTTCTCCATTGGTGACCAACTGTCCCCATGGCCCACGTACACCAGTGGTCAGACCATTCTGCATAATCGAAAGCCCTGTTCATATGACTATCAGAAACGAGCAGGGTAAGCTGGGGTCAGCCCCATGGTAGATGGGCTGGTACAGACCCAGGATTGGACCCAGAGGCAGCATGGGGTGTGTGCTGCCCCAGACTAATGATGCAAGAGCCCTGTGGGGTGCCCATCACATCTCATCTCACCATCCCCTGCAGTAGCTGGCAGAAGCAGCCCCTGGGCATTACTAAGCCGAGGTACCTGGAGCAGCTAGAGAACTACCTACGCAAGGAGCTCCTCCTGCTGGACCTGAGCACAGATTCTACCCAGGAGCTGAGGCTGCAGGTCAGAGCCACAGAATAACTGAGGGGAGGGTGGAAGAACAGGTGAGAGGCAATCTTACTCACTAGGACGGAGCACTTCAGACTTCAAGAGAGACCAGCCTCGGGGTGCCTGGGTGGTTCAGTCGTGAAGCGTCTGCCTTTGGCCCAGATCATGTTCCCAGGGTTCTGGGATGGAGCCCCACATCGGGCTCTCTCTTTGGAAGGAAGCCTGCTTCTCCCTCTCCCACTCCCCCTGCTCGTATTCCTTCTCTCGCTGTGTCTGTCTCTGTCAAATAAATAAACAAAATTTTAAAAAAATAAAAAGAGAGAGACCAGCCTCTCCGAGCTCTTTGGGGTCCCCATTCCTGGTAAGGAAAACATGTTCTATCACAAAGTTAGTGAGCAGGCAAAGCTGCCAGTATAAAACCAACACTCTCCTGAGGTTTAATTTCCCACAGTTGAGTCAGGTAGCAGACTGGATACTGTCTCTAGTCCCTTCAGCTCCATGATCTTCAGTGCCTAGGATGGGTTTTTGGACATCAGTCAATGGAGTCTGAATCCTGCCAGTTGGACAAGAAGAGGTCACACAGTGTTCACCAGCCTAGAGATGACACTCAAGCTTGAGGAACTTAGCCCAGACACATAGAAAAACCTAGATGCAGATTAGATTCTAGTACATATTAAGGAGGGAATCGCCAGATGCTCAAACAGGAATGATGACAGGGAATCCCTCACTTCTGACTTAGTCACTGACAGAAGCATTTGCTGAGCGTTGTCTGTGTGCTAGGCCCTGAATGGGGCATTGAATGCAATCTCACGGGGTGAAGGTACCTCATCAAGGAAGCAGAACTTCAGAGAAGGCATATAGCTATTAAGTGGTGGGGCTGGGATATGAACTCAGGGCTGATTCCAGAGCCTGTGCTAATTCCAGTACATAATCCTGCTTCCAAAAACTTCTGTGTCCAGATGGAACAGGAAATCACACCTCTATTTGGTCAGAATACAAGGCTGGGGCATTTGATCTCCTCCTGCCTCCACAGGTGTATAAGACGGCAAGAGGTGAGATGCCAACTGAGGCACAGTGCTTGGAGAAGGCTGGCTGCCTAGAGAGCCAGAGCGAGGTGGCCCTGACCCAGGTCATTTGCCAGGCTTCAGAGAAGGAGAGACCTCCAGAAAACATCTGAGAGGGACCGAGCTGCCCCTCTGCTTCCTGGCACTGAGAGACCCCGGTGGTGCCCTGGGGCATTTATTTGAATATGGGTCATCTTGCAGCTTCAGGCTACAATACTTCTAAGCTTAAGAGAGTGGCAGCTATAGGCCAGGAGGTGACAGGTTCCCTTTTCTTACCAGCCTTACAGAGAAATCTTTGAGTTCTTCATAGAGGACTTTAAAACATACAAGCCATTGCTATCCTCCATCAAGAATGCGTATGAGGTGATGCTGGGTAAGACTGCAGCCTCTGTGCCCAGATCCAGTCTGGAGGGCATGGAGAGAATCCTACTCTGACCTTCACGGGGCTGTGCAGAAGTATTGGGGAAGCTACTAACTGGGTCTTGAGGTCACCAAGCATTGCTTGGCTTTTTTGCTTACACTGTCCTGTGTGATAGAGCACCTGACTACCTCCTGTCCTTGGGAAACATGGTAGGAAAGAAATCAACTTTACTATTGAGAATAAAGCCCAGAAGGGAGGGAGTACCTCTGGGAAGTGATGAGCCTCCCCAACCAGGCATGGGAGGTGCTGGGCATGGTACAGCTGCAGGACAAAAAGCTACGGGAGAAAGGGCATAATGAAACCCCATTCCTCAGACAGACTCTTGTCTTTGGTTTAAAAGCAAATGCAGGAAGGCATTAAACAGGGGCCATGCTTTGAACAAGGCATGCATAGACTCCTGGAGTTTACAAGACACATAGCCACTCACTGTGACCTTAGGATCAGTGTCTCCTGAATGTTCTCTATGGTCTCAAAGGGACTCTCCCACCTGTCCCCGCTTAGCCCACCAGAGGGAGAAGATTCGGGCTCTGGAGCCCCTGAAGGCCAAGCTTGTCACTGTGAATGAGGACTGTAATGAGAGGATTCTGGCCATGAGGGCTGAGGAGAGATATGAAATCTCCATGCTGAAGAGAGAGAAGATGAATTTGCTAAAACTCATTGACAAAAAGAATGAGGAGAAGATCTCATTGGAGAGCGAGGTGAATGGGAGTAGTGTGGGGACCAACTCCCTCAATTCCTGCTATGTCCACCCCAGGGGTCTTCTGAGGCCTTGGACACTAAGGTGACTCCCTAATTGTCTACCTTCTGCCTGGATTGATATACTGAGCCACCACCTTGTCTCCTTCTCCCTCCACCTTTCCTGCTTCCAGGCCCTGATGGGACCACTCAGCACCCATCCCATCCCCTTTGATGGCTAGCTATATACAGCCCCCGACCACACAGCCACCTTCCCAACAGGTGTCCAAACTGAGAAAGAATTTAGCAGAGGAGTACCTGCACTACCTCAGCGAGCGAGATGCCCGCAAGATCCTCATTGCGGACCTGAATGAGCTGCGGTACCAGAGGGAGGACATGTCACTAGCCCAGTCCCCAGGTAAGCCTGAGGTGGTTTCTCTCCCCTGAGGAGGTGTTAGAGAAGAGTCTCGCCATTCAACTCTCTTAATGTCTGTTCACCCATGCCCATTCACAAAGTGGGGACGTTCCTGCTGCCGCCCGGGTCTATGGATCTTTTGAGCTGGACTGAGAAGCATAGACTCATTGTTTAAGTAGGAAACAATTGTTGCCTGCTGAGGCAGCCTAGACTCCCTGAAAGCAGGACAGGCCTGGTACCCCATGTCCTGGGCTTCTCTATTTAAGCCTGAAGTTCTAAGCTGTTAGTGCTCTGGGAAAGACCCAGGACTTCCCTCCCAATCAGGGAGAGGAGGACCTGGGACCAGGTCCCGAGGGACACGCTAAACCTGCCCTGGGCTACAGGCCCTAGAGCCAGGGTGATGCAAGCTGGTGGGTACTCTGGCAGGCATCTGGGGGGAGGACCCGGTGAAGTTAACAGTGGCTCTGAAGATGACCCGGCAAGACCTGACCCGCACGCAGATGGAACTCAACACCATGAAAGCCAACTTTGGAGATGTGGTGCCCAGGAGGGACTTTGAAATGCAGGAGAAGACCAACAAGGATCTGCAGGAGCAGGTATAGGTACTGGTGGGTGGGCAGGGCAGAGCAGGGTCATGCAGGTAGGTAACAAGGATCCATCACTTTGTCCACAGCTGGACAGCCTGAGAAGTGACTATGAAGAGGTCTGTAAGGAGCATGAGATACTGCTGCAGATGCACATGACCACACTGAAAGAGCGGGACCAGTTTCATTCTGAGCTCCAGGAAATCCAGCGCACCTCAACGCCACGGCCTGACTGGAGCAAGTGTGAAGGTAATGATGGCCATTGTGCTCCCAGGGACTGCTCAAGGTTGTGGTTTGAACTCCAGCTCCCTCTTTCCACCTGCAGATGTGGTGGCTGGGGGCCCTGATCGCTGGCAAATGTTGGCTGAGGGCAAGAACAGCGACCAGCTGGTGGACGTACTCCTGGAGGAGATTGGCGAGGGGTTGCTCCGGGAGAAAGACTTCTTTCCTGGTCTGGTAGGGGTCCCTGGGCTCAGGAGTTTTGGGGCCAGAGTCAGAACAGCCAGGCCTTGCTGCTAAGACTTGAAGTTTTGGGGGAACCATCTGGGGCTCTCCCTGGGCCCAGAGATGAACTGACATTCTCCTCTCCAGGGCTATGGGGAAGCCATCCCTCCTTTCCTTCGATATGATGGCATTGTGGAGAACAAGAAGCCAAGCAAGAAGGATGTGGTAAACCTCCTCAAGGATGCCTGGAAACAACGTCTTGTTGAGGAGGTCAGATGTCATGGGCCATTTTGGCTTAGTGTGGCCTCCAGAGTCTTCCAGGGGGTTCCACTGGGGTGTTAGGGAGAAGGGCCACCCCACCATGGTGTGTGTGGGCTTACCAAACAGTCATCTTCCACCCTACAGAAAGAGAATTTCCCAGATTTCTTCTTCAGTTTCCTGGAGCATCGCTTTGGACCTGGTGAAGCCATGGCCTGGGCTTATACCATTTTTGAAAATATCAAACTCTTCCGCTCTAATGAGGTCATGAGTCAGTTCTATGCAGTCTTGATGGGAAAGGTGAGGTTGGGCCTGGCCCTCCCTTTGTCCCCAACATAGGCCAGATCTATCCTTACCACTCCAGGAAGCAGCAAGTTACTCAATGCTTCCTTCCCTGTAGAGAAGTGAGAGTATATACATCAAGCAGAAGGAGACAGTGGCACAGCTGCTAAAGGAGATGACAAATGCCGACAACCAGAACGAAGGGGTGATAACCATGGAGAACTTAAGGTGAGAGTCTGGTCCAGCTACCTAAACTTCTGTCCCACATTTCATCTGGCCAGGCTCCCAGATGTGCAGGGGAAAGGGGAGCCTGGCAGGCAGGGCTCATAGCCTTAACACTTGTTGTCCTTTTTGAGCATTAGTGGGGCTGGCAGAGGGGTACAGGAAGATGGGTGAGCAGGCCTCAGCCAGGCCTGTTGGCCCTTGTGTCTCCCCATAGTACTGTCCTCAGGAGCACCTTCCCCTTCAAGAAGGAAGAGAAAATTCAGGAGTTGATGGAGGCAGGAGGCTGGCATCCCAACAGCAGCAATGCAGACTTGCTGAACTACCACTCGTTATTTATAGAGGTACCCACCTCTATATCTGTATGTGTTGGGCAGGGGTTGTCCAGGAACTTGCCCAGCCCTGCCCTAGCCTCTGCTGGACCCCAACCAATGTGTTCTCACCCTGCCTTGTGACCCCTCCCAGAACGAAGAAGGTCAGAGTATGCCCTTTGTACAAAAGCTGTGGGAACAGTACGTGGATGAAAAGGATGAGTACTTACAGGAGCTAAAACAGGAGCTGGGCCTAGAACTGTGAGTAACTCCTAAGGCCCTTAGGCCCACTTAGCCATAGGTAAGTCCCTATGCCACAGGGTGGCATCTCAAGGGTGGGTCTCCCTTTGCACTGAGCTTGCTGCTGGGCACAAAATACTCCTCAAGTTCAGCAGAGGACACCTTGGGGTCTGGGGTGCAGAAAGGAGGGGTCAAGGCCTATCTCTCTTTCTTTGTGGGGTAGCTATGATAAGGTAACCCTACCCAGGGTACGTGAAGCCCTGATGAACATCGATCCTGGGCTGGACAAGCAGACCCTAAATGGCTACTTGAGTCGGGCCTTCCAGCTCCCCACGACAGAACCGCCTGAGGAGGGTGAAGAGAAGGAAGAAGGCATTGTGGTACAGCTCAAGATTGCCCTGGAACGGCTTCAGATGACTGACATCAGGCGCATGGGGTCTCGAGAGCAGGACCCTGCAAGCTAGGACCACTATGGGGAGCCTTAGTGCTCCAGTGCTGCTAACCTCTGACTTTTAGTATAAAATTATTTGTCTGAACCTATTCTCCAGGTTATGTTGGGGAGTTGAGGGGAGTAAAGGAGGGGAGTTGGTCCTGGCCTGGCTGGCCCCAGGATATATACCAAAACACAACACATTCTGTTTGTGACACTTTATTGATGCTGGGGAGGTGGGGAGGAGACCGGGAAGAATATGAGGGGCAGTCCCCTAGGTGGGGACTGGGCAGGTGTTGAGGCCTGGCCACTACTGGGCAGGAAAGACAGAGTTGCCACTGAATGCACAAGGGATGAGCAGCTGCCGGTACTCCAGGGGCAGATGCCGCTCCACAAGCACATTCAGGGAGACTTGGTCATTGACCAGGCCCTGCCTGTAGCAGAGAATAGAGATAGAATCAGGGCCAGCACTCTCACACCCAGCACCTCCCTGCGTCTGCCCATTTACCGTCGCATCAGCAGTTCTAGGTCCTCTGGCCTCACAGTCTTACGCCCAGCATGAGCAGCAAACACCTCTAGGTCGTCACAAAGATGCTGGAAATACTTGTCCAGGCTGCCAAAAGGGTTGGGGTAAAACAGACTCAACAGTCTACTGATGATCTGAGGGGCTCCTCTCCCCACCCTAAGTATCCAGGACTCACCACTTCTCCACCATCTCAAGAGCCTTTTTCTCCATGGGCATCTTAGCATAAAAGCTAAAGAGTTTCACATAGTGGCTCAATCCAGTCTTGTGGGGATCTTGACGGGGCCTGGGGCCAGGGGTTCGAGCCCTGGGGGGAAGCCTGGTTGATAGAGGCTCCAGAGGCTCTGAAGATAAGCTAGGGCGGGAGTGGATAGTTAGCTAAAATGCTGCCCAAAGAGGCCCCTAAACAAAAACAAGTCTTATTGGCTCCTGCAAAGACTAGGGCTCATGTGCTCCTTGGCTAACCCAGACCAATAGCTCTAACTATCTGCTGGGGGGCAGTGGGGACAGAGGGCCACACAGACACCTGGGCTTTTCCTGTCGCCCTGATCCTCCAGTCTGGACCCAGAGTCCCAGTCTAGACTCGTTAGACAAGCTAGTACTTGCTCAAGACCTTGACCCACAGGCCTTTGCATGGACATTCTTTCTCCTCAGCCTGCTGCTGCCTATCTGATTCTGCTAATCATCCTCCAGGAAGCCTTCTGACTGACTTAGGCACTTCCCCCGACCCAGGTTCCTCTAAGAACCTGGAAGAATGCACTAGGATGACACATGTACTCAGTGAGCCCCACCCACCCCACCTCAGGGTGCTCTCTTGAGAGGTCATCTGCGTACCAACAGGAAGGGGGATAACCGTTTGGTGCTCAATGCCAAGCTCAGAAGCCTGCCCCCTTCCCAAGACGTCCATGCAGTACAAGGTCATGGGATCTTACATTGCAGTGCTAGGCGGTGGAGCTGGCTCAAGAAACTGAGGTCGCTTGGCCTGAAGAAACTCAGTGGTGTTGGAGGCCAACTCTGGACTTGCTATAGAGAAAGGGCAGGGTTAGAGGGGGCTCAGGCTTGACTATCTCACCCCACTGTCGAGGCCCACAGCTTCCTTGTCCTGTTCCTCAATGGCCCCACCTAGCTCTGGCCAGTCAAGCAATGGGCTCCTCAGAGTCTCCCTGACCCAATACCACTTGTGCCTAGAAACACAACCTAGGAATACAACTCCTCAGATTAGAGACTGAACATAGCTGTCAACCATTCACTCCCTCATCCCCGCATTGGGCCCCTTACCTGTCCTGCCAGAGATTTCCTTATCTCCTGAAGATCCTTTTGGCTCTTTGGCGTCATGACCTTCTGTCATTTCTCTATATCCCTTAGACTTTTCTGTCCTGACAGATCCTTGTGTTCCTGTTGGGTCTGTCACTTCACTCACACTCAAACTTTCCTCCATCCTTTCCTCTGCCTCCTTGCCAACTTCATCCTGTAAGGGCTCTACTCCATCTTCTTCAGAGATAGCACTGCTATTATTTGGGAAGCTCACAGCAAGGACATCAACCTTCTTTGCCTTTCCTGCCAGAAGTTGGGCTGGTTTTCCAGGATCTGAATCAAGGGAGCAAATATAGCTTAGAGAAGCAGTGGGCCAAGCCTATAGCTCTGAGAAGGATAAAGGTAGAGTAATAAATCAGTCTAGCTCACTGAGGAGAAATGTCCATAGGCAGACCCAGGGTACTTGTTTGGAGTATCCTGGTCTGAAACTGACTCTGCTCTGACATGTAAGAGGAACCAACAACCAGGGGGCTTTGCAGGGCACACATACAGGCCTGAGGAGGGGAAAAGCACCAGTGCCAATTTTCATCTAAGGCTTAGCTCTGGGCCACATGCCCCACATACTCACTGTGTTTCTGCAGCCTAGGCCCACTGCTTTGTGTCCTATGACTGACAGCCCTCACAGCATTTTCAGCCTCAGTGTGAGAGAGACAGGGCAGGGAGTGGTACACACTGGGGGAACGGCCAACCAAGGGCTGGGAGAAGGGCTGAGTGTCCTCCAACACGGTATCCGTTGGCATGGTGGCAACAGGGGTTCTGAGGCTGTCACCTGGAAATGAAAGGCCAGTTGACACTCTGTTTTCCAGGCCTACCTGCTGCTACCCAGTCACCAGGGCCTGGGCAGCAGACCCCATGAGTCTGCCCCATATGGCCTTCAGAAAAAACTACCTAGTACTCTAAGCCTTATCCTCCTTCCACAGCTCTCTTTGCTTACCTTCCTGCTTCTTAGCCTGGCATTCCCACCCTCTACAGCTTGTCTCACCAGAACTGCTTACCTATGCCACCACACTTCTCACTCTGCTAAGAACCCTCCTCTTAATCTAGTGAACTTGACTTGTTTTCTGGACTCAGGCTGCCTGGTCAGTCCTGACTGGCCAGCTGATCCTGAAACCTGACCGTTACCTATCTCCCAAGAAGCTCCAGCCACCACACCACAACTTTCCTACCCTCAGCCCTATAGCTTCTCAGGAATATGGGATCCTAGAAGATACTGGGACCAAGACTGGAGTCCCACTAAGACAGGACCAGCACCTTAGAGAAAGCAAGCAGAAACTGCTCATAGACCTACTGGCAAGCTTGCTCACTGTCTTTGACCTGACAGAGA